>JACYFF010031956.1:27673628-27812714 GCA_017589665.1 Selenicereus undatus
ATTATTATTATTATTATTATTATTATTATTATTATTATTATTATTATTATTATTATTATTATTATTATTATTCTTGTTGTTGTTGTTGTTGTTGTTGTTGTTGTTGTTGTTGTTGTTATTATTATTATTATTAAAGTTTAACTACCTAATTATCTCATTAATTGTCTGAAGAGTATGGAGGACCTCATTCTTTTACATGTATTATAGAAATGTTCCCAAATAGCATCCTATAATAATTTAATCTACATAATATTACAATGAATCAAGCATAATTAATGAAAATATTGATCCATAGACTACACAATATGTTATGTTAAAAGTCTTTAATGAATATAATAATATCACAGCCCCCTCCCTGAGTTAGGGAAGGGTTAATATCTTAATCCACGATCTTTATAAAGACAATTATAACCCTCACCCCCAAGGAGGGGACAAATGACTCCAACTAATTTTCTGATTAAGCTTGATTGAAAATTATTATCTAGCTAGGTGTCGCATGTTGTCCCAAAAGAAATTTTGTAAATAAGTAACTGGTACTTCAAAAGTATCATTGGATAATGGTTAGGTTGACATCAATACGTTAATATAAACAAAACATGGAGATTTCAATCCAACCCAAAAGATATGCAGTAAGTAGTGAAAATATGATGAAAAGGTAAGATTTATAGAAAATAATTACGTAATGCATAACAGAAAACGAAACCCCCTAAGAATACAAAATATTTAACTGAATAAAGCGCATGTTCAGGTGTAAACGATAGTGAAAATAATGAATTAAGGTAGATAACATGAGAGTTGAGCAGGTGGCATGGTACATTGTTTACTCTTCTGGCGGTATTAAGAACAAAAAAATAGTCATAAATAGATTTGACACATATAAATAGACAAGTAGAGTGCAATGTATATGCTTATATTTTTATTACCTAGAGAAATAACTATCATCGCGTTACCTCAAGAAATAAACTTCTTCCTCCTAGTCAACTAATGTAATGACATCGATAGAATGTTCGATTTCACCTAATCAAGGAGGTTCCACAACAAACACCCATGGCTTCTCGAGGTGATCGTCCAATATGCCATATAATGAAAGATTCGCTTGTGTCTACATATATTGCAAGTTAGCTGTATTAATCTACTTAAATGCACAAATATTAAACACCACGAAGAAAATACTGCAATAATAAGATTACCATTGTTGCATAACCACTTAAGACGTTGACATTAATATGAAGAAGAATTGCTCCAACGTCGTGAAGAACAATAAAAGCTTGAGTGCCTGAGCTATCTCTTATATCAACTTTGAAAAAAAATCTAAAAGGTCAAAGAAAATAATAAGGTTAACAATCTATTATACAACTGAGCACATCTTAAAAATGTAAAAGGATAAATGGTACTGAAGAAATGCCACATAATGTGTACCTTTGAGAAGTGCGATGTTGCGGATGTAGGCATGTGCAATACGGTATGTTAAGGTCAAACACATGATTACGGGAACACAGATGACAATCGGGTCAAGATGCATAAACAATTGGAAAAATACTTTCGACGTATGCAAAGATGCAATAATATGTAACCTATAATTATGCATATATTATAATACAATAGACATATTAGGTCAGTAGTTATAAAAACAGAGTATATAAAAAATAGCAAAAGAAATGTAAATGTGTATAATGAAGTGAATGATACGTTATTCAATGGAGAGTATTCGTTAAGTATGATTCGCCTAGCAGCAAATAACTTCTCCAAATTAGGGATCTGTAATCTACTCCTACATATTAACTGTAAGCATTGTTGAGCATGTCCATCGTTAGCCCACCTAACACATGCATAAAATACGATTGAACATAGTTAAAAGTTAAAAAAAATTTAAAAAAAAAGCAATGGTCAGCACATACTAATATGGACAACAATATGTGGTTCAATTTACCATCCCTCAAACTCTGAAGTATGTTCGATTGGTGGATTAATCAATAATCTACTTCTAGGTGTTGTAGAGAGCGTGATTCCTACAAAATATATTACGATATATGTTAATAGCGTAATCAAAGAGAAAACATAATACCAAGTGTAATTGTTGGAAATGATAAATAATATATACACCTTTATATCCTCTTACAAAAAACCTAGACGCAATCAACACATTTTCAAAAACTAAATTACGGGAAAGATAATTGCCTTCAACTTGACCAAAATCTCCCCATAAGGTGAGTTTCAATGCATTCATCCTACAAAAAAAAAAGAGTAATCCACTAAAAATTATGTACTACGGAACTAAACTTTTAAACATTAAAAACAACATAACAAAAAGGTTAAGGTATAATTAATTGGAAGCACATATTGCATGTCACAAATAAGCACATCTCGTTTCAGGATGCCTGCATGTGTCATCGCAGCTTCGGAAACAGCAACTACTAAACCAATTACGTTTGCACAACGAATTTAGTGAAAACCATGTACAGGGAGAAGGAGTTGAATACTTCCCAAAATCAGAGTATACTATATCTATGTATTGTTTGCGTATTGTTGTAAATGAGCAGAGACATCAAGAAAAGGTGGGAGGTGGTGGCATGAGATTGTAGTTTACTCATCAAGCAAATCCAGCAATTGAGTCTTATGAGTGAAGAACGGTTTTAGGTTGTTGTCCACTATTTCTTTTTCCTTAGGTGTCATAGTACCCATTGAGAATCCAGAAATGCGAGGTACTTGACCAATTTTCAAAATACCGTCCACCTATCGATTTCTTTGTCTGGGATGACGCTTAAAATCTAGTTACGTTGTTGATGCATTAGAAACTATATTACTAATAAATTTAAATAAATGGGGTAGGCAAGATAATTTAGAAAATTGAAATACCTTAGCATCTATGAAGACAACCTTCCAAACTCTATGATTGCTATATACTCTAGCACTCAGCGTTCTCATCAATCATACAAAAATGCATATAAACGTACTATAATAGGAGATGCCCCTAATTGGCACAAAATCAAATGAGATATCTGTGGTCATGCCTGTAATAGTAAATAATCAAGTGGGACATGCTAGTCCAGAATTTGACAAAATATATTATGAATTTAGGTATCCAGAAAACCTATGAGTAAAGTACAAAATATATGAGAAATACAAAATACGTGTCATGTATCTATGGCCATGCCTGTAATAGTAAATACGAAGAACAGAAAAAATAATATTGGTTTCAGTATCACATCATGCCACTTGAGGTGAAAATTTAAAAGCGTTTCAGATACAAAAATAAAATCAGAATGCATGTGTTTGTGGTTTAATGTATGAAAAACAATTAGATGTTCTGCCCAATATACCATTTGCCAACATCATGCTCTACCCATAAACCTCAGAGTTAAACATATTTAATTAATTTTACTATTTTATTTTATCCCATTATTTATGTAAATAAATTGTGAAAGTAGTTCATGAATTTTCTAGAAAATTAAATAACTCAGTTATGGTAACTAAACTTAACAAATATCATTATACAGTAATAAAATATTATTAATCTAATTAATATCATTAAAATTAAACCCCTCCTCCCTGCTCGGCTCTCTCTCATGACATTTCGACCCCTGCTTCATCTTTGTCTTTCTCAGCTCCTTCACTTCCTATTTCTCTTGTTCTTCATTTGCTATTTTAATTAATTATACTATTGTATTTTATTCCATTATTTATGTAAATACATTGTGAAAGTAGTTTATGAATTTTCTGAAAAAATAAAAAAACTCGGATATGATAACTAAAGTTAACAAATATCATTATATACTAATAAAATATTATTAATTTAATTAATATCATTAAAATTAAACCCCTTCCCCTCTCCCCCCCTCCCCCACCCCTAACCCATCACTATCTCTCTCCCTCCCTCTTCTTCCCATTGACACCCAAACTCTTAAGTTAGAAAGAGAAAGAGAAACAAAAATAAAGCTAGAAAAGAAACCAAATAGCAGAAAAAAAAAAACTCAAAAGAATCATTTATGATAACTAAACTAAGACCATTCGCAGTGCGGGACATGAAAGAGGAACGCGGGTCCCATGTTGACAATTGTCGCAAAATGAGAGGAAAAGAAAAAACGTGACACGCGGGGGAGTACGCCTGTGCGTGTCTCCCCGCGTATAACTTTTGGCTTTTTAAAATATTTTTTTTTCTTTTTTCTTTTTTTCTGGAGTAAGTATATAGTTTTTAAATGATTTTAAAAAATAGGTTCTGTGTTATAAGGTGGATCCATGACAAATATTTTTATTGAAGGATTAAAATTGAAGTTCCATAGGTTGGAGAAGTGATGGAATACAGGTTCCAAAATTGTGAAACTTTTGCTGACGTGGCAGGTCAGAGATTGAAACTGGCTGAGAATGCTCTAAGAGCATGAGCACTGGTGCCCCCGCGAGCAAGAAAATGGGGGGGGGGGGGGGGGGGGGGAACCCCCCGCCCTTTCACCCGGCCCGGCTGCCCCCACCGGGCCGCGGGGCGGCTCTCTGCCCCAACCCCCCCCCTTTTTCTTTTTTTTTTTTTTTTTTTTTTTTTTAAGTTTTATTGTTATTTTGTTTTTTGTTTTTTTTTTTTGAAGTAGTTGTGTATTGGGGTGTGGGTTCATGGGTATTATTTTATTTGGTGAGCTAAAATAGTAAGCCAACCATTGAAGAGAATGAGACTTGTGAGGCAAAAATTAGAGAGAGATTTGATGTGACAGTGGTAAGCCCCATCAATGAGCCAAAAAATTGGTTCACCATTGTTCTTGCTCCCCTCCCCCCGTTACTTTATCTCTCCCCCTCGCTTCTTCTCAAAGACCCAAACTCCCCACTGTGAAAACTTCCCAAATAATTTTTTTTTAAAAATAAAAAGATTTTTATTTTTTCTGTGCTTTGTCTTTATAATCAATTGTTTCAATGCAAAAACCCCCACAAACCTCCCAAAACTCATAAGAGAAGAGAGAGACAGAGAAACTGAGAGCAACTGAGAGAAAACAGAGGAAAAGAACAAGGGGGCAGAGGAAAGCATGGGATTTGAAAAATAGACCTTAAACATTCATCTTCTATATCCTAATGTCAATAATGAACAGGTCACAGAATACGAAATAGCAATTTAATTGCAACATCAAAGCACAAAGAGTATATACAACCACGATGTCAATAAAAATAATCGATAAGAAAGAACTTAAATTCACAAGACTAAACCCCGACTCAGGAAAGCAATCGTGCATTCATGACTCAAATCTAAATTTAAAGTATATTACCTGCTGTCATTTGATCAATCCTACATGAAAAATTTCAGGAGGTAGACATAGGTTGGAGTGAGAATCCTGGAAAGAGGATAGCAAGGTGGCTGCAGGTGGGGATGAGGCGAAGGGAGACAAATGCGATGCGAGTATGGGTTGAACTGGGCGATGATTATGATGTTGAAATGGGCTTTACGGTGGCTATTTGAGGAGGGGGAGAGAGAGTGGCCGTGGGAAAGAGGCGGAGTATGCAAGAAGGAAAAATGGCAGGCGGGCCTTGAGGGGTAGGAGAGAATGAGTGTGCAGTTACTGTGAGGAGAGAGAGAGTGGTTGAGGAAAAATGTAGCATGGATACAGAGAAACGTGGCAGCAGCTTGTTAGTCAACAAATCTTTTTACTAATTTGCAGATATTTCTAGGATGTGAACGGTTGGGATGTGCCTATACTTGAGATCTACGGTCATAGTTTGTTGTTCCGCAAATGGCTTCTGTATAAGTCAAATTCATTCTCCTTTTATTATAGGTATAGATTTCAAAAGTTCCGTGACAAAGGCCATACTCGAAACTGTGTCAAATTTTATTGTGTGGAAAGTTAGACTTTTGGAAAAACTACTGCAAATATGCCAGTTCTAAAAAACTTTAATGCACTACAACTGAGGGAGGTAAATGTAAAAATCTCTCCCCCCCCCCCCCCCCCAAAAAAAACAGACTCATCAATTTATGTGAATGACATAAATAGCTTGATTAGGTTAATAAGAAATTTAAAAACAAAAAGAGAGACACAGGGCAAATTCTAATATGCTCCTGACTTATATATATATATATATATATATATATATATATATATTCTACGTGCATTTATCTTATAGATTATTTTACTATATTTTTACTAATATAACTTTTGAAGGCATATGCTCTCAGAAGCATGATAGACACTTTAGAGAGAATAAATCAGGGACAAAAACAATGAAAACTAAATGCCACCAGCAAGAACAACAAATCCCTTGCTTCACTCTAATGAATTCCAGGTTGGGATCAAGCTTGGCATGAAACACTACAAAGCACAGCAAAATACACCCCCCAGCGATTTTCCCATGGAAAAGTTTCCCAATTTAAATAGAGTTAACAGAGTCGCCATCACTGCTCTCACTGTCACCGCTGCTACTGCTGCTTTCACCACTACTGCTTTCGCTGCTCTCACTCTCGCTGCTCTCGCTCTCACTCGAAGATTGCTCCTCTCTCTCCTCTGCATTCACCTGGGCTCTAAGCGCCTCTGCAGCATTATGTCCTATCCCTCCATTATCGTCGTTGATGTCCACATCCGCAATCTCATCATCTGTGTCGTTATGTGGCAAGTTGATATCAATGCCAGTGTGGAACAGCTTTTCCCCGGCAAAATTGTTTTTGTCAGGCTCGAATGTATTCTCTTCGTCGTCATCATTCATTATGTCCAACTGTGCTTCCAAGTCAAAGTCATTAGAGTCGGGGGATGCAGTTGTAGTTTGGTCGGCAGGAGTTGTACTTGCCGGCTCTTCATTTCTAGGTTTTCCTCCTGCAGTGACAAAAACAGATTATTAGTGAAGCTGAGAATGTGTTTTCAATATTGGAACATGAATCCAAGAAAGCATTAACTACCCCTAAGTAAAAAGTAACTGCATTCCAAGTGGCAAATTCCCAAGTGCAAGATAAGAAAATGAATAAATGATACAGGCAAAAAGAGCCAGGGAAAAGAGAAATCATGAACTCCATACCTGCATCACCAATATCGATTCGCTCAACATTGATTCGCTCAACCTCAACCTGCAAGTAGTTATAAAAAATGAAGGATAACTAACATTGCAATAACGAGGCAATTGTGCATGATAGTACATTTTCCACAAACGAATGAATGCACAATGGTCTCTTTCTTCTTTCTATTTGGGGAAGGAAGGGAGGTGAAGTCATCAAAATTTGAGCACATCAAACGATCACCCAAGAGTGCCACCGGGGGCATTCGAATAACATACATAGATAAAGAAGTTCACATAGCATTACAAAAAGAAAAGATAATCTACAAAGTACAAACCCAGATTTCAATTGTGCAAAGAATAAGCTTCTAAATATTCCTGAATTGGACTGAAAGGCAAAGCTGATGGTGTCACTGCAAAGCACTGCATTACCAAGTTTGGGCCTATAACCTTCAATAGGGCCACCTTGCCACCTCATCAAGGCTTCAATGGCACACACATCCTTGTTTTCTATGATGCAGCTAAAGAAAGCCTTAGAGTTTGGCCCTGAAAATATGGATTCTACAGAGGGCCCCAAAAGGAGGCTCGCAATTCAGGAAGGTAAAAAAGAATCAGCCTCAACATTGTATACTTTAATAACTGGCTTATTTTTCTGATAAGGGGCTTATAATATACATCAATCAGCCTCAACATTGTATACTTTAATAACTGGCTTACTTTTCTGATAAGGGGCTTATAATATACTTCTGATGTAACTTTTCACATACAAAGGCCATTTCTTTCAAAAATCAAGGATTCATCTCAGCTGTTCCATTCTCAAAGTAAAATTCGTACTTCCCATCAATTTCAATGCTTGCAACAGCAATGATACATCACACGAACAGATCAAAGTAACCAGGCAAATTCTAGTCCACTCAGCTCTTTTCAAGGTTACAGCCAGAAGATATGCATAGAAGGCTTCAGAATGATATGACTGCCCTCTTCAGCATCAAACTGAAACTTAGATTCAGGCATTTTGACAGAATAAGACCCATCTGTCAACCCTCACCAACAGCAGTCAGCAATCAGGGAATTCTAAGCATAAGTCAGCAGTCAGTCATACTCAGCCACGCTCCAATCATGCCACTTAACCACAGTTACTACACAATGTCCCCCATTACAATAAGAGGCTAACTCACCAATGGGCAAGCTCAACTCAGTGTCTTTATCGTACACTTCCCCCCTCCCCCCCCCCCCCCTAACCGCAAGCTACATTTACTGCAATATACTTAATAAGAATGAAGTCCCAGCAATTACTATATATGGTATTATGTACCCTTTCTTAGCAGACACCTTCAGCTCCATAGCAACATAGGACCTTTCATAAAATACAAACCAAGACTGAAGATCTCAACCCCATTTCAGTTACTAACATAATTCTAACTGTTTCCCCATAACAATCCCAAACTACATACTCAGCAGTTGAAATCAGACAACATTATACATGTCATTCAACCTTTTCCACAAACTGAGCATTAACTGAATAATCAACTCATCATTCAATCTAAAGACCACATTTCCGAACTAGCATCAACCAGTTCATAACCAGTCAGGAACTATAGCACCTAAACAGCATTCCTACAAACTAACAACTCCCAATCAAAAACGCATCCTACAATCAATCCAAAACGACATGATCAAAACAACAAAGCAAGCCATTTTCTAAACGACCAAATAACCCAAATCCTCATAGCATTACATTCTAACATCTCAAACCTACAAACACCCAAAATCAGCAGCCAACCCGAAAAACTCACCGGCAGTGGCGGCGGCGGAGGTGGAGGCGGCAGCGGCTGAGTGAAAGCAGGCCGAGCATTCAAATTCTGGGCAGGACCCTTAACCCCTCTTCCCAGCGGGGGCGACCCGGCATCCGCCGCCGAAGCACCGCCCATTGAGGCGGAGGCGGCGGCGGCCGATTCTCCAGGAAGGCGGACATGTCTCAAGCGCTTTACAGCGCGGTGAAGGCGCTCTAAACGAAAAGTGTGACCATCGAAGAACAAAACGGCGTCGTTCTCCTTGTAATCTTCGCTGGTACCTTCGAAAGTAACCTTGGGTTTTCCGGGCTGATTGTTGTGGAATTCTACGCTGATTTTGTTGTCTTTGGTTTTGTGCAACAACCCTGGTTGGCTTTTGTCGATTGAAGCTGGCTTGAATTCATCTGCTATTGCAAAAATCGAACGAAATCATTAGTGGTTTTCGTAAAAATGAATTGGGATTTGAAGAGAGACTTGATTTGGATGATTGATTGAGTGAGTGATTACAGCGTAAAGTGCAGAATTTGGAGGAAGGTTGATGATCTTTGAAGGAGGAGCCTAGGGCTAGGGTGTACCATCGATCTGGAATGGGGGCAGTGCTGGGCTCGTCCTTGTTTTGCATTGACATTTTTGTGCTATTTCAATTTGTTCTTTTGCTTTTGATTTGCAGTTGATTGATGGATTATCAAGTTGGGGAATTTGAAAGAGAACAATAGGTAATGTTCAATTTTGCGCCCCAGACGTAGCAGAAAGTTCGTGTTCGGCGTTTTTGGGGGTAGAGAAGGGGACACCTGTAAGCTGGACTCGGGTCGGGTATTAAATTGATCAACCACTCTCCGGTAATTGTTATTCAAAGTCTATACTATATACATATGAGAATACATATTTTTAAAAGATTAATTAATAAATAAATATTAAAAATATAATATATGATAAATACATCTGAAAAAAACATATATAAATAAGACATGAGAATATGTACTTTGAGAAAACTATATGTATTTATATTAACTCAGAGTTCACCAAAGCCAAGCATATAATGTTAGTTTTTGTTATAAGGGTTTGAATAGTTAGTAAATCCTTTGGCTTTTTTTTTTTTTTTTTTTTTGCTAGTGCTGCTTAGCGAAATTCAGTATAAACAAGCTCTTGTTGGAGAGAGTGGCTTCCGGCTATAGCAATTAGTTCAGAACCTTTCTTTAGCGGCAGCTTATAGAACTTTTGTATAGCAATAAAATAACATAGAAGAGAGTCAATAAATACTCACCACAATATCATCTTATTCTATTATGATTGGAGTCTACAAGATAAATATGAGCAAGAGCAAACAAGAATAATTGATACACATATGCTCCACTATACTGTTATACCTACGTATACGATCCACCCTACTGTTAGGAGGCTATTTGTCCCTACTTCCGAACACCATCAACTATGTAAATCACAAACCTACCTTAATCTCATAGTTATGCTTCCAAATAAACAAGCTAGTGTTAAGAAGACCTTCGAATCGAATTTCTATTCACTATACAAGGAATGTCGTTATATAAAATTTATAAATCCGTTGTTGTAAGAAAACATGAAAAGAAATTGAATAAGCTACTATGGCAATAGAAATTTTTGGTAGTACTATTGGGGGCATGGGTGACCCATCTATCTATACTATTATATAATCGCAATGTTGTGATAATGTGAATTTTTCCTAAATTCTTATAAATTAAAGTTTTGAGATTGTTGGATGCAATCTCTCTCTTGATCTCAACTGTTGCTTCAATTTTGCTTATTTAAATAAATTTTAAATTTTCCTAAATTACAATTGCTTTCCTGAGTGGTTTTTTGGCGGAAAAGGCAACTTTGTTAATTTTTTTAGTTTTCTAGATTTTATATTATGCATAAAATAGACCTTCTAAAGATTTTTTTTGGCCTTTTAAAGAATATTGATAGTTTTATTTTTTTATGTAACAAAGCACGGGTAACAAATTTTCTAATTTGATAGGGTTTAGGCCTTCTAAAAATTGCACAGTCTGGGCCCTCTAGCATTTACATAGTGGGTTGTTAGTTTCATAATTTTTTTTTGCTTTTTAAAGTATATTGATTTGTTTTGCTTTTAGAAGAATATTATTGGTTTTAGGCAAGTGCTTCGTAAAGAATATTGACCCCGAAATCTCAAAAAATATTATTTCTATAATATATGCAAATAATTAGGAAAAAACTTATCTAGATTATAATTTTCTTAAGCTTAAATGTTTTTGAATTTTAAAGATAGCTTGTTACTGTCCAAATTTCTGTGAATTATTAGAGTGGAGAAAACTTTCAAAAATTTTACTGTGGGTTGACTACTATGATTTACAATTTTATAAAAATCTTTAGTGAATTTTAGAGGTGTATTTTATGAGCTATGAATTTTAGAATAAAACTTCTCTGTTGGTTAGTGCACAATTTGCCAACTGTTTTGATTATTGTGAGTTATTGGATTGAAAAAAATTATGAAAATTTTACTATAGAATCCACATGTTATTTGAAAACTTTTCAACAAAAATTTATATATTTTGGAAGTTTAATTTGGGAGTTATGAACTTTTTATTGTAATTGCCCTGATTTAGTGCATGATTTTATCTACTGTTTCAATTTCTAGGAGTTATTTGCTTGGAAAAAATTTGTGAAAATTTTACTGTATATTATCTATGATACTTGGCTATTTTTGTAAATTTTCATGAATTTTTAATGTATATCTTATGATTTATGCGTATCTTATGATTTATGTATATCTTACAATTTATGAATTTTTGATTGAAATCTCCCTTGTTCTAATGTATATCTTCGGGTACTATTTAAATTTTTGTGGATGATTGGCTAGAGGGAAAATTATGAAAATTTTATGATGAATTTCTCATAGTATTCTGTATTTTTCTACAAATTTTTGTGGATGTAGCATGTGTATTCTTTAAGTTACTTATTTTTGAGTGGAATGTTATGTTTGGTGTAATTAGGGGTTGTTTGTATGTATAAATTATACATTGATCATGTTTGTGATTATTTTAGGCATTAAAACAGTAAGGTATTATCTCCTATTTCATCTTCTTATTAGGATGTTTATATTTTTCTTGCACTCATTTTTCTTTTTATATTTTTGTAATTTGTAGGAATTAAAATAAAATAAAGAATACCTCTTCATCAATGCCCTAGATACACTCTCATATTATTAATTCTTTTCTAAAAAATTAAAGTATTTTTTAACTAACTCTTAAACTATTAATTTTATCTACTTGCGTGCGTGTATGTGTGTATGATTTTGATTATTTCATTATTATTAGATGTTGTATGATTTAATTAATATTTTTCTTACTTGAGTGTGTGTGTGTGTGTGTGTGTGTGTGTGTGTGTGTACACGTGCGTGCGCACATGTGTATGTGTGTGTGTGTGTGTGTGTATATATATATATATATATATATATATATATATATATATATATATATATATATATTCAAACTGTCTACTGTAGCATGCACCGTGCAAAGCACGAGTTCAGACTAGTAATAATAAATTCAAAAGCTTTCGCTTGTGAACATCTTCTTTGGAAGTTATGAGAAATATTTATTGGTAATTATTACCAAAACAGACTGAAACATATAAAAAGTTGTTAAAAGTTGTTGAAAATTCTTGAAACATGCTGAACATGTATAATTGTACTGAATCATGCTAAATTGGTTGATAATACTAGAGATTAATTGTGTTGAATTGTAATGAATGTTGCTGAATTGTGTTGAACTATAGTGAATGGTGTTGAATTGTGTTGAATGATGCTAAATAATGCTGAAAGTTGTTGGATATCAATGATAAGTTCAAAAAACATGTCTCTGAATGCAAAGACTTTGTTATTGTTAGTAAGGAAATTTTGGATGAGTTTTATGAAGCATATGCAAAGTAATTTCCCTATCCACTAATCATGTATTTAATGTTAGTTAACCAATCACTAATGTTTGCCGCACTAGAAGACTTGAATTAGGGCGTTACCGTCATCTAAACAATGGACAAGGCTATATGTCAGTAACTAACAACCAATACTACCCAATCGTTCCTATGCAACTTTAAGGAATATTGTCTTGAGATATCCTCTAAGTATGAACCTTTCAACCCAAAATATGAGACATGAATGCTTACAATCTCATGTCCAATGTATCATACTTGATTAGTTGACAACTAGTCAAAACCTTAATAGACTATCACTGCAAGTTTGCTATAGCTCCTTAGTCAAACTTTACAATTCTAATCTCATACTAGTTGATGATAGATTCATGAGTATTTACCGGCAAACCTGAAACATTCAAAATGTTCAAAAAATAAGCCAAAACCCAATATTTTTACAGTTATATTATAAAGATGAAAATCCTCCTTTCAATAGAGACCCATATTTTAATTCATTTTAGTTCGAAATGCGGGGAGAGATAATTATATTAAAACTGTTATCGGTTATTATCTGAAAGTGGAACTTATACTGATGAGCTTATATGTGTAATGCAATCATTGAGTATGGTGCACACCTTCCATGGCGATCGGGAAGCATGAGTTGAAGCCGCACTGGTGGAATTGATGGGCCCTGATTATTGACAACAAGTGAGTTCACTTGATTATGTGGCCAAATAATACTTGAAAATAATTCATTAAATGGTTATATATTAAGTGATTTAGATTTTGTAAGAGATATGTGAATTTTAGGAAGATAGAGACAGTAAACGTACCTTCTTTTGAAGCTCTCCCCCTTTTGCATCACAATTAACCAACGACACAAATGACATATAAAATGGCCTTGTATTCTGATTCTAATGGGATCTTTTACTACTAGTTACATAATTTAATCGTAAAATTGATGATTTAATTACACAATTGCACGTGTGAGTGTGTCTATATATATATATATATATATATAAGATGTTGGACTTAGTTAACCTTCCATTGAAGACAAGATGAGAGAGACAAGGCTCAGATGGTTTGGCCATGTGAAAAGAAGGAGTGTAGACGCTCCAGTGAGGAGATGTAAGAGGATTAACATTCCTGAAGGTAAAAGAGGGAGGGGACAATCAAAGAAAAGTTTGGATGAGGTGATTAGAGAGGACTTGAAAGTGGTAGGATTGACGGAGGACATTGCTTAAGATAGGAGATTATGGCGGAATAGGATTGGAATCTTAGCTCTTAGAGAGTTTGCCACCTAATTTAATTGTGGGTTTTCAATTGCCGTAGGATAGTTTTGGTTGTGGTTTTTTCGTATGTCATATTTGTATGCAGGTAGTACATACATTTGGGAAGAGTTATTATTTGCATACCTCTATTTGTTAAGGTGTAGTACCTTCCTCTACTTTGCTATACACTTGTACTTATGTTGTATTCATGGTTACATTGTTAGAACCATTTGATCTATTAGTATTTATTAGTTCTTTCTCCACTACGTAGCCTTAGTTTTTATTCCATTAAACGTTTTCACAAAATCCTCTTCAATAAAATGTTTTCACGAAATCTTGTTTTTTGGGTCTTTTAGATTCAGACTCTCTACGGACAGGGATGTCGGTAGAGGTAAGATTGCCTACATCTGGATCTCCCCAGACCTCATGAAAGCGGGACCCACACTGGAAGGTAGTGTTGTTGTTGTTGTTGTATTGTTTTTGTTAAAATCTTTTTCTAATTAATTTTTACTTGCTTGTGAGTTGAGTAGTTCACTTGGATATAATTCCTCACACTTAGACCTATCTATTTGCACCTTTCACAATCATCATCATCATCATCAAAATCTTATTTTCTTTCCCTTGCATCACCAAACTTATACTCTTTTTTATTTATTAACTTTAAATATTTTAAAATTGGTTGTGCAATATGATTAAATTTAATCAAAAGCAAATAAATAACTTATACATTTAAACTTGGTTTTAAGTAGTGCTTGATTAACATTTATGGGTTAATTGGATGGGTTCTTTTTGTATAGTAATAAACAACTTATGCTTATAATCTCTACTATGAAGTATCATAAGCATCCAACATTGATCTAATTGCATCCATTAACCTTAATCATGTATTAAACATAACTTTAACATTAGACTTGAACCATACATCATAATCAAGTTCACATACTCTAAATTTCCAAAATTTGTTTCCTCTCTTCTTCTTTTTCCACCCATGAGAACATAATCCCAGTTACAAGATCATTGCATATGCGGACCATGCTTCTTGGTGTTATTTTATGCTTAAGAAGGACTTACATCCCATCTACTTGAGGCGGTTCCTTCTTTGGCAAGATTTTGAATTTGAGGTTCGTGACAAGGATGGGACAAAAGCTATGAAGTCCCCCTCCTCACCAGCTTTCCCCCTTTCAAAGGGATAATTGTTATATAGTCTAGCTAGAGACCTAAAAGAAACGTTACTTGGTGACTCTTTTCTCTTTTTTTTTCCTTTTCTAGTTTTTAGTCTTTTTCGTGTGTGCTTTTGCATTATCCTATTCTCCTTAATCTTTTCATGTCTTATATGTTTACATGAGGGTGACATATTGTCTAAGAATAGGGGATAGACATTTTGCATGTGAGTTGCATCTTAGTTTAGGCATGTTTTGTTTACATTGCATTAGCATTGCATATATGTCATTTTCAGGTTTGCATTTAGGATTTAGGCTACATTTGAAAAAAAAAAATTTGAATTGAAAAATTGGAGAAAAAAACCTCCAATGATGATTCTCTAGGCAAAATAGTTTGTATGAGCTTGAGTGACTTTTGATGAGTGGCCCCTTTGGTGTGAAATTTTTTGAAGATTTTGTGCATGTATCTTATTTTGGCCCTTGTCTTGATTGGGAATTTTGTTACCCCTTGAAGTCTTGGGCACTAGTATTGGTACAAGAGAGTCATTTTATGAGCTAGATGAGACTTTGGTAGATGTCATGTGAGACTTTGAGTCTTATTTAGACTAATTCATCATATTTGTCTCATGTTCTTTCATGCGTGTGGCTCTTTCATGGTGCATCTCTAGAACTTGCCTAGATTCTTGTTCAAAACCACATTAGCATGTGCATTGTTGATGATAAGATGATAGAAGCATTCTTTCTTTGGTCACTTTAGCCACATAGCCAAATAGTTTATCCTTGTGTTACATGTTAATCCCACCTGAGCTTATATCTGTCTTTATTGTGAATCCTTTATATACAACCTAGGCCATATGTATATTCTTACCTTTTTGCCAATTTTATGGAGCATCACTTCGTCTATGTAGTGGGTGGTTTAGGGGGTCATTGAGTATAACGTGGATTTGGTCTGTTGATTTTTTGAGAGATTAATGATATTGAACATTTAGTTATTGTTTTCTCTTGTTTAAGTTGTGTATATATGTATTAGGCTCTGAGTTGATAATTCGTGACCCTATGTCTTTCAATAATTAAAATTTTCGTCTCATTTCCTAGAAATAAAAAAAGAAAACACAACAAAAAAAATGAATTAATGATTGGCATTGGATATATAAATAGCTTGAGTTTCTTTCTTTGTCAACTCATTTCCTACATGATTCATTAGGGTATGTTCATTATATTGTTGGGGTTCGAAGTGTTGGTAAACTTCCTAGTTTCTTGGTACCTTATTGGTTGCTCTCTAGTCATTTGGCTACATAGCTCCACATTGCCCAAATTTATTAGTCCACTCCTTTTCCTTAACCTTTCTAGCCCACATTACAACCCATGTAAAGTCCTCTTGATTGTTATATATGCATTGCATTCTCAGTTGTGGAGAATTTAAGAGTCTTAGCAAGCATATGGTAGATTGCATCTTTGGAATGAGTCTTGAGTGAATCTATGCTATAAATTAAACACATGAGTAGAAGTGATTCACATTTCTCAAAAGTGAGGTTCTATCAGTCCATTTGGCTTTAATTAATTCCATGTGCTTGCATGATGTGCTTTGTGATTCTTTGGGGGTGATCTACTTTGGCATTTGGCTTGTGGTTGCATACTTGTTCGAAAACATTCACTTTCTCCTAATTTTGAAATGTCTTTTGCACTATTTGGCCTTGCCACTAATTGTCATTCTTGTTTGTGATATGCAATGAGTTGCATAGCCTAAGAAGGTTGTTTAGCATTGCTTGAGGACAAGCAAAGGTTTAAGCATAGGGGAGTGATGCATGCCATATTTGCATAGAATTTCATGAGCGTTTAGAATTCATTTTAGGGGATTAATATGCTTAATTGTATGATTTATGCCCTTATATCTACTATCATGTTTGGTCTCACTTGTTTGAGAAGTGATTGCAAATTTTGATCTTGTGAACCCAAAGCATTTGGTAGAATGAAGAATTTGAGGCCATGTGGATTAAAAAAGATAGCAAAAGGGGCCTAAAGACACCCAACACGGACAAACTGAGACCAGAACTACAGTCCAGGGAGATCCAAGAGAAGCAGCGGGTCGAACAAATGTGAGCCACCAGACCAGAGTGCACCACAGTATGACCTTGGAGGAGGTCACAGTTTGTGGTGTGCCCCACGGTCTGACTGTGGTGACCCCTATTTTCTCGAGTCAGCTTGTTTTCCTTGTGGCCTTTCATGTTATATGCGTTTTGGGATGTTTGCAGCTTTCATGTCCACGATAAAAGCTCATTTTTAAGGCTTCCATGGCATCTAATTCCATAACCTATCACCATTAGAAGAGAGTTCAAGAAGAAATGAGCAAAGATCAAGCAATTGTTCAAAGGCTTTGAAGTGGATTGAAAGATCGTCATTCGACTACTTGAATAAGTTTTTCCTTCCTTCCCTTTTCATTTAACTTCTCTTTAGTTTAGATTAAGAACTTAGAGACATTTTCTTTGTTAATTTCAATAATAAGTGAGTAGATTTCTTAATTTAGGGGCTATAAAGCCAAACCGATGTTAATTTTGCTAATTTAGTCTTTGTGCACTTTGAATCCTTGCTTGGTTGTCTCAATCTAGTCTCAATCTAGTCCTTGAATCTTGATCCATTGTGAGATTTTTGGCCAACTTCTTGCATATATGTTAGATGGTAGATCGAAGCACTAAAAGGTGTAGATGGACGTTAGAAAACTTGGACTAGACTTAGTTTAATAATCACTTGAGAAAGTGTTATGGATTGAGTGGTCTTGAAATAATTAAATTGTTAAACTTGATTCGATTAAGATCTAATGAATGTTAGAAATTCGTTTGATCAAGTTAATTCAATCCATTTTGAAAGAAAGTTGTGAATTCTCTAACATTATCGACTATTGAAATCAATCAGCATGGAAAAAAGTGCTTTTTCGACTAGTAGATCGACACATCGTTATGCGATGTTTCCCCTAGATGTTTTTTAGTCATTGAATTTATCCCTAGTTGTTTAACGATTGTTAGATACAATCCAAATCGAGTTTTTGATTCCGCTTAGCAAACTTTTAAAGCAAAACTTGGTAATTTAGTCTAGTCTTTGAGAGAACGACCTTGATCTATATTACAATACCCATGCAATTGCGGTAGTGATCAACTTCAAGTGAAGGTGCGTTTACTGCTTGTTTCCTTCTAAAATTCACATATCTTATAAATATCAAAATCTCATAACGTACAAGTATTTAATAAATTGTTTTCAAGTATCATTTTGCTATATATTAAGTGGACTCACCAATTATCAATTATTAAGGCTTAGACCCATTAATTCCACCTATACTGCTTCAACTCAGTCTTCTTGATAGGGCTAGGAGATGTGCACTTATTTAATGATTGTATTGCACATAGCTCATCAATATGATTCCACTTTCAAATAATAACCAGTGATAGTTTTAATATAATTTTCTAGCCCCCTCATTTCAAATTTAAATGGATTGAAAAATGGGCACCCACTAAAAGATTTTTTTTTAAAATTTTTGCAGTGTAGGGGCAAACGTAATGGTCTTTATCTCACCTTTTGAACATTTCGTATTTTCATGTTTTCAAATAAGTATCTGTGAACATACCATCAACCAACCTGAGATCAGGATCATAAAATTTGACCAAGGGCAAGGAGTTCTAGGAAGCTCACAGTGATAATCTATTAAGGTTTTAACCAGTTGTCCATTATTCAATTGTGATAGGCTAGACATGAGATTGTAGGCATTCATGCCTCGTATATTGGGTTAGAAGGTTCATACTTACATCATATCTCATGACAATATTCCTTAAAGTTGCATAGCAACTATTGGGTAGTATTGGCTACTAGTTACTGACATATAGCTTTGTCCATTGTTTAACGACGGTAACACCTTAGTCTAAGTCTTCTAATGCGGTAAACATTGGTGATTGATTGATTAAGATTAAACACATGATTAGTGGCATTGGTGATTGATTAATTAAGATTAATAATACATGATTAGTGGATGGGGGCGTTACATGCAAGTACATTTGAAGCCTATTGCTTAAAAGGTGAAGAATGCTTTGGAACAAGGTTAAATGTTCGACCGCTGACGGTTAATTTAGCAAAATTGCAAAAACCAACAAATGTCTAAGAATTTGATTTAATTATTTCTTCAAAATAAAATATTCCATTGATGAACGGTTCTACTATTGTTCTAGATTCTCAGATTAAAGATTAAGACTATATAAACTGCGATAATTAAGACTATAAACTACGATGACCTAGTGAAAACAATAAACTGAGAACTTCAATTTCTTGTTTCCTTTTGTATAATCGAAATTGCATTTATTTTTCACAATAGTAGACGAGCAAGAAATTTTCCACAAATAAAGAACAAAAATCATATTTAAAAACCCAACAAATTATGTCTAAGTATCTTGCTGAAAGTTCAGATCTAGGATTGGTAGGGTGAGCCAGGGCCAAGCAGTAGTGCAACACACTGGCAAAAGACCGAGAAAAGTATATCTTTCTGTGTATATCTTTCTGTCCTTTTCGAACTTTCTCTCATACAATGACAATGATTCCTTCCTCTTCTCCCTCTTCGATGTGGGACTGATTTTGTAAACTGTTATTGTCTGATAATATTGTACTTTCGTGTGTTGCTGCCTCTGTGACTTCACTTTAACTGATGGGAAAGTAATCCAACAAAATAATATCGATTCATTTTTGAGTGTGCTGTTCTAATTTTTATGTATGTTTCGCAGTTTAAAATTCATGAGCTTTTCACCCTATAGGAAGTGTTTTACATCAAGTATCATGTGACTATTCTGTTTTGATGCTATCTCGTCCTTTCTTGGAGACTTCATGTTTGTTCTCAGTGCTCAACGCTTCCTATTTCTTGTTACCTAATTACTCTCTCGTTTCTGGATCTATTTCTACTAAGTTCTTCAAGTTTTTGGCAACCCTTTTTAAAATGTTTCACGGGACTCTCGAAATGCATCTAAACTGCCTTAACTGCCTTTACATTGGAATCGGGAAATTTCTACTACTGCTTGGTGATGCTTCTTTGACCATAAGATCGATCTCTACGAAAGAAAAGGAATCCAACCATACAAGTTATTCATTATACACATGTTCAAGAGTTAGTTTGATCAATTCCAGGAATCACAACCTGCAGCTGCAATTGCAACACTTAATGGCGCATAACAGTACAACCTACAGCAACTCAAAGCCAGCCAGAGTAATGCACGTTACACTTGCTAAAGAGTAGTACACAAACTTCACACTCAAAATGTCATTGCACATTTCTCAGTAGATCCAATGGGAATAAGCCCATCAATACTTGCCTTTGAAAAGCAACCCTCCAAAGCAATTGAGCCAAGAATTACTTGCCTTTGAAAAGCAACCAGATAAATTGGTAGGACAATCCTTTAAACCAATTGCAACCCAAATGATGATCAGACCTCATCATCTGGTTGCCTCATTCGTTGGTGTCAGACTCTGAGGTTTAAGCAGTTGCCCGCTAATGGAGTCCAACCTGGGTTTCCCATCGCATTAACAAGGGAGCAGACGGAAGGATGAGGAGGACTGTTGATTTGGAAAAGGCTGAAGACTGAGCCCTTGGTTGCTGCAGGGTTTGTGCTGGTCATCTCTGATGTTCCTGATAACCTCAGCCTGCTGTTGTTGCTTTTGCTACAATTGTCGCTACCACTATGGGTGTTTTTGTGGCTGGGTTTAGATCTGAAAACATGGGATTCATAGTAGTGACTAATTTCCCATTTGTCGAATTCTGTTTGATCTCTCTGCATTGGGACTTGGTAGTGTCTGAGGCGTTCTCTGTTCACAGAAAATACCCTTTTCTCGCCCTTACCCTACGAACGGCATGAAGATGTCATGATTCATGCAAATATGGAATCTGGTTGCAATGGAGAAATGACTTTGAGTTACTATAGCACAAACAAACAAGTTGCAGACATTCTCACAAAATCATACGCGAGCTAAACATGAAGTCTTCACATTGCATGTAAGGTGCGACAAGCTTTGAAGCAAGAGGGAGTATTAACTAATTGCTTCAAATTAGTGATTAGTTATTTTTCTTGTGTCTTAGGGTTTGTTAAAAGTATCTAGATGATGTTTAGTCAGTCAAATTAAGCAAGTATTTTTCTGTTTTTCTAGTTGAGAAAAATCTGGGTTAGCTGGTCATCATCCCCTCCTCAGCCTGTTAGTTGTTGGATTTTAGGAGTTTTGTCTCTTTTTTTTTTGGGGTGGGGGGGGTGGGGTATGCCTTTAAATATGATCCTTATTCAATGAAAATAAAGATGAAGTGAGTTGCTTTCTCAGAAAAATGGCTCATCCGCTGTTTGACTTTATTAATACTTGTTTTTCACAAGAAGCAGTATACAAATGTTGAAACAAATAGGCCTTAATAATATAATGGCCTGCACCATTGTGACCTCCGGTCCTTCAATATTCCCCTTTGGATGATCAAGATGCTTCAGAAGCTAGAGGTAATCCTGAGATATGCAATGAAACAGTAACTCTAAATATTGTGGCATTGGATATTGATATTGTTAATACAACTGTGAATGGGGAAGTCAATAACAGTCAAGCTAGGGCAAGCTGGGCTCATGCCATTGAGCAACCTAAGCCTACTTTTGCTAATATAGTAGATGATGAACAGGGTCAGAAACTACGTTTTGTGCCTAGTATTGAGATTAATGGTTTGACATGTGCATTGAAGTCAAAGACGTGATTCCTGAGATTGAATTCTGGATCTCAGCTCTTGTATGCTCTGTAGTTGAATAGAGCCCCATTCAAGGTTTTTGCTGGGTTCTTGAACAGAATTTGGATAAATTACAAAATACAAAGGATTTTGGACTTAAGGATGGTCTTTTTCTGGTGCAATCGCACAATATTGATGATGTAGACTTGATTATCAAAAAAGGTGTATGGTTTTTTTGATAAGAAACCCATATTGATGCAGCCATGGTCTGAAAATTTGGTGTTTCATCGTGCTAATATTGCCTAATTACCAAACTGGTTCAATTCCCTAATTTGGATGCAGTGTACTGGGGCTCCTCAAGCCCAAGTAAATTAGGAAGCCCCATAGGCAGACCCTTGAAAATTGATCGGCCTACTATGGAGAAATCATGGATGGGCTATGCCAGAGTCTTAATTGAAGTAAGATAGGTGACTCCTTACCAGATGGGGTAGATTCTGCAAATGAAAAAGATGAGTTATTGCAGCAACAAGTCATATATGAGTATACAATGCTGTCATTGTAAAATGTTTGGGCATGAGGAACCAAAATGTAGGAAGAAAGATAATGCTAAAAGAGTTTGGAGGCCTGTTCAAAGGCAAACTGCCTCAACTATGGGAGCCTCGACAAATGGATACCATAGAATCTGGGACAAGACAAGCTGTGCAAGTAACCCCGGGAAACGCTATAGATTCTGATGGTTTCACTCGTGTTCACAAAGGGACTGCTGCTAGATCTTTGAGAGCCAGAAACAATGGAGACTCAATCATTGTGGAGAGCTTATTTCAGGTACTCAAATAGGCTGATTTAATTGCTGTAGGGGAACCTTCAACATGGACATCATTGTGTGGAATTTCAGAGGGCTAAACAGGCTTCATAAATAGGAGGATGTCAAGTCCTCCATTACAAAAAATGAAACCACGAGTTGTTGCCTTGGTTGAGACAAAAGTGAAAGACATGAACGCAGATTTTGTGCATAAAAAAAAGTTTTTTGGTTGGGGTCTTTTCCTCAATAATACGCACCACTACAATAGTATGAGTTGGGCGCTATGGAATCCTCACGAATAGTGTGGATATTTGGATAGTGGGGCTCAAGTCAATTGCAAAGCACTGCATCACCAATCACACAAAAGTTATGAAACTTTTGTGCATGGTTTCAACAAGGAATCACAAAGGCTTCTCTGTGGTCCAGCTTGACTAATATAGCTAACGCTATTAATGGAGAATGGCGTGTAGCAGGGCACTTTAACAATGTTATTCATCCTGATGATAGACTTGGTGGTAAAAAGATTAATGCAACTGAAATTATTGATTTCAGAAACTGTATCCAAGATTGTGGCTTAACAGAAATGAATGCAACGGGGAACTTATATACGTGGTGTAATAGACAGAAGAATGGTGATATAATTTTTTCCAAAATTGATTGGTGCTTCTCTAACCAAGACTGGGTACTTAAGATGAACACTTTCGCTAAATACTTACCAGAGGCCATATCATACCACACACCTATTTTTATTTAATTCTATGAGATTCAGCACAAAGGGGGAACTTTCAAATTCTGTGATATGTGGATTAAGCACCCTCGTTTCAATGCGATCTTTGCTAATGCTTGGAAAACTGGAGTTCAGGGACGTGCTATGTACAAGCTAATGAAGAAGCTTTCAGCATTGAAACAACCACTAAAGTAGCTGAACAGATTACATTATAATAACATACATCAGAAGAAGGAGGTTCTTAGAATGAAGTTGGAGCATGTTAAAGACAGAAAGTCGGAGGTGTATTAGCTGTGTGAATATTTGTAGTTATTTCCTTCCTAATTTTACCACTTGTCTTTTGTTATATATTTATGTACCGTTGATTAGGAAGAATATACTAAAAATCATAATCTTTCCAATACACTTACATGGTATCAGAGCCGTATCAGGCTTTTGTACCCTAGGCAGCTAGGGTTCCGTCAGATCCACCGGTAGGCAGCTCTGCTCCACTGTTCCGTGCGTGCCGCTTTGCTCAATGCTACGCTCCGCTCCGTGCTGCCTTCCGCTCTGCTTCGCTCTGACCCACTCTGTGATGCGCGCCGTTCTGCTTTGTGCTGCGCGCTCCTCTGCTCCACCATGTGTACGCCGCTCGCTTTGCTCTACACCTTCCATCATCAGGAGGAGTCTCTCCCTCTCGGTACCAACCCCTCTCTCTTTCTTTCTTCGGGGAGAAGGAAGCAACCTGCCACTCAAATTGTTAGAGGCGTCTTCCTTCTAAAATTTATTTTTAATGGAGAAGGATAAAGAACTTGCCACTCAATTGGTTCCACAATTGATATCCACCCAGCAACTGAAAATTCCTGTTAACCTCTCTAGCTCTGACTGGGAACAATAAACCTTACTTGGATCAGTTCGTGGTGATGTTCATAGATGATATCCTCATTTACTCGAGGACCCCGGAGGACCACGCCCGCTACTTACGAACAACCCTAGAAGTTTTGAGGAAAAACGAGTTGTATGCCAAGTTGTCGAAATGTGAGTTATGGTTGAGAAAAGTAGCATTCCTGGGACACGTAGTATCTAATGAGGGTGTGTCGGTGGATCCCCAAAAGATTGAGGCAGTGTCAAACTGGCCCAGACCTAAGAACCCGACAGAGATAAGGAGTTTCTTGGGTTTGGCGGGTTACTATCGTCGGTTTGTTCAAAACTTCTCAAAAGTTGCCGCTCCGCTTACGAACCTAACCAAGAAGGTCACTAGATATGAATGGACGGGGCAATGTGAGGAAGCATTCTCGGAGCTCAAAAAGAGACTGACGAGTGCACCAATACTGGCCTTACCAACTATTGACAAGGACTTTACAGTGTACAGCGATGCCTCTAGGAGTGGGTTAGGGTGTGTGCTGATGCAAGAAGGTTGCGTCATAGCCTACCCCTCCCGACAACTGAAAAGACATGAGCAAAACTACCTGACTCATGACCTAGAGTTAGCAGCAGTAGTATTTGCCCTTAAAATATGGAGGCATTACTTGTACGGGGTACGGTGTGAAGTCTTCACCGACCACTGGAGCTTGAAGTACCTTTTCTCACAGAAGGATCTGAACTTGAGACAGACTAGGTGGCTGGAATCGAATTCCTGAAAGATTATGACGTCCATTTCCAGTACCATCCGGGGAAGGCTAATGTAGTGGCAGACGCATTAAGTCGCCGACCGTATCCAGCACTGAGCTGTTTACTGGCACTCCCAGGCGAGTTGTATGAGGAGTTTCGCAAGTTGGAGCTTAATGTGATTACTCCGAGGTCGAAACCTATACTCTGCACCCTAGAGGTGCAGCCGACTCTCATAGAGGAAATCCGAGTAGCCCAAACAACGGACCCTCAACTCGAACGGATTAGAGAAGAGATCTTGGTGGGTAAAGCACCCGAATTTGTAATTCATGAGGATGGTACCATACGATTCCATAATCGGGTCTGTGTTCCAGCCGTAGAGGCACTTAAGAAGAAGATCCTAGACGAAGGGCACAATACTTCACATTCGGTACACCCTGGGGGTAATAAATTGTATAAGGACCTAAAGCAGACATTCTGGTGGAGTAACATGAAACAAGAGGTGGCTGATTATGTGGCAAAGTGCCTGACCTGCCAGCGAGTAAAAATCGAGCACCAATGACCAGCAGCACTTTTACAATCGCTGGATGTCCCTCAGTGGAAATGGGATTCTGTGTTCATAGATTTTGTCATAGGGTTGCCATTGACCCAACGGAAGCACAATGCGATCTGGGTTATAGTGGATAGGCTAATGAAGTCGGCGCATTTCATAGCCATGAAAAAATACTTGGACCTTGGATCAGTTAGCTCGAGCCTACCTTGAGGAGATAGTATGGTTACACGGGGTACCCAGTTCCATAGTGTCGGATCGGGATACCCAGTTCTAATCGGCATTCTGGCAGAAGCTGCAGGAAGCATTCAGAACATTGTTACGTTTTAGCACTGCCTTTCACCATGCAACCGACGGGTAGATAGAACGTAGTATTCAAACATTGGAAGATATGTAACGAGCTTGTGCTTTGGATTTTAAGAGTGCATGGGACGAACAACTGGCATTAATCGAATTCTCGTACAACAACAGCTACCACGTAAGCATTGGCATGGCCCTATACGAGGCACTGTATGGGAAGAAATGTAGGACTCCGCTCTGTTGGCAGGAGATTGACGAGGCCTTGACTATCGGACCAAAATTGATCCAAGCGACCACAGACAAAGTCAGGGTAATCCAAGAAAGGACGAAAGCCGCCCAGAGCCGCCAGAAAAGCTATGCTGACCGGAGGCGTAAGCCACTTGAGTTCCGGGTAGGCGACCATGTATTTCTCCGGGTCTCTCCAACCAAAGGAGTCGTAAGATTTGGGAAGGTAGGGAAGCTCAGCCCGAGGTATATCGGACCCTATCCAATCATACTGAGAGTTGGAGAGGTAGCCTACCAACTGGAGCTACTGATTGATCTTCAGAGGGTGCATGATGTATTTCATGTGTCGCGGTTGCGGAAATACATTTCAGATCCCTCGCATGTGATTGAACCCGATCCCATACAGCTCCAAGAAGATTTATCGTATGAGGAGCAACCCGTACAAATCCTGGATCGGCGAGAGAAGCACCTTTGTAGAAAGATAGTGCCCCTGATGAAGGTCCTTTGGGCAACCATGAGACATCCGAAACCACTTGGGAGCCGGAGCAGGAGATGCGAGACAAATACCCCCACTTATTTTCATAATTAGGTGCATATTAGTTTTGAGGATGAAACCTCTTAAGCGGAGTAGCATGTAAAACCTCAGAAATTCAGGCTGTAATAGTGGTTCGTCGCGGCATAGTGAAGTTTTGGGGATGAAACTTTCTTAAGTGGGGTAGTGTGTAAAACCCCATAAATTCGATTTGGAAAATTATGTCCAATTGGACTCACTTAGACCCAAGTCAATGCCAAATGAGTCCTCGTGGAATTTTCTAATTAAAAAAAAAAACTTTACATTTTTGGAAGTTTTAAAATCTCCAAAATTTCCCTTTTTTTGATTTCTTGTCTATAAAATCCATTATTATTACTATTATTATTTTTATTATTATTGTTATTAACATTTTATTATTATTATGATTATTCTCAAAAGGAACCCTAAACCCCCTTCAACCGCCTCCCTCACAAGAAAAAAAATAAAAAATTTGAAATCAAACTTCCTTTTTTTTTATGCACACCCCCCACCTTTAAAATCCTAAACCCAAAACCCTAACTCTCTTTCTCACGCCTCTCTCTCTCTCTCTCTCTCTTCCCCTCTCTCTCTCCACTCCCTCACGGCCACTGGACCACCATCGCCACCATGCCACCCACCCCAGTGCCGCCACCCTCCACAGGCCCATCTCCCTTGTGTTGGTAAGAAAAAGCCAAGTAGTGCATGGATTCATGCACTCCATGCACCCAAAACCCCCACTTTTAAATCTCTTGTGTTTTTACGATTTTATGACCATTGTGACTGAAGATTGATATAATTTTCATTATTTTTCTCAGCACTTTTGGTGTTGAATTTGAACAAAGGAGGAATTTTCGTTGATCTAGATCCGGTTTTGATCAAAGGTACTCGTAACAATGTTTTAATGTGATTTTATTTTTTTAATTTTTTTTATTCTCAATACAGGTGGATTATTTTGGCATGATTGGGTCTGGGCAAGGGTTTAAGGATGTCTAACGGGTACGGGTGAATTTTTGGTGACCCGAAGTGAGTAAAAACTGTGCATAAAAGGGGGAATAATTTGGTCAGGACTGACACTGTTTTTGGCTCAACTTCAAAAATTCGGTATAATTATTATGGTTGCCCAGAAATTTTGAAAATTTTACAATAGTTATATTAGGATGTGAAAATTACGTGAGTTTTTGAATTGTATGAATCGGAGTTAAATTGAAGAGTTATGGCCAAAATACCGAGCACTGTCAAAACTGGGGGATTATAGGTATAGGATATGACTTTTGAATTTTTAGACTTAATTACGTTGCAAATTTGGGGAAGTGCTAAGCATGAAAGTTTTAGTAGACAAATTATCCTTATGGATTGGGCAAGAACATGATTTTTGGAGGTCTGAATAAAAAGTTATGGATTTTGGAAGTGAGGTTAAAAACCTGGATAGAAACCGGGAAGTTGAAACTGGGACGGTTGCAACCACGGTTTGGAAAAATTCCCTAATTCATAATTGGTTGGTAAAAATTATGAAATTTATTGGGGGTGAACTTCCAGATGTTACAAAAATTCACGTTTTAGAATCGGACCATTGTGAGTAGCATAGCCCATAATGCAATAAATTCTTCAAGGGACTATCATGGGAAAACAGTCATTGACCATTCTGTAACAACTGAGATTTTGACCTAGTTTGGGTTAGAACCAGGCCAAACATCAAACACAGGAAATGTGGGGGACGACTTAAGAATTCTAGATTGACTTAGAACACTGGAATTGGATATCAGGAACCAAAGTTATAGCTTCTGGAAGTTGAACTCAGAAATTGGCCAGCCTGAACCTTAACCAGGGTTAAGGTTGGATGAATTAAAAATCTAGAAATCCTTTTATAAATTGTGGGAGGGCCATGGATGTCCTATAGTGAGCGTGGACTGACTGTGGGCTGTGTGTGGGCCTAGGTACGGAGCAGTGAACTTGCTTAAGTAACCAAGCCCGTAAACTATACGGTATCTAGGTAACAAACATGCCCTAACCTTTCCCTTGTGTTGTCAAAACCATTAACGTTTTGGAACTTGAGTAAGAATTTCTGGCATTTCTTTTCAAAAACTGAAGGAACACTGGTGTATCAAATAAAAGTGACTGCATGATGAAAACTGTATGTTGTGTTATGTATGGAAGCTGAAACTTACCATGTCATGAGAGTTGAAATTTATTTCGATTGTGTTTGAAATTCCTGGATTTCTATTGCCAGTTCTGTGGGGGGAGGTGTTTGAGTATGAATGAACTGATTATGCTAAGTTTGCCTCCGGTAAGAGGTAAGGACTCATTAATTAAAAAGAACTGAATGAGGTGAGTTAAATAGATTTGATTGATTGAAGGCCATTGCCTTCCCCGGGTAACAAGTGCATGCATGTGAGCGGCCACGGGCTCAGTTGAGACGTGGGCCAGGACTATCGGTAACCATCCATAATGGTGGTAGGTCAGGAAAAGATAAGCGGTAACCGCCTGAGAGGTGGTAGGCCAGGAATGAGTTAAGCGGCTGCAAGCCGTGAGACCCACTAGGGTCGCTCACCCAAACGTTTACTGGAACAGAAGCAGTTTGAATTAAATTGTGGAATTATGATTTTGAAAGTGATGATTAAAGAAGATTGTGATAAAGGGTTGTATGCTTGGAAGGCGTATCGTTGCCCCCTGCCCTCAAATGTTTTCAAAATGAATTTGTGTGCGAATTTGACTGTTAGGGGTGCTTGTTACTGAGTTTATCTCACTGTTATAAAATGTTTTGTTTTCAGGTGATCTAGCTGTGCTTGGGGCTAGGGACTCGAAGGTAGGGCGAGATTCGAATGCGGATATAAATGAAATGAATGATAGGAGTTGTAATACACAATAGTTGATTTGATTTGTGATGTTAAATTTTTGAACACTGTAAGGTTGACTTTTCTTTTTTTTGCGAAGACTTGGTATTAATTGTTAGACTTGATATCCAGCCTGGTGTTTCCAAGAAGGAAACACGGTGGTAACTCCCCGTTTAGGTTTTCGATGCATTTTCGCTAATAAGGGTGTTTCATATTGAATTGAACATCTGGGGGTGTTACAGAAAGTAACTTCAGAGAGAGAGAGAGAGAGAGAGAGAGAGAGAGAGAGAGAGAGATCCTTGTTTAGGGTGAACCCTAGCCTTCTTCAGCTCTCTAATCCATGCATCACGTTGAAGTTAAGCCACTTGATCCCGCCTCTCTCCGCAGATCGTTGTTCTTGGGTTCTAGTACCCTTGTTTCTTAGCCTTCTTTACCCGTGCTTTGCGCTGAGATCTTCTGCTTTGGTGAAGTTGGTCCCCAAGGTCTGATTTTTTCATTTTTACATGCTCCAATTTGTTTTATTCATTTGTTGTATGCCTCTGATATTTGGGTTGGAAGCAAGCTTGCTTTCACCGTCCAAGGATTCCGCAAATTGATTGGGTTAAATTGGTGTCCATCTTCTTATGTGGAGTCCAAATGGCTTGAATCTAATGTAACTCCTACCTTTATCTCCGATTCCATGCATCTATAATGGCTTAGCCCTGGTCATCCTTTTAGAGACACATGCTGCTACATCTGTAAGTGTTACCTCTATTTTTTATGCTCTTATATAGCCTTAGGTATGTGTTCATCATTCTCTCCCCTATCCAATTTTAGTCTTTGGTATGTTCCATCTACATCTCTTGTCTAATTTTTATGTTTGCAATTTGACAGTTTGTTGGTTGCCTAATTTGTTGTTCTTTGTTGGGCTCTCAACTTATTAACTGGCTTTAGTTGATAATATTTGCTTTTGCTTTTGCTATTTGTCTCTTATACATGGATTATTCTTGACTATGGCCCTTGTGCCTGGGTATCTTCCCCCAACCTCTTTGTGACTCTTGTATATTGCATTTACTTGTGCTCTCGTTCGGAACATTTAGTGGTTTATTGTAACTAGGCTTACTGTTTTGGAGTTATTTGGGTATTATTTTCCTATTCTTCACTGGATTTTACTTCCTTTGTCTACTATACACTGCTTCTTGTTTGGCCATTTGTTTGTTAGAGGGGTTCTTATGCTCAGTCCCTTTCTTTTGGGTCTCTTGCGTGGTTCCTTTGGCTATGGTATTGTGTCCCCTTTCAGCTTTGGTGCAGCCACATTAATTTTGGTATTGTTTTTGGTTTTAGTTGCTTCATAATCATGTTATTTGGGCTTCATTTTTCACACCATTCAACTACTACTTCTTTTTACAGGTTTGAATGCCATTTAGTTATCCTACAAATGTTTCTTGTTCATTCTTGGATCACCACCTTAGTGTATTTAGATGGTATATTTGGATGCTTGATCCAACCCTCATTGGTTATGGCCAATTTTGCCCATGAGTGATAATTTTATATAGCATACTTCTCCGTGGACTACTTGGCCTCTTTTTTTGCTTGATGTCTCCTTTGGTTTGCTCTCTTTCAAGCTCTTAGAGATGGAGTTCATTATGCCCAAATACTATTTCTTATGATTACGGTATTTGAAGGTATTTAGACTCTCTCTTTGATGCAAGGGATGAGGAAAGGGGGATTGATACTTCTTTCAATGAAGATCCTTATGATTCTATGACAAATATATTTTTTGAAGGAATCAAGCCTTCAAATCTTTGGTTGGTATACTTTACACTTATATGCTTGGATCAACACATGTACATGCTTGGACTACATCCATGGATGCTTGCTCTACCTATTAGGATCAGTTAAGATTATATTGTAAGCAACAAGGAATCAAAAAATACGATAATAACAAGATAAAGAGAACAAACACCAAGATTTACGTAGAAAACTCTAAACGGGAAAAACCACGGGTGGGGATGAGCGAAGAATCCACTATGGTGATGGGAGAGTATATAATTGATCTCAGTGTAGTGCGCCCTAAGAAGAGATCAATTGGTGATTACAAATTCAGTTAGAATGTTGTTTCACAAAACAAGTAGAACTAATAGTTGATCAAAGGGAAGAATAACCTTCTAGATGCTTAATGATGCTTGTGTTCTTGACGATATTTTGGAGCTCAAGGATAGGCCTTTTATAAAGCGATCAATAGGACAAGATTGAGAAAACCCTAGAAACATTGGAGCAATGCATCACCACAGACTGTGGTTAAGACCACAAATAGTTCGTGGTGGCCTTTGGAAGCGGCAACTGGAGTGCGTTTGGCCATGGATTGTGGTCGAGCCCTCTAGGGCTCAATGGAGGATAGAATTTGGGTCATAAACCCAACAACCTCTACCTTAGACCAAATTCATTATCACGAGCAAAGAACCCCGAAGGGTAAAGCCCCGCAGGGCCAACCCCGAAGGGCAATTAAGGAAACCGAACACCAGTTAAGTTCAAGGAATGCTTGAACTTAACACCAAGAAGTGACTTGCATGGACTTTTCTCCTTCATATAATCTGACCAAATATGACATAGACGAGTGAAAATTTCATTAGGAGGAAGTAGAGGCAGTAGTAGAACCCGTCACAGTAGATCCCTGGATTACATAGAGGCTTTCTTGCCTTAGACCCTTTAACAAAATCCGAGTGTCCTTGGAAACCTTTAGATCTCCACTTTTAGCCGAATATTTGTGCCCTTTAGATTCAAAGTGCCTAAAAGAAATAAGGTTACACTTCAAATCAGGAACGTGATGAACATTTGATAAAGTCTTGACAACACCATCATGGGTCTTGATTTTAATATATCGATTCTAGCGACATTACATTGGGCATTGTTGCTTTTATGAACAACACTTGAGTCAACTGGATCATACATTGAAAACTAGTTTGTATGAGGATACATATGATAGGTACACCCAGAATCAAGAATCCAATTAAAAATGCTTTATTTTTTTTAGTAGAGATAGCAAACAAAGCGACACCATCAAAATCAGATTCAACTAAGGTGGCTTTAGCAGGTTCATGAGGGTGTGATTATGAAAGATTTTATTCTTTCTCCCTCACTTTTTTTGACTTAAAATACTTAGAAATTATATGTCCAGATTTTCTATAATAACGACAGAATTTGTTGGATTCACGTCCCTCAAACTTTGATTTAGTGGTGTTCCTTTTATCAAAGGATTTAGCCCTTATTGATAAACCTTCACCTTTTTTAGCACGTACTTCAAGGTCAAATTTTTCTTTGAACAACAAATTGGTCTTGACATCCTCAAATGACAAATTGTCATTGTTACTATATAGAAAAATTTCTTTAAAATGCTTATTCGAGGCAAGCAATGAGACAACCAACAATATAGCTTTGTCATCATCCTCAAGTGTCACATCTGAAGTCTCCGAATCAATAATCATAGAGTTAAAATCATCAAGATAATTTTGGATAGGAGTACCTTCGACCATAGAGAATGTGTACAAACGTTCTTTAAGACGGATCTTGTTTGCGAGACTGTTGGAAATGTATAATGTCTCCAAACCAAGCCAAATATCACCCGTAGAGGTCTTGTTAAGCATTTGACGAAGAACATGAGGTGCTAAGCAAAGTTGAATATTCAATAGAGACTATTTATCAAGCTCCTTCATTGCTCATCAGTCATAGAAGCGACCTCTTGGCTTTGCCATGCAGAGCTTTCTTTAAACTGTACTATGTTAGAAAGACCATCATCTGGACCCTTCAAATATTAAAACTTATATTGGTATCGAACTTTGAAATATCAAATTTCATGATGAAAGACATCTTTGAAGATCCAAGGTCAGAAACCACTTGTTAGGATCGGTTTGGATTTGATTGTAAGCAACAAGGAAACACAAAATACAATAATAATAATATAAAGAAAACAAACACTAAGATTTATATGGAAACCCTAAATGGGGAAACTATGGGCGACGATGAGTGAAGAATCCACTATGGTGATGGGAGAGTACAAAATTGATCTTACAACAATGTACGATAAGAAGAGATCAATTAGTGATTACAAATTTACTTGGAGTGCTCTCTCACAAAACAAGAATAGTAGCACTAGTGGTTTATCAAAGGGAAGAACAACCTTCTAAATGCTCAATGATGCTTGTGTTCTTGATGATATTTTGGAGCCTAAGGCTAGGGCCCTTCAGTAGGTCAAGATTGAGGAAACCCTAGTAGCATTGGCACGTACATTACCACAGACTAGAGTTAAGATCACAGACGGTCCGTAATGGCCTCTAGAAGCAGCGGTAGAAGTGCATTTGGCCATGTATCGTGGTCAAGCTCTCTGGGCTCCATGAACGATAAAATTTGGGCCACTAACTCCAACACTACTCATTCTTGGGTATTAGCCGTTATGGAGTATAATTGAAACATTTTTTAAGGCATAATTTGCTCAGCTTGTTTCTTCATGTAAATGTGTATGCTCAGTCTCTTTGATTCTATCTAGCCAATAATTTCCAAAAACTTCCTCCTTTACAGGTTAGCGGTATACTCAACTTCTTGCTTTTCACTGGATATACCTCTTTGTTTTAAGGCTTTATTCAACCGGATCACATGACAACATGATTGGACTACATGTGAACATTCCTAGAATAATTGGCCTAGACTAATTTCGGCAATTTTGTGTTCCTTTGCTCTTGTATAATGTTCTCTATTTCTTTTTTATGAAACAACACCTATGTGTGCTTGCACCACGTCGTATGGTGCTTGGATTGCATTCTGTGATGCTTGACCAATTTTGTCATGAGTTTTGCCCGGTATTTTGTTTGATGAATTTTGTTTGCTTAAACTTTTCTACTTTGGTTGGATTGGTTGTCCGGCCTTAGGACCTTCATATTGTATGAATACTTATGGTGAACTTCTGATCTGGATATTCTGCTCAAAAAGTGCATTTGAACTTCATTTTATATTAAAGTAATCAATTCGAACATTCAATGTGCCACAAAAGCACTAATTTAGAGAGGAAATTAAGATTTTGAATCGCAAAATTTGGTTGGATGTTCTTATCCTTTTAGAAGTAATGACGAATAAAGTTTATGCTGATTACATTATTTCTAAGTTAGGTTATGAGCATTTTGATTATGTGCTCCCTGAAAATCATTGTGGGGCAATATGGTTCTGATGGAATAATGATAATATTTCAGCTCAAGTTCTCTTAAAAGAACAAAGGGTCATCCATCTTTTAGCCCATGATATAATTATTCGAAAAAAAAGTAAAGTGTCTTGCATTTGTGGTGCAGCACAAGATTTATACAAAAGTGCATTTTGGAATCATCTGATGTAGATCAACTTTATTTTGGATCTTCATTCATGCATAATAGGCCATTTTATTGAGATGGAATGTTTATTAGAGAAAACAAGGGGTACTCAATTAACCCAGATAAGGTAATGTATATGCATACTTTTTAAAGTTTTATACGTGGGGAGAGTGTTCCTCCATCAGCATGTTTATTTACTTGGAAAAGAAATAATTCATGCTCATCTCATCTGTTGAAGGTTGGATATTCATTGGCCGTGGAAGTTGGCTAGATTTATATCCCAATTATTCAACAATTTATGGGCATTCTCTTGTTCCAATCATAGTTACACTGTCCTTAATACAAACAGCTCTAGCCAATTCCATAAAGATCTGAAATTTCATTTTTGGAATCATTGGTCTACCGATGATGAAGTGCATAAGATTATCTAAAATCATTGGAAGAAAGTTTTTTGGGGTTCACCTATGTTTAGAGTGGTGTGTAAACTTAAGAAAGTTAATGATTCTCTTAAAAGTTGGAATAATAAGTCTTGTGGTAATTTTTTTGACAAAGCAGAGAGGAATGCTTTCCAGTTATATAAAGTGGAGGAGAGAGTTAATTCTGGCCCTTTAAATTTTCGCCTTAACAACTAGCATGCTCGTGTAATTGAACAGTGAGAGCGCTTGCTTATGTTTAATCAGAAATACCGAGGAAAGTTTTATTGAAAAGAATAGTTAATGAAAGATGATAAAAATTCTAAATTTTTAATCAGCATGTTAAAGCATGAAAACAGAAGAGCTTTATACTTCGAATTAAAGATGAATCTGGTATATGGGTGGAGGATGTATCCCTAATTGAACAAAAATTTATTTATGACTTTTCTAATCATTTTAAATCACAAAAAGGAGATTTGTAACATTCTATAAGGGCTAAAATGCCCAGGATGGTCTCAACTGAGGAAACTAACTGACTTACTTTTGCTATCACCCGTCATGAAATTAAGATGTAGTTTTCCAAGTGGATCCATCCAAAGGACTAGTGCCTGGTGCGTTTCGTGCAAGGATGTTTCCAGAAACATTGGGCCATTATTGGACATGATATCACAAATTGTATTCAAGATTTTTTCCAACAAGGGAAACTGCTAAAAGAAGTTAATCATACCTGTATTGCTATGATTCCGAAAGTAAATAATCCTACAATGGCAAGCCACTACAGGTCTATTGGCCTTTGTAATAATTTGTATAAAATTATTTCTAAAATCCTTGTTAACAGAATGAGACCTATTGTAGCGTATTATTAGCCTTGTTCAAAGTGCCTTTGTGCTAAAAAAAGCAATCCATGATAACATTCTAGTGGATACATGAATGTGCTACAGTCGTGTCTTATTCTATCAACGTTAATCATGAGGTATGTAGTTGTATTTGCCCCTTAAGAGGGATCAGACAAGGTGACCAATTATCCCCTTAACTATTTATTTTGTGCATGAATGTTCTTGCGCAAAGGATACAAATAGCAACCTCTAAAAATAATTCAGGGATTGGTATTAAACTATGCTTTGCAGTGGAAAAAATCACTTGTCCCCTTTTTGCTGATGATAGTTTAATGTTTTGTAAATCTAATATGGAAATCTATCACAAACTTAATACTCTACTTTTTTACTTTTCTAGTCAATCAGGACAACTGTTAATCTTTAGGAATTGGTTCTTATCTTTTCTGAAAATGGGACTTCGGCGACCAAATTAATGGTAGCTATAGTCTTCAATGTACCACATCAAGAGTCCTTTTTCACATACCTTGGTTCATTATTCTCCACGGGAAGGCTTCATCTAATTTGTTTTTAGATCTTGTTCATAAAGCAGATAGTAAGATGTAGAGTTAGAAAGCTAGCTTAATCTATAAAGCACGTAGATTAGTTCTTATTCAATCTAATCTTAATTTCCTTCCTAGCCCTATGATGCAATCTTCTATGCTCTCTAAATCTATGACTAATAATCTCGATAGAATTAGTAGAGATTTCTTTTAGAACAAATCAAACACAGAAAAAAGTCTTCATATGGTGTCTTGGGATAGAGTCTGTTGCCTAAAAAATTTGGGTGGACTTGGACGTCGTACTATGGAGGTAATCAATAAATCTTCTTATGTAAGCTTTCTTGGAAATATCTCACTGAATCGAATAATTTTTGAGTTAAAATTATGCATGCCAAATATCCTATGACATCGGATTTCTTTTCTCGTACTTATAAATCTAATGATTCTTGAATTTGGAAGTGCTTCAAAACAGATAACTCTTTTGTAAGGGGATTCATTGGAAAGCTAGGAATAGGCATTCTATCAAGTTTTGGTATGATAACAGGTGTGGATAGAAAAGCATTCTAGAGATGCTTCATTTGGATGAGCGAGATGTCCAAACATTGATACAATAGTAAGTGACTTCATCACTCCCTCTAATGAATGGGATTTTCCTTTGCTTAGCTCGTTTTTACCTAATGATATGTGCAATTTAATTAAGAGCATTCCTATTCCCTTTCATAACATTGAAGACTCTTTTTGTTGGGGTCTATCAGTAAATGGCTCTTTTACTACTAAGTCCGCAACATGGAAATTGGAAAGTGCATGATATTCCCATGGATATCCAAAAGTCGTGGGAATTTGCTTGGATTTGGAAACTAGATGTTCTGCCTAAGTTTAAAACTTTTCTTTGGAAAATCTATCATAATGCTCTAGCTACTTGTTCTAACTTTCTTAATAGGGGTTAATTATAGTTTGCCCTCTTTGCCATTTTGAATTAGAGTCTACAAGAAATCGCTTTACTCAATGTTTCATAATTAAGGCTAGTTGGGATTTGGCATATCAACATAAGTGGATACAATCAAATATTTCTCAAGTTGGAATTATGTCAATCCTTGAACTATTAGTGTTTGCTAGAACCCAAACCAACCCTAATCAAATTAATTGCATTACTTCTCATATCTGGAGCATATGGAAGAGTCGTAATATTATGGTCTAAAAATGAAATTTATAGTTCTATAGGCACAATTATTTATGCTAAAAAATTAGGCACAAAGGAAGGTTAGGAAAAGGTTTGATTTAGGTATATCATCTTCATTTCATCAACATTCTAATCTGTGTCCCAAGCTCTCATCTTTCATCAATTAGGGCAAACCACCTGGAGGATTTATCAAAATCAACTTTGATGAGTCTAAAACTTCTTCTTCAACAATAGGAGGCTTCATCATAAGAAGTTGGGATGGAAGATTTCTTCAAGGTGGAACTACCAGTCTTGGAGTAGCCACAGTTTTAGTAGTAGAAGTAACAACGATGGGAAATGGAGTACGAACAACAAATCAAGTAGGATATCATTCAATTGTTTTAGAAGGTGATAATCTTAGGATATTCAGGAATTAGTTGAAGATACAAAGATCTAGCTCAAGTCTTGCAATTGAGTATACATCCAACATATTTTCAGATAATGAAATCGAGCAACGGGCTGGTTAGCTAAATTTGGCCTCTTTATTTCTTCTTCTATCTTGTGGATTTCTATTCCTTGTGTTTCAGTTCTATCCTCATTGAGGATAACTTAAATAGAACTCTTAAGATAAAGATTACCTAATTGTTGTATTACTTAGCACATCAAAAACAAAAAAAGAGCTTCTCGCTGCTAATTTTAAGCCTTCCTCAAACTCTAAGATTGTCCATAATAATAACCATTCCACCTCCATGACTAAAATATCGAGTTTATTATTTGATTTCAAAGCCTTTTTTTTAACAATTTCTGCAAGGTAATGGAATTTCATTTTGATTTTGTCTTTATGTGAATGATGTAAGTTAATTTACCTCATACAATCATGCATCACTTAGGTAAGTGTTTGGCCTATCCCTCCTGCCACTTGTTCTTCTTTTAATTTTCTATTTTTTTTTCATGCAAAGAAAATATCCATTCAACTGGAATATATCAAAAACTCAATTCTTAGAGTGAGCTTTAAGGCTATCACTATTTAGGTTCCCGATCTTCAATGTCGAAATGCAAATGTAACTGCAATATTTTGGTTACCAATTGGTATATGATCCACCCGGTTATACAAATGCAAGTGTATAACCGAGCCCACAAATTGGTCATCTGTGCGCCATGTACAAAAAACAAAGAAAACCGGTAGAATTCGTCTCACTAAAAATACCTTATAGCTCACTAAAATATGCTGTTGTGCATCTAGTTTTGCTCACTAAAAATAATGTATAGCTCACTAAAACATTTTAGTGAGCCGAGACACAGTTTTAGTGAGCTAATACGTACTTTTAGTGAGCAGACCTATTGAAACTAATGTATCTTATATGTACCCAAGTTTTACTTAGTAAAAATACTATATAACTTGTTAAATGTGCTATTGTACTAAAAAAAATGTTGCTGTGAATATGAAACTCACTAAACTATATTCTAGTTGTCTATATTTTTTTAGTGAGCTATCATATTTATTTATTGAGTTGTAATATCATACAACCGGTTGTACAGAAAAAATTGCACAAAAGAATTTCGTCTTACTAAAAATGTGTAGCTCACTACAATATTTAGTGAGCTAAGACACAATTTTAGTGAGCTAATACATACTTTTAGTGAGCGGATAGATCAAACCAATGCATCTTATGTACCCTAGGTTTCACTTAATAAAAATACTATATAACTTATTAAAATGTGCTATTGTACTAAAAAAATATTATTGTGCATTTGAAACTCATTAAACTATATTCTAGTTATCTATATTTTTTTAGCGAGCTATGATATATATTTAGTGAGTTATGGTATATATTTAGTGAGTTATGACATATATTTAGTGAGTTGGACTATATTTAATTAATTCACTACAGTTCTATTATACTCACAAAATATAATACAAACACCTTTATGTCATAGTAAAAAATGATTGAGCAGTAATATAACCCAAGAACTTGACAATATTATTTGCTAGCTATCTATCCTATCCTTTTTAGTGAGCTATCCTATTTATTTAGTGAGCTATGATAGATATTTGGTGAGCTATAAAATGTATTTTGTGACCAATATGATTTAGTGTGGAATACTAATCATTCATAATAAACAATGAGTGAACAAACAATATAGTACACATTTTTAGTTAGCATATATACTTTTTTGTTCATATTCTAAGGCATGATATATTCGTCTTTTAGTGAGCTATGACTTATATTTAGTGAGCCATGATATATATTTAGTGAGTTGGACTATATTTAATTAATTCACTACAATTCTATTACACTCACAAAATATAATACAAATACCCTTATGTCATAGTAAAAAAATGATTGAGATGTAACATAACCCAAAATTTGGCAATATTATTTGCTGGCTATCTATACTATTATTTTAGTGAGCTATCCTATTTATTTAGTGAGCTATGATAGATATTTGGTGAGCTATAAAATGCATTTTGTGACCAATATGATTTAGCGTGGAATACTAATCATTCATAATAAAAAATGAGTGAACAAACAATATAATACACAATTTTAGTTAGCACACATACTTTTTTGTTCATATTCTAAGGTATGATATATTCGTCTTTTACTGAGCTATGACTTATAATTAGTGAGCTATGACATACTTTTAGTGAGCTGGATTATATTTGTATTGTACTGATTAAATATACATAACATGAATGCGCTTATGTCATAATAAAAGATAATATAAATATTTCTTACCAACATTGTATTGCTCATTAAATATATTATATAGCTCACTGACATATGCAGTATTGCTCATGAATGCTGTATCCATACATATAAAAATTTGTAGTGATTTTTTTCTTATTTTTGTATATTTTTATAATAAATCTAAATGGTTCTATTGAGTAAAAATACCGATAATAAATATACAAATTTTCAATTAATATTTATCTTAAAATTAGGATTTTTATACAAAAATAGTGAAAGCAGATCAATAACGTAAATACAAGTGTATGCCTTAATATTTCAATGGAAGAATTTAAAAAAATTAGGATTTTTTTTGAAAGGCGCTTAAAAGAATTTTAGGACGAAAAGAATAATAATTAAAAAAATAGGCTTTGCTTTTACCACAAATTGAACCCATGACCTCACCCATTTGAGTAAAACACCCTTGCCACTCCACTACCCACCCACTCCTACTATTAATACTGATTATAATTAATGTTGAACCAGGAACACTATCTATATAATTTGTAGCTGGTGGTAAGCCCGGGTGGATAATTGAGTTGTCCACCCGATTGTATGTAATAAATTGCGTTTGGTGACCTTGTTTTAATTAGATACGAGTAAAGATCCCATTTCAATGGGTTCTGTTAGCGGGCAGTCTAGTAGGACTCAGTTAGCCGCGGGAAATGGGGTAGTAAGGATGGGATAAGCCCCCAATAATACTCCAAGCTAATGGTCCTGATTGCTCTTCCACATGTAAATCAAAAATAGGTGCTTGCATATACTAAGAACCCTTGATCTCCAAAGTAGAAAAAGAAGGCTTGTATCACCTATGCTGCGAGCATTTGGACTGTATTTTGCCACCAGTCATTTCTTCAAGCAAAGATGCACTGTTCACTAGTTTGTCAACTCCAATAGGAATAAAAGCTATTTAAACGTCATATGCACTGTTCACTAGTTTGTCAACTCCAATAGGAATAGAAGCTATTTTAACGTCATATTATTATTGAGTTCTGTGATATAGTTCTTATGAACTTCGCATCCACTCTTAGCTATACTCGACGAAGCAAAGAATAGATAATGGGGTGGCTTATAGGATTGCGGAATAGAGCATACGCCACAAATTATATGGCGTAGGATAATCTACTCCTTCAATCTAGGATTGGTGGCTAGAAGATGCAATCAATAATATTTGACTAAAGGAATTATATTTGGTTGGTTAATGCTTTTTCATTTTAGCCTTTTGACTATCTATTTATGTTCTGGCTTTTTCAATTAACTATTGAAAAAGTAATATGATTATTTATTTGTAAAAAAGAAGAAAAACATCCTTAAGTTACAATGATATCAAGAAGTACTTCAGTATAATTTTTTTATATTGCCTAATAATTTTAAAGATTTTTTAGCTGGCGTGACACAAAATAAATCATAATAAGTTGTATCACTCACAATTCAATATGGGAGAGGTGCTCTTGCTTGACTTGGAGCAATTTATACTTCCACAAAATAATTAAATCGGGCTTCAAAACATAATTTGGTTACCCACTTTTCGGATCAATAGCATTGTCTAGAATTTTGAAACTATCGAAGCTAAGGCACCCTTTTCTATTCTAGTTTGTTTACATAATATGAGTAATTATTAAATAGTGAAAATCCTAAGTTCTCATGCGATAAATGGGATCAATCTTAAACACAGAAGAAGGAAAAAAACTCAAGTACCAAAACTACAATCATATATATAATATAAAACTGAATGGATTGAATGAGTTGTTGGTGTTTTGGCAAGTGGCAAGTTCCTATTGATTGTCTCTTATTAATGGTCTTACATTTACATCAATACTATATGATTTTTTCAATTAATTTAACACTTGCAAATTTAATGCAATGATGTCACTAAATGTTAACTTAAATTAATTAATAATGGTTATATTTTATTACCATATTCAAGTATCAATATTAAATGATTGTTTCTTTATTCAATTAATTTAATGGTTACATATTTAAAATAAAGTAGGATTAAAAATATAAAGTATAATTTTAACTATGATAAAGTAATGGAGATGCCCATAATAAGTTGAATGGCTTGATATTTCAATTCTCATAATTCAGTATCCAAATATATGCTTGAAGAGGCATCCCCGACCCCATGGACCAAATGATATTAAACATATGTAAAGTATTAAAGAAGCTTTTGGTTAATAGTTAAGGACTCCAGTAATATATGTGGATAACTCCTCTTAGTCAAATGTCAATTGAAGAGTCATTAACTATCAAAATTATAAATAATTTTAGTGGTTACAAATTTAAAGTAAAAGATAAAAATAATCTAAGGATATTCTAGACTCTTACCCTTTTTGGTTAAGCAAATATTACTATAATTTTTTTATCGTATTTAATTCAATGACGTATGTCTTTTGTCCTTTTTTTAATGCAAAAGTGACATTCTTATTTCTATCATTCACAAAATTTACACACATTTGTATAATCTTTCTTCCTTTTTTTTCTTTTTCAAAAAACTAAATTCGAGACTTACATTTATTAAGTGTTGTTAGCAAATATTAGAAGAATAAAAAGGTCATTAGTACAAAGACGGTATTGATTGATGCATGTAAAAGTATAACTGCTTTTTTCTTTTTTTGGGAGTAGTGAGTTGAAGTTGTTTCTATTTCTTAAATAATAATAAGTCAAATTCAATTTGTTTACTATTTCTTCTGATAGTAATATGTTTTCATTTTCCTTTTGTAACTGTAGTCCAATTATGTCCATACAATGATTAAAGTTAGTTTAATTCTTAAATTCCAAACTAAGTTTGTAGAATATTTTATTGATATTTTAATAACTTCAAAGTCCAAAAGCATGCAAGCATTCAGGACAACAAATAATAAGACTATAAAATTTCAACACATACCCGTGCAACGCACAGGATGCACACTAGTTATATATCAATACTGTCCATTTGTTTTGATTACAATTTTAAATCAAATTCAGAATTACATCTATGTTTTCTTTTTTAACTAACAAAAAGCTTTTACTTGAGCCTTGATGTGACTGTCACAAAAATTATGTTTTATGCCTTCTACTTGCATGTTTCTAGATCCATCTCCGTACTCGTAGGTAGAATTTTGCACTGACTGGCATGGGCACAACATAAATGGCTTGGAATGTAAGTCGGAATTTGAGAATAAATAAACGATCGTTAAGAATCCATTCATTTGGTTGAAGTGGATGATCAAGTGTCAAGGCAATCTTATCAATTACCTCAAGTAGTAACAGGATAATATAATCAATCGGCTGAGGAAGAAAGTAGGGGACAAAGTTGAATTTCCAAAACTTACTACATAATTATCGTATTTCAATCTTAGTGGAGGAGCATGCATCTCATCGACTATCTAAATCAATCACGAAAATGATGCATAGAGCAAATTAAATTTGCCCACCATAAAGCTTGTATCAACCGAAGTAAATGTCAGGAGATATGTCCACAATGATGAACTTTGAACGACAAAGAAGAAAGAGTTTTAGAGAGAAGCACGAGAATCTCTCACTAAAATTCACATTACGAAAATCATTAGTGAGCATGATACAAGCTATGATGATATATATACAAGCTATACAAACTACCAGACTACAACCAAGAACAACAATCAGTTAGATGTCTAACAAACTTGTCTGAGCTGGCAACACTAACCCTGAGGTGGCACAACTACGTAACTAACTAACTACCTCTAACATCCCCCCTTAAGTTGGAGGGTGTACATGAGGATACCCCCAACTTGCCAAGGAGATGATGGTGTGAGAAAGAGATATTAATCCTTCATCAAGCTTTTCTCTAACAAAATGGCAATCTAATTTAATATGCTTGGTCCTTTCATAAAAGACAAGATTTTTAACGATGTATATGGCTGGCAAGCTATCACTTTTGTCAGGTATAGGTAGAACCGATGGAACCTATAATTATGAGAGAATCATTGTCAGCAAAGAGAGCTCAGCAGTTGTTGCTCTCATAGATCTGTATTCTGCCTCTACAGAACAAAGGGCTACAGTGGGTTGTTTTTTAGATTTCTAGGAAATGGGGTAGCCTCCCATCATTATAATGAAACCATTAACAGATCTTCTGGTACATGAACATTAAGCACAATCAGAATCACAATAAGCTTCTAAAGTGTAGTCATCTTTGTCATTGAAGAATATTCCTTGAGATGGATCATTTCTAATATATCTAGTTGTTTGTAAAGTTGTTGTCATTTGAGCCTGTGTGGGTGCTTGAAGAAATTGACGAAGAAATTGGACTGAGAAAGCAATATCTGGTTTGGTATGTATGAGGTAATTTAACTTACCAACCAGTTTCCTATAGCTGGCAGCATCAGTAGAAAGATCTTCATTAGGAGATTTTATAGAAAGAGAGCCTAAAAGGCATACAGTAGCTCGAAGTGTATCAAACTAAAATTCTTTTAATAGATCCAAAGAAAACTTTCTTTGAGTTAAAACTATTCCATGAAAAATCTTTATAATCTCCATACCTAGGAAATGGTTCAACTTTCTTAAGTCCTTGATTTTAAATTTGTCATCAGGGAAGGTTTCCAATGCTGTAATATTTGCTGGGTTGTTGCTTGTAACCACAACATCATCCACATAGATAGCAAGAAGAAAAATGGCACTCCCTTGCTATTTGGAAAATAAGGAATAATTATTTTAGAATATTGGAAGCCAATAGCGCTCAAGGTATCAGAAAATTTGGCATACCACTACATTGAAGCCCGCTTGAGCCCACACAAGGATTTCTTCAATCTGCAAACTAGGGGTGTTCATCGGTCCAGGACCGAACTGGCTGAACCGAGGACCGAAAAAATGCTAGGGGGAGGATCGAGGACCGGACCGATTGGAATACGGTCCAGACCGGACCGGACCAGTCAGAACCCGGACCGGACCGGGATCAGACCGAATCTGGACCGGTCCAATCGTGGCAGCAGGCAGTGTACCCAACACTAAACCATATGAATCAGAACGCGGGGGAGATTGAGAATGGAATAAAGGAAATCAGACCAAGTAAATGATAAATCAAACTAAAAGCCACAATTGTCAACACCTAGAAAAATCAAAGAACTCATGGCCGAAAATGGCCACAATCAACAACCCAGAACAATCGAACACAAAACCAACCAAAGATAGAGTGAGAATTTCAATTCATCTTTCAAATGACACATCGTTTACTCAAGTACCAAATCTGGTATCACGATAGCCATCAAACTATTGCAATTTGCAACACATGCGAATTAACATCTCAGATTTCAGTTTTGAAAGCCCTAGAAAAGAAATCACACAAAAACCCTAGAAAATTCAAATTACAACCCAAAATAATACAATCAACAAATCCAAGCATACCTCAACCAAATTACACGCCACACCGGAAGGCAGAAGCCACCGGTTGTCGACTGGTGGAGAAGAGAGAAGATCGAGCCTCGAGGCAGTCACGCAAAGACGCGAGGCAGAGCAAATACGAAGCAGACACTCGAGAGGGAGGGCAGAGAGTACAGAGCGAGAATTGAGCAAGGACAGATAAGAGATTGAGCAGAGAAGAAGAAGATGACTGGAGTGGAGAGTGGAGAATGGAGAATGGAGATCGAGAACTCGAGAAGGAGAAGTGAGAAATGTGAAAGAAGAAAGGGCAACACGCAACATGACAACAGGCTAACCAGGGGAAAAAAGGGTGAATTTTTTTTTTAATTCAAATCGGTCCGGTCCGGTTGGTCGAAATCCGAACCGGACCGAAGACCGAAAATAGAAATGGGCAGGACCGAGGACCGGACCGAAAGACCTCGTTTCGGTTTGGTCTGGTCCGGTCCGCACCGGTCTTCGGGTCAGTCCGGCCCCGGACCATTTAATGAGCACCCCTACTGCAAACTGTGTTGGAAATAGGAACTTTTAGCCTTTGTGGGGTTTCACACATATTTCTGCATTTGGGTCTCCATGGAGGATAGTATTATTGACATCTAATTAGTAAATAGGCCATTTCTTCTTCACTTTAGTGGCTAGAAGACTTCGGCCCTGTTTGGCAAAGAGCTTTTTGAAGAGCTTTTTGGCCAAAAAGAACTTTTTTGACCAAAATTAGCTTTGTGCCCAAGTAAAAAAGCTAATTGGGGTGTTTGGTGAAAGAGCTTTTTAAAAGAGCTTTTTGGGTTAAAAAAGCTAATTTGAAAAAGCTAATTCCATGAGCTTTTTGAAGAATTAGCTTTTTGTCTCACAACTTTGTCAGAAATAGCTAATTTTACCAAACAGTTTTTCAACAAACAGCTAATACAAACAACTAACTCAAACATCTAACAGCTAACAGCTAATACAAACAGTTAACAACTAACAGCTAATACAAACAACTAATAGCTAACAGCTAACAGCTGTTTGTCAAACAGGGCCTTCTTACAGTAGTCATTTGACTACAAGAGAAAAGGTTTTATTGTAGTTTACACCCTTCTTTTGAGTGAATGCTTTGATGACTAGCATACCCTTGTATCATTTAATGCTCCTATCAGCTTTGCACTTAGTTTTGTAAACCCATTTGCAACTTATAGGCTTGTTGCCTGCTGATAATGGTACTAAATACCAAGTATGATTAGCTTGTAGGCCATCAAATTCCCTCTGCATATCCTCCTTCCATTGTGGCTTTCAGGCTGCTTCTTCAAAGGATGTAGGTTTAATAGAAGACTCTAGATGCTATAATAGAGTAGCTATATTTGAAGATAAATTTCCTCCACAAGATGCAGTGACATTACAACATATTCAGGTCACTATATTAGGACAATCAGATTGTGTAGAATCTGAATGATGTGTTCTGGCAGTGCTAAAAGTATATTCTGACAAATAGGAAGGTGTCTTGTGGTCTCCGGTAGAGCTTCTAATTGGTAAGGATGTTACTGAGTTGTCAGAATGATGTTATGTAGAAGTAGAAGCATGACTATGGGCATGTAAATCTGACATAGATTCTTGTGATTCGCCAACACTTTGAGTCATAACTTGAGTAGGTACATGACAATCATCAGATCCCAAATATTTATAATTGGGGAAAATTTGAGAATTTTTTGTGGATTGTGTATGGTGATGAGGAAGAATCTGCTCATGGAAAATAACATCTTTGCAGGTAAATATTTGTTGGGTTTCAATAATCTATAACTTGTAAGCTTTTTGACGAAACTGTACCCTAGAAATATGCAGCGAATAACACTTGCTTGGAATTTATCGTGCTTGATTTTAGTGTAAATGCATAGCAAAGACTGCCAAAGGCCTTGAGATGATCATAACTTAGTTTCTTACCAAACAACAAATGAAGGGATTCAAGCTGTTGAAAACATTATAAGCGAACCTATTGATGAGGTAAATAGCTATCAAAACACATTCTCCTTAATATTTCAGTGGCAAGCCAGAGAGAAAGAGCAATGCCCTTGATATTTCAAGCAAATGCTTGTGTTTCCTTCTACTACACCATTTTGCTATGGGGTTCCCACACAGTTGGTTTGGTGAATAATCCCTTTTGATTAGAAATGCTCTATGACATCTTTGTTTAAGCCAAGATCAACAACATTATCTGATCTCATGGTTTTAACTTTGGCATTGAACTAAGTGTTAACCATTTCTATAAAAGCATTAATCAATGACAAAGCATTGCTTTTTTTGTTCCTAAGGGATGTGTCCAAGTTGTCCTGTTATAATCATCAACTATAGTTAAGAAATACCTGTAACCATTGTGTGTTTGAACACAATATGGACCCCACAAATCAACATGAATAAGCTCACATATATGAGTAGAATGAATCTGACTATGAGGAAAAAGGGAGTCTATGTTGGCTTGCCTTGGAACAAACTAAATAGTGCTTTATTATATCATCTAATACATGGTTGAATAACAACCCTAGTGTTTGTAATTTTGCAAAAGGTAAATGGCCTAGCCTGCCATGCTAAATAGAAATGTCTGCATGACTTTTGTTAACAGTGCACACTACCTTTTGAGAAATAGAAAGAAAAAAAAATCCTGAAAGCTATTATTCCTAGAAGCTTCTTGACTTGATTCAAGCCTTGATTGCAGTAGGTAGAGTCCGACATATTGTTCACCTTGAATCTAAGCCCTCCTCACCGAGGGGGCCTGCATGACATGACATTTTGGTGTAAAAACCACCTAACATCCTTGCTAGCTAAAAAGTTTACTGATTGACAATAAGTTGCATATGAAACTAGGAATATAGAGTTCCCCATGTAAAGCTAGACTGTGATTAAGCTTAATAGTTTTAGCATGTGTGACTGTCACATTTTTTCCATTAGGTAAGGAAACAGTGATGGGTTTAAGAAGAGCCATTAGATTGGTAAATAATTCCTTATTGTGACACATATGATCACTTGCTTGAGTGTCAACAATGTAAGTATTTTTCCAACTAGCTATAATAGACAGCAGACACAAGTTCTGTGTATAATTAAGAGTGTTTATACTTGCAAAGCTTGTAAAGGCTGCTAAACTAGGGCAATGATCAGAACCTTGGTATGATGAACTAATATGGTGTTCTCCTTGATTAATCTGAACATTTTGCAGCAAGGTAATCATCTGAGAAGATTATTCTTGTGTCGAACTTGGAACTATGATGTTGTTTTGAGGTCCAGGACCATTAAATTTTGAAACTCAAGATAGATTGTCTTGATCATTGGCTTGTGCTGAGGCTGCAGTTCTTCCAATTTGAACTTATAATTTTGTGGAAACCATGAATCTTGTAACATTTGTCAATATAATGACCTAACTTTTTGCAGTAGTTGCAAAATAAGCTAGATGTGTCAGCTTGAAATTTGTCAAATTTGCTACCATGAGTAGCATCAATCGTTCCTTCTATTTCTTTCATTATGGATTTATAGGGATGACATGGCCTATGTACCTCAACAGCAAGAGATGCAGAATCTACAAGAAAATGAAATGTGGATCTAATTTCTCTTAGCTTTTCTTCCTAAATCAACATAAAATAGACTTGACTGAGGGAAAGGCAAGGGAGTCATCATTGAAATATTGCGTCTAACTACATTATAGTCATTATTCAGTCCCATTAAAAACTGCAATAGCTTTTGATTTTGCTCTTTTTCTTCAGAAGTGAACAAGTGCAAGCTGGAATTTCATGAAGATCGTCTAATTCATTCCATAGACTCTTTACGTTTGTAAAATATGATGCTATATTGCTTCTTACTTGACTAACACTGCACATTGCTTTCTAAACTTGGTAAAGCTGAGGATCATTAATCTTTCTAAATCTCTCTTCCAATTCTACCAACATTTGTCTAGCTAATTTGGCATACATGATGGTATCAACAATCTTTTTTGTCAAAACATTCAAGATCCAAGACATTATAATATCACTGCACCTTGTCCAATTCTTCAGATCTAGTGAATTTGGTGAAGGCCTTGTGAGACTGCCATCAACAAAATATAACTTGCTTTTTGTAGAGAGAGCAAATTGTCATGGCTCTTTTCCATGATCCAAAACCATTTTCATCAAATGCTGTTGATACCCGCAATAATCCCGAATGATTAGATGGATGCAAAAAATAAGCTTTTACAAGATCTTCAGCAGAGATGCTATTGTTGCTATTTTCAGCATTTGGTGTCACCATTGAAGAATCAAGTACAAGAATGAAAGATAAGAACAATTCTCTTCTAAAACTCGAGGAATTTGTAAAGAAAACAAGATTTGAATCTTTGAAGCTTGAAAACAAAATGTTAGGACTAGATTGATTGAAGAATTTAGCCAATCAATTGAAAAGATGAAATTGCAAAAAAAATTGGATAAAGCTTGATCAAATTGTTGGAACAAAACAATCGATTGAGAAGAAAGAAATCATCAAATTAGATTAAGAGATTCTTCTGCTCTAATACCATGTTGATTGTAATGAACTTTGAATGAAGAATAAGAAAGAGTTTTATAGAGAAGTAAGAGAACCTGTCGCTAGAATTCACATTATGAAAATCATCAGTGAGCATGATACAAGCTATGGTGATATATATAGAAGCTGTACAAACTACCATACTATAACCATGAATAGCGATATGTTAGATGTCTAAAAAACTTGTCCAAGCTAGCAAAACTAACCATGAGCTGGCACAACTACATAACTAACTAATTCTAACAAGATATTATTTAAAAGAATGTATTGTGATGACCTTTACATGGTGCCCACCCAAAAAAGAACGCAAAGGGATAAATGTGTTCACTGAAACTTGAAAAAAATTTGCAACTCTGCATTCTTCACAACAATACAATTGTCACTAGAATTTAGAAGATGTCTCGGCTTGGGGATTAAGGAGAGTGATGTCCTTGGGTTCTTGATGACCGAAGAGGGTGATAGACTATATCGATCCGTATGGCATAGGCTTCTGGCTCCACTCCCTCGTAGCCTTCCAAAAGAATTCACACCCATGAGATGATCCCAAGGATTGATCGTTTAATGCCTAAGTCAATGTTAGATTAAGTTAGTTGAAAACTCGTATGTAAGTAGGAAATAATGGAGGGTGAGTTTAGGATTATCGAGGGAGAAATATAGTAGGAGAGAGGCATTCCATTAAGAGGAAGAGAGGTTAAGAGGTCATATGTGAAGTAGAGCATGACCAACGTTGACTCAGGCCTACGGGATGCTCTTCTGACTCACTATCAATTTGTGGGAGTCTCAAGAGTACGGTGCACCTTGCTAGCATTTGTGTTTGTGTCTCTATCTAGGGTTTGATTGCCTGGAGGGGCATCCTTTTTTTAAGGGTGGCCTTATTGTCCTTTAATATGGGTATAGCCTTTTAACCCTCAAGCTTGATGGATGAGGTGCATTCGACCCTATAAGGACGGGGTGTGCATCCATTCGATAACTTTGGAGTTAGGCTTAACTTTATCCTATGTGAGTTAGGCTATATTAAGCCTAATGGTCGAGATATATGGGCTAGACTCGTGTGGACAATTCAAGCATAAACATTTTCCTCCTCATGAATATTACGGGCTTGTGCCAAAGGTATTCATAGTCCATGGCTTACACAAGAGCGTTAATGGGCTTGTGGCAAGGGAAAGGATGACTTAAAAAATCATAAGGGTGGCGCCTCTAGAAATTGGTCCATTTTGACCCTGTTCTGTGATTACAAGCAATGGATGGGATAGTAGGTTACCCCCGTGTGATGTTCTTCGATTCTTTTCGCTAGCTTTCCAAGTGAGGCTCACATATTTAAGGGTCTAAATGCTTTGTTTAGAGTTCATTTGATACCTTAATGATCTACTCAAATTTGAACAAAGTTTCATGAAGTAAACTAGACAGCTTTGACTGTGATAGAAAATTGGCAAAAATCACTATTAAAAAGTGATTTAACCCAATATCTTAACAAACTATCATAATAGACTCAAATAGACTTACATGTATGCCGAGCATGATTTAAACTTCATTTGATCCTTGAAAACTAAACACAAAAACAAACCTTGAAAACTAAAAATTTCTGCCAACTTCTTCTGATAACCTTGTTCAATATGAAATTTTTTACACCCGTTTATTATCTATATTCGGTCGAAATTAATTATTAAATTAGAATTTTAATATGTTTTTGTTTATTTTGTAGGAATTATGAAGATTCGAATAAAATAAATAAGAAATCCAAAATTCTTACAAAAGGAGATGGAGGAAGAAGTGTTAAGACCTCAAGAATAAGAGAGATAAAATGGCTCGAAGCCTCTTGGGCACTAATTTATCGTATTTTACATGCCTCTATTGCTTAATTTTAGCTTGTATAATATAATTTTTAGTATTTTTACTTGTTTTTATTTACTTTTGAAGGTAATAAGTTCAACTGAGTAAGTGCCGCAAAAAGGAGCAAAAAAAGGAACAAAAGAAGAAAACAAGGCAATGAGCGACAGACGGCCTATCGACTGCACGACGGCTGTGGCCACCAGCCATCAGCCCAGCCAGGGGCTAACGATGGCCTGGCCGTTGGTAGCACGACAGGCCGTTGGCCAGCCCAGTTCTTGGCCTCCCACTCCTCTTTCTCGGCCGCTTCGATTCTTATAAAAGGCTTTGTCTTTGGGACTTTTTAGGGGGTTCCTTTGGCAATTATTAGCCTCGATTTTCGGCTAGTTTTAGCCAATAAAAACCCCATTAGGGAAATTAGATTAGGAGATTAGATTGTAATTTTGGGATAATTGGATTCAAGCCTGTGGATTTTGGATCTTCATTCAACAATTCTGAAGGCTAAGTTGTCTCTTATCTCTTTCCCTTTCTATTTTATACTTTGTTCTTGCTTCTTTTATTTGAGCATATTTAGATTGTATTTAGTTTAAATATTTAGTTTTTATTGTTAATGCATGTTTTATTAGCTTGCTAGATTAGATTAGTTTCATTCTCTTTCTTCTCTAATTCATGTTTGTTTTCGTATTTGCTAGTTTAGGTGTAGTTAGATTTTATGGTTTCTTTGTTGATGATTAGTGGTTAGTTTTGTCGGCTTGGATTGTGATTAGCCCTTTGATGGCTAACTAGTCTTGTATTAGGCCTAAACAAACCCAATTTATGCTTAGAACTTAGAGTTTCCTCTCATGCCTGCCAATTGTTCGATGAAATGCTTGAGAGAACTTTCATTTACATTTTTAGACAATTGACTTATGTCGAGAGATGAGGTCAATTAGTTAGTGTGGGGGAGGGCATAGCCGGGATTTGGACATGAAAATAGTCCCAATCCTACCTAGGTCTGAGGGTTGCTAATTTGGTGGCTTAATTAGGTTAACCCCATGAAAATAGGTGGTTAGATTTTAGGCTAGCTCATGACCCTTGAGAGAGGACTTAGGTGCTTTTCGATGGTGCAACTGACCATCTCTAGTTTTCTGAATTGTTTGGGTAGTTTAGGACTCGTCTCGATTAGTTGGTCCGTCAATTGGCCAAATCATGACTCCGAGTCTCTTTTCTTGTGTTTATTAGCTTAATTTAGCTTTCCTTTCTTTCCTTCTTACATAGCCTAGATTGAAACTCTTAAGCTAATCACGGTACTTGAAACCTAACTCCTTGTGGACGACTCCCTGAGCACTCGACGATAAAACCTTTCAATTAGGGTTAGAAATATTAAAACTCGAATTCTTCCTATCAAAGCCTCAATCTAGGCTCTTTCTAACCCCCCTGTAGCCTTCTCTCTCTCCATGTTGGGTGCTTCGCCACCGCCAAGCCTACTAACCCGAGACCTTTCCTTGCTGCTTCACCTTGTTTTTCTTCTCAGCCATAACCGACTTCCGCCACCCCCTCTCCATTTAATCATGCCATTCATTCCCTTTATTGATCACCACTAATCCTAACCGTTACCCTCCACTCTTATCACCACCATCAATTCGGAGTTATAAGTCCATAATTAAATAGTAGCTAAAGCAATGAAAAGCTTGAGGGTTTCGGTTTTGTTATAAGAAGAGGCCCCCAGATTGATTCAAGAAGGATAGCCTAGTTTTCTTTTTTTTAGTTTCAGTTCTTCAGTTTTTCTTCTTCCTCTTTTTTTTCAGTTTCAGATTTGGAAAAGTAGACTACAAATTCATTGTAATCTGCTTGGGATTCGACTAGAAATTACAGTTTAGATCACAAATTCGTTTTGGTTATGGCTATAGTTTTGGTTCATATTGAACTGAGTTTTTAGCTTGGTCATATTTGGTGGCTCTCGTTCTTGTCAGCTGCTTGAGTTGAGTAGAGAGTGGAGGTCTATTGCAATTTTGGCATTCAAGTTTCTAACTATTCAGTGTCGTATACAATTCTTGTTCTCTTCTGTCATGATCTTTTGTATCAGATTACTAGATTTTTGGTAAAATCGTATGCTTATGTATTTGAGTTTAGTTATTTTTCACATTATGTTAGATTCTTAGTTTCTTTTTAAGAGATCTAATTTCATAATCCATCCCTGAGGATAGACACCCATAAATGCTACAACAATAAACCATCCCCTTGCGGAAAATTACAACAAGTTTTTGGCGCGGTTTCCACTATTAATTAAACTGTGACTGGAAATGACTCTATCACTTAAAAATTAACATACAAAAGGGTAAAACATGTGGAGCCTTGACTTTGATTCATTAGACCCCTCTTTGAAAATCATGACACGTACACATCATGGCCCTGTTTGGCAAATAGTTGTTAGCTGTTTGAATGAATTGTTTATATTAGCTGTTTGAATTAGTTGTTTGTAGAAAAAACTATTTGATAAAGTTAGTTGTTTCTAGAAGGTTTATTTGGTAAATTCTATTGTTGCCCTTTTTATAAAATATTTTTCAATTGAATATGTTTTTTCAAATTAATTGATCATCTGGTTTGGTTTTACAAAAGAATTAATTTTATGTCATATGTTCAAGTGAACTTCTTCTTTGGAACTTTATTTTCTTACTAGTTTGAATAATTTGTGTTCATTAGTTATTTCCAATTTATGAATTGAATTTATATGAACCTAAATCTGCATTTTTATCGTTAATTGAAATATGCATGAATTTCAAATGATTTGATTTTCATTGATTTTAACTTAAATAAAACATGATTTAAAACATCACTAATAACTTACCTCTACTAAAAGCTCATATTTCAAATAACTGGGGGAGAGGCAGTGGGGCGAGAGGACAACCAAATTATCTACCGCACAAGTATCAAACGTTCGAAATTACATTCAACTACCAAAAGAAGCTCTTAATGGAGTAATTCAGAAATATTAATTTATAATAGTATATGTCGTCTAGCCGCCACCAAATTTGAAACAATGTTGTCATGAATAGTTGACATTTCTTGCGCTTTGGATCTTTCAACAATATCTTCTAGGGGATTTTCGGCTATATCTATAAATGAATCAAGAGGAATAAAATAAGGATCTTCACCTAAGATTTTAAAAGCTGTATGACAAACTATACTCCTTATATAATTATGCAATGCAAATGATGCCAATATGGCCTGATTTTGATCGTTCATTGAATATCGAGGCATAGCACGCAATATTTTTCGTAGAGCCTGCAGAACACCAAAAACTCTCTTGACGCAACCTCTTAAAGAAGAATAAGAACGATTAACAATTTCCTTTTAACTTTGAGGAATTACACCACGAAACACTGGTAGATGATATTATCTCTTCATATAGTGTTAACATTTCCTGTCGATTTGGATATCCTTTATCTGCCAAATAATGTTTGTCGAGAAGTAATTAAAAAATGTCACTAAGATGAATTTCATTATATAAGTGAAGAAAAAAATGGAAAAAAATTTTAAAATATTACTCAGAGGTGGCATTGGAAACTTGGGTATGGGATTATTCACTGTGGATATCAAGTTGTGTGAATCATGTACTGATCCCTCCCAATCAGTTGAGACATATATGAATTGTAAGTCGAAATCACATACTGCCAGCAAGTTAATAGTTGGTATCCCTTTTCGGCCTCTATAACGCATTTGGTCTTCTTTAGGAATGGTAACCGTACCGCAATATGTGTTCCATCAGAAGCTCCAATGCAATCCTAATACAAAATATTTATAAATAAGTATCACATATTATCCAATGCAAAAGAGAGATGGATATAGAACATAATCTTACCTTAAAATGAGGCATATATCGATTATCATTTGCAATTTTCAATGAGATGCCCTTGAATTCGGGATATCTAGGTTTTAGCATTTCCTTACAAAAGACAACCATTGCATCTAAAGCTTTTCTAAAAACCCTACTAATCGTTTCACCAAAATGTTGGAAATGCTCTTGTGTATCTCTATTTGACGCAGCTTTACTAAGAACATGCACAAATAAGTCCACTTTTTTCAAAATTGACATCCTATCTGAAGGTTGCAATCCATATTTGTTTTCCAAATCCATGCATAGTTGATGAAAAGTGCACTGATTCATTCTAAATATGTTAAAGCACCATTTCTTATGACCATACAATAATTCATTCACCCATTTTTGTCTAGTAATATATAAAGTCATACAAGGCTCCTGTATATGTGTTTTAAAAATGAGTCAACAACGTGACAACGTGAATAAGCCATTGCATCCAACATAGCATCATATCCATCATCATCACTACTATCGCACTCTCCACTACCATCATCACTTCTACTGCTACCATCATCATCAAGTTCAATATTATCCCTACTGTTTTCTATATATTGAATTTCTTTGTAATCCATACCTGTAATTTTAAGTTCACAAAATTTAATATGAATATATACACATAACTTGAATCATGATTCCAACTAGTTTAAGAGTTCACAAAATTAGACCCTACAATCATAATAAGTTTACAACCATTATACCCCCAACTTAACTTGAAAGTTCACAAAATAAGGTCTGTGACCATATCACCACCATGCTTCCAACAACTTGGAAGTTCACAAAATGAGGCCTACAAGTATCATAATTCCAAGCCTACAAATCAAAATGACGCCTACAATGATTACAAGCAGATAAAATAGTTAATAAAGTCTACTAATCGAATTAAGTTCATAACTAAATCTACTAGAAGCCTAAAGACACAACCACATTCATTTCTTGCCATACTTTTCATAGAAGTAAGTGAACTATTGACCTCTTGAATCATCATTTGGAAAACCAAATAAAATCGTTCTCTTTGTTGATCTTCCACCAATTCATAAGCAAAGATAAACATCGGTTGCTTACGATCGAAATGAGGCAAGGCACATATCTTGGCTAATGCATCAGGAACACTAGGAGCTCTATCATTGCCACTCGCATTTTTTTTGTTCATCTCCTTTCTTGGCCTTTTTCCCCTCCTTTCAAGTCTTTCAACCATTCTTTCCTCTCTCTCAGGCACCCTTGCCTTTTCTCTAAAATGATAACTTTCAATATAGTATTTAGTTTCTCATACATGAAGGCAGCCAGCCCCATTCTTTTAGGACAATTAGTCTTTGCACTTTTATTAGGAAGTAAGGAAAAGTGGTCCAATTTCCTTTTGTCTTTTCTGTTTCCGCCTCCATCTACCCTTGAGAAATAGGTGGAGGAGTAGATATAGGGGAGTCGTCATGCCATAACTCTTGCCATAAACTAACCCTAGGGCCTAAAATGCTTGTGTCATTATTCTTAGTATTGAAAGGTTGATTTATATTGTTCTCACTATGAGGTTGGGAAGAGATATATACCCTATCTTCATGTTCTTCCACATGAGTAAGAAGGGGATCCATATTTGGGGTAATTATGTCATTCGCCCTGGCTACATGACCTCTAATAGTTCGTCCATTTTACTCTCAAGCTCTGGCTCAATTCCCTTATCTCGAAATTGTTTAAACTTGGCATATTCCTATAAAATAAAATAAAATAAAACAAAAAGAAAAAAAGTTACTGCGTTGGGTTCTTTAATCATTATAGCACCAAAATTGTTAAGGTAACTTTAAAAAAGAAAAAGAAAAACTAACCTCAATCTTCTTAACCACCATTCATCAATAGCCGTAATAGTCCCTTTTTCATGATTCCATCGTAAACCAGTTTCTTTCCCTTTTAAATTTTTCCACAAAGGCCATCTAACCTTCAAATCATCATACTTCTGCTTTAGTTGTTCTCTTCAGGCCAAATTAGTTTTCTTTTGAAATTCGAACACTAAGTCTTTACAACATATCTTTTGAGATATTATCCCACCGTTCTTTCCCTTACTCTTGTCAACAAGCTCAATACAAAGGTTACAATAGATGAGAATATTCTCCTTTGGCCAACAAGCATGACCAATCTCTTTAACTTCTTAGCTATTTTCTTTAACCCCTTTTCTACAACGCACCATCTAAATCAAATTAAATAAAATAAGAAGAATATACAGATGATATTTATATCAAATAAAAAATCCGTATCGAATGATCTTTGTAGTTTGTAAAGGAATATATAACTTTTTAATAGAATTCTAAAATTTGCCAAATACAGGAAATTTTCGGACGCCGTAACTAGGGATGTGAAACATTCATTTGACCACAAGCATATTGTTCGAGCATGTGCTTTTTCTGAGGTAGATACATGAAACTTCCGTTTTGAGAAAATGTAAAACTATTTTTAAAGGCAGTCTAGTAAGGCTCACGCAGTTTGTAAGTACGAACAGTAAACACAACCAACAAGATGGCATCGATAGTTACTATTGTCCTCCTTCCCTGTCTTCTTGATTAAGCATGTAGTTGACCATTGTAATAGGTGTTACAAGGAGAATGTTGTGAGTTGTTTTCTAGCATCAACCACAACTATCATGGGATGACTAGGGGAGGTTCATCATAGTCATTGCCATGTCGATGCATTATGCACATGCTTGTGTTATTTTCTTTAAGTCATATTTGCTTCTGTAAGTACTTTTGGTATGATATTTGATGTGAAATTGAATGGGTGAAAGGTACACCCTTCTTTCCTTATCAACTTAACAAAAGAAAGTGTTTTTAAAAAATTGAGATGGGATAATAGGATTTCACCAGAATAATGGGAATTGAAGATTGAAATGAAAGATCAAAGATTTATTAATTCAACCTTTTACGCTATGTTTGTATATCAACATATCTCATCTTTCAATATCAACCTATAATTTTGATTCTGTAACAATTGGGGGGGAGTGCACAACACAAAAAATCCACAAACAACAAATTCATCACTTTCTCTCTTCTCAATTGGCCCATACACAGATTATCCAATGGAAAATAATTTTTTCATTTATCATTCCTTGGCCATAAAATTAAATTCGAGAACTAAATTGGAGAAGGCAACCATTGAATCCAAGGAATTCATGGACGAAAGAAAAAAGAAGAACAAAGATTGTAATTAGACTATGAAATACCTGAAAATCAATATGTTCTGATGAACCTAAATTTTTGGGGCCTGGAGCAGGAGAAATTCGCGTCCTCGACGTTGGAACAGGTTGACTATGGCATCATCGGCACCGAGGCAGTGGGTGGCGAGTAGCAAAAGGGTGGCCGGTGGTAGCAGAGTGTAGTGACGGGAGAGTGTGAGGAAGAAGAGGTGAATAATGAAAGTGAGGAACTGCCTTGGTATGGAGAACGAACGTGAATTCTGATTGTCACCACTGGCAAGGGCAAGGAAAGGCTAATAGCTTGGCTGTAATTTTCTTGAACTTGTCGATAGTATATTAATTTTAACAAAAAGTTGTTCCCAAAATGCTACTGAGAATAGTTGTTTGAAAAGAGCTGTTTGAAGCAGAATAACTATTTCAAACAGCTCTTTATCAAGCACCTCTTTAACTATTCGACTTGGTTGAAACAACTAAAGGGGTCCTAAACAACTCTTTTTTGCTAAATAGCTAATGCAACCAAATACCCCTATATCTTTTTTTCACGCTTGTAATTATCATGCCTTTATAATGATAGCTTGTAAGGAAAAAGAAATTTCCTTTTGACTAGTTGTCTAGCCTTTTACTCCTCTCACTTTACCACTATGGTTTCTTGATTTATGGTGCCCTTCCTTGGTTGGGGGGGGGGGAATTAATTGCATATTTGCTCCTGAATGGGGCTTTTCACTCATGGGGCTTCGCTCTTATATGTCGTAACAGCATTGATGAGCACTAGTGGTCGTCCCAGGTGTGGAGCTCTTCCATGGGAGATTCCATGCACTATACTACTCTGATTCCTAGATTCGACTTTACCGCTCTTGCTCTTAGAAACATTGAGCTAGCTGGACCATATTGACCATTGATCCATGCCTACTTTAATAAAGGAGGCCAATGTTTTGGCCTTGATAAATCATGGGGAGGACGTTGAGCCGTTAGATATATATGGTGGAAAATTTTGAGCTTGCGTGGTTTGAGGTGTGGCTTAACTCAATTTTGGGTAAGTTGATGAGTGTGTAGGTTGAGGATCCATTGAGAGAATGTCACTTAAGTTTTGTGCATCTCATTTCTTGTTCTCCTTTTAGCAATAATGGAGAAGAGGAACCCGATGACTTGCCCGAACCTATGAATGGGAATCTTATACAACGAATCACTTCTACTAGAGGAGGTCATGAGAGACCTTCTTAATCACAGTCTAACGGCAGTGAGTGCCAAAGTGAACATGCGCTTCGAGGCCTATGCTTTGGTGGGTGAAGGAGTTCTTAAGTAAAAGTAGCTTTTTCTCGTTCGCCGTTCCATTATACTTAATTTTTCTTGTGCTTCTTGTTCAAGTTATGCTTTATAGGATATGATTCCTTTTTGGAAATAAAAGATCTTTATGATAGATTTCTTATGGTGTCGGTCTTGATAAGTGTGATTGTAGTCTTCTTATTACCACTGTTTACTATAGATAATGTCCCATTAGCGTATTGGTCTAACTTCGTTAGTGATTGTCGATGTCGTCTATCTTAAGCTATAGGCCAGTAGGGTTATTTCACAGGGCTTATTGGATTTCTCTGGCTAGTTGGATGGCTAGGATGCAAAATGTGTTGGGCTGAGGACAGATATTGGCCACCTTGTTTAGCTGTTGACCGGATATGGAAGTTGATTGGTGAGCATTTGTAGACGTTTGTTGGTAAGCATCTATGCTTAATAAAAGGAGGAGTTTTCTTGCCTTATAAATAAAGAGAACCCTTGCTTTGCAAAAGTAGTGCTTTGGAGATTTGTGCACACTTTAGGTATGAGAGGTTTTCGGGAACCATTAAGGGCTATTTAGGTTTCCCGCTTGTTAGCTCTATTTAAATGGTTCTTTACCCCAGGGATCATTCATCTTCTCCTGTTCTTTTGTTCTCGACTACATATGTAATAATGCTTATATGCTTGTGTTTACTTGCACACCACGTCTATGCCTTTGTTTTGGCCAATGTTTTTGCCCTCTAACACCAACGCTTCAAGGATTTGTGGGAGGATGGGTAGATCTTAATTGCTCCAACTTTCTCGAAGCTCTCTGACTTGGTTTGAATTGGTAACCTTCAAACACAGAGTTGTTTGAGTTCTTTCCATTCATGCAAGTAGTTTGAACGCCTATTGCATCCTACTTACATTGATAGTCTGATGATGACATCTACTCAATTCACTAATGGCAAAGCAACTTTATTTTGAGTCTCCTAAAGGCCCTTAGGCATGTTCCTTTCATGGTAAGGTGTGCCCGCAAGTTGTAAGAAAATATAAGGAGTTGTAACAAGTTACAAAAAGTTATAAGAAGCTGTAGGAATTGTAATGAAGCTATTAAACAATGTAAAATGATGTAAGAAGATGTAAGGAGATGTAAGAAAGTTATTAAGTTCTTAATCAAAATCTTACAATCATACGATTTTACGATCCAAAACGCCTTCATTGATCTCCCACTGGAATCTTAAATTCATTAGGATCCTACAATCCTAATTTAGTTGAAAAAAATGTACAGTAGGATATTAATATGATTATATGATTATACAATACGACCCACGATCCTAAATAAATTTCTAAAGTGGTCTTAAATATACATGGGAAATCATTCCAACAATATATATTCTGCATCAAAAGTATTTAAATAATATAATTAAATTTGAAATTCTATAATATTTGTGAATGTTTTTCATATTTCGATTCTAAGGACCCCCAATCGATTCTTACTGAAATCCCGATTCTAACAACCTTGGTTGTAAGAAGCTGTAAATGTAGGCAACTATTGAATTATTAAAAAGTTGTATAAATATATTTCTAGATATGTATGCTTATTGTTGGTTTGTAATGTATGATTTGCAACATAAATTATTTCATGAAAATAAATTACGTGTAATATGTCAGTGATATTTATGAAATTAATTTTATACCATCACTAAACAAATTATTTTTTAAAATTATGCAAACAAATTTTATTTCTCTAAAATTAGCATTTACGACAAGAAGAAATGATATTGAAATAACATGATTAATGAAAATAAATCTTTAAATAAATCAGTTAGTAATAATAAAATAAATTCGAGCCCGTAAATTTATAGAACCAAATATATTTTACACTTGAGGTGGTTTTATTTTATTAACATTAGTTTCACCCGCTATAAATTTTTTTAAAAAAGATAACAATTTAAGCAATTTAAGCAAGGGACCCAAATGTTGACAAGTCACCCATTGCTCAACTATACGATGATGGCAACCAAATTGTCATTGATAAACTTAGGGATAAAATAATTAAAATGCTTTCGTCACCCATAGCTTGACTATTTCCATAAATGATTGACGTCGAAATTAAAACATGAATTCAATTTTTATATTATAACTTTAAAAGAATGTTAACTTACTTTCTCTACAATGGCATGTATGATTGACACCGAAACTCAAACATAATTCACATTATTAAATTTGCTTTTAAATTTATGGAAATATTATGTTCATAAAAATGTATACAAATTTTTCATGTTGGTAATATATAAAAAGAATTTAACATATTTCTAAAAATATGGGAAAAAAATGACCAATGAAAATATTATAAAAAATATATAAGGAGATGTAAGGAGATGTAAGGAGATTTGAGGAGATTTAAGAAAATGTAAGACGTTGTAAAAGTTTTGTTAAAGATGTAAAAGTTGTAAGAAGTTGTAAGAAGATGCAAGCTATAGCCTAAATGCTCATTATTGCCAAAAAGAGCACGACCTTAGTCCTTAACAAAATAGTTTTCAAAATAAAGGTTTTGCAAAAATATTTCAAAGATTAAAAAATGCTAAAAATTTCAAAAAAGGGCCAAATCAGCCCATTTTGTGAGGATTCGGCAACTGACAACCACCCATACCTTATTCAAGACTACAAGAAAGGCTCAAAGGGTAATTAGGTCTACATTACTGCACTCCTCACTAAAATATCTTTTCAATGACATATTATGAGCTCAAATTGATAAGAGTTGAAAGAAACGGCTGGAAGACTAAGACGTGTACCAAAAATCGAAACTTTCTCACTTTTAGGCCATTGACAAAATGATTCAGAAAAATGCCAAGGCAAGTTGTCCCTTGGTATTAATGCTAGCCCAATTTTCTTACACTTAGTTACAAGAAGTATTCTTTTTTGTGCCACTAGATGGTGCTTGCACCTCAAGGCATAATTTCAATTGCAATAACTTTAGAATCCTCAGTAACCACGTTTATGGAATACAATCTTCATTGTTTTTGCAAATCCAATAGGGGTTCTTCCATCTTCTAACTAGTATATCTAGGGGTACTCCCCTATCCTATAGAGGTCAACACCTCTTCTCTTATCCCCCTCTAAGAGAGAACGTCCTTCTCACTAGTTTCTCTTCTTCCCCCACCCTCTCTCTGGATTTTTCTTAGGCCTTTAGTGAAGTTTTCTTAATAAAAGTTTGCTAAAATAAGTTCTCAAAATACGAATACTTATCTTTTCCCCCTTTACAAAAACGAAAAAGAAACCATTGGAACCTACATTCGACCACCCATACACTTGAATTCCAATCTAAAGGAGCCTGGATCATTGCTTTGTCAATCTAGACCCAGGTGGATTCTGAAAAGTAAAAACAAGATAATGAATTGTTTTATTTTTACTCCTCATGATTATTGTTATAGTATTAATTTTGTTTATCAAGTTCTTGTTCGACTCTCCTTGATATATAGGGGTACTCTGCTGTCTTCTATCTTCTAACTAGTATATATAGGGGTACTCCACTGTCCTCTAGAGCTCAATACCTCTTCTCTTATCCCTGTCTAAGAGAGAACGTTCTTCTCACTAGTTTCTCTTCTTCTCCCACCCTTTCTTTGGATTTTTCTTAGGCCTTTAATGAAGTTTTCTTAATAAAAGTTCGCTAAAATAAGTTCTCCAAATACAAATACTTATCTTTTCCAGTCTAAAGGAGCCTGGATCATCGCTTTGTCAATCTGGACCCAGGTGGGTTCTGTAAAGTAAAAACAAGATAATGAATTGTTTTATTTTTACTCTTCATGATTATTTTTATAGTATTAATTTTGTTTATCAAGTTCTTATTCGACTCTCCTTGATATATAGGGGTACTCCTCTGTCTTCTATCATCTAACTAGTATATATAGGGTACTCCCCAGTCCTTTAGAGTCAACACCTCTTCTTTTATCCCCCTTTAAGAGAGAACGTCGTTCTCACTGGTTTCTCTTCTTCCCCACCCTCTTTCTGGATTTTTCTTAGGCCTTTAGTGAAGTTTTATTAATAAAAGTTCGCTAAAATAAGTTCGCAAAATACAAATACTTATCTTTTCCCCCTTTGCAAAAAAGAAAAAAAAACCATTGGAACATACATTCAACCACCCATGTACTTGAATTCCAGTCTAAAGGAGCCTGGATCATCGCTTTGTCAATCAAGACCTAGGTGGGTTCTGAAAAGTAAAAACAAGATAATGAATGTTTTATTTTTACTCTTCATGATTATTTTTGTAGTATTAATTTTGTTTATCAACTTCTTGTTCGACTCTCCTTGATTTGTTTTTTCTTTATGTAAATATTTAATTAAAGAACTATGTAATTAATAAAATGGTCATAAATTTATTCTTTTGCAATTATATTCTATTATTTTCTATTTTTTAAATAATTAAATTTGTTTGCCTAAACAAGTAATCACACAAATTCATGACTTAGAGTGTCACTAATACAACACTAAAAAAATGTGTGACTTTTAACAATGTCATAGAATTTGGGATTTTTATACTTAATCTTTTATTGTCCTTAATAGAGGTTGTTTTAGGGTTGGCCGTATTGGTAGTAGGGTTTCCCTTATCATCGGTCATACCTTTACCTCAAATACCTTCGGGTCAAGTCAATCCCTATGCATGGGGAGTGTTTTTATCAAAGATTTTCTTAAAATAAAATAATTTTTATATTTTCAAAATATGGTGGCAATTTTATTTTCCTTATATAGTTCAAACCTTCCTAAGACGTTCATCAAAAGAACAAATGTCCACTTAAGTAGGATTGGAGCCCTTCGCACATGACACATCGGCGCTTCGATCACAACTCCAAAGCTTTATCCTTAGCGAGTAGCAGCAGCTCATATAGTAGTACTGCCATTATCATTGCAGCTCTTCACCCTTCCTCATCTACGACCTTGTGGGCCTGTACTCCTTTAGGGATTTGTAACCCTTTTAGGCCTCTACCTTCTTATTGAGTGTCGAAAAGTGTTTTGTTTTGCCATGAGTTATTTATACTTTATGGCTACTGCTTTTGTTTTTCATGTCTATAGCGCAATGTTGGTTGGCAATTGTTTTCCAAGGCTTTTCATTTTTCACCCTGATGAAGGCTTATTTTGTGTGTAATGTTAGGATTACTTACTAATGGCCCGAGTGGATAATGTGTCATAAAAGATCAATGTTTGCCTTTATTTCTGTTTTAGGCTTGAGTGTAAGTGCTGCTAAGTTTTCTTGAATCTTATGACTTTTCGATGCAGATTTTATGTACAACTTCAAAATCCTTTTTACATGCAAGTTCACAAGATCAATTGTAGACTAATAAGTATAGCGTGTCGATCCCATGAGCAACGATAACAATTTCAAATAGCTTCTCCAATTAAAAATAATAATTCAAGGGAGGGGCTTAAATATCAATATGAATCAAAGAAAGAAAAGAAAGCAAATGAGTCAAATAGGGGGAAATCAAATTACAGAAAGATCTAGGACTTTGGATTCCAGCAATGGCATAAATATTGAATTACTAATTTAAATGGGAGTTCAATTAATCTCTTCTTTAACCTAAGCTACAAACATTAGGCCCTGAGTTAGAAAGATGAATTATAATTATTAAATGATGTTATCAATCTAGTAGTTAGCATGAATGATTCTTTTTAGACATAACTCATCTAATTTCTAGTATAAATTACTCAATTTGACAATTATGATTTTAAGCACAATTGCATAACATCATATTATCCTACAAGGTCTATTAAATATTTGAGATAGCAAATTAAACTATTTTAATCAACATGAATAGATAATAATGTTAAGATGCATAAATATGTTAGTATCAAATATAAACTCAAGATTATGCAGTGTAAGAGACAAATATAACCCCAATTAGTAATCAATGTTTTAATCAAGGATCCATCTTAATCTTAGATGAGTAACTCAGCCGATCGTAGTTAGTGAAAACACCATTGAAGTTGGTCTAACTATACTCTTAATATTAGTATATTTCACTTCCTATGTCCAAACTTTGGTAGTCAATCGCACAAAACTATAGAATTAAGTGTAAACTCTCAAATGTGACTAATAAATGAGGTAAGAAGAAAAGAGACAAAATAACTAATGAAGCTTATGTTCTTCCCAACTCCTCAACCCAAACGGTTTTCTTACAAAGACTTTCTACTCTTTTAAAAGAATGACATATGGAAGATGAGAGGAGGGAGGAATGCTTAGATCCTTGGATAAGTGGATGATTAATTTTTGCTCCAACCTTGACCCCTTATGTAGTTAAAATTCAGCTCTCTTAGTGCCCAAAATTATTGAAAAACTAATTGCAATTAATTCCTTGGCTGTTATATGGTTGACTTGCATGAGAAAAGACTAGTCTTTAGCTAAAAATTAATCTTGATTAATTATCATTGACTAAGTCACTTTGAACTTGCTCACAGGAGCACACACTTAGCTGTCGGTGCTGAGGCTGGGTCAAGCAAACAGATCGCATAGGTCCAAGACAAGCCACATGGAACATGCTCAAATGGAGGAGATAGAGTGAAGCATGGGTTGCTGCTGACTGGTCATGGACAAGCCTATATTGAGTGCCTGACAGAGAGCCAAGATGTTAATGGGCGGATAGGCCTTGTTTTCTGGGCGTTGTGAAGGAAGCCCCAAATTGGGCCGCAAGTGGAAACAGACAGGCCTACAGTGAAAGAAGAAAGAAGGGAGAGTGATAGAGCTCTAGAGGTGCTCAGATCAGACTGATTGAGCCTCTGGGCTTTGCTATTATTGCAAGACCAGGCCCACGCAGCTCGGGAGAGAAGTTTGGGTGCAAGTACTTAGGTTGTGGGCGATTGGGCACGAGGAGAACAGGTTTAAACGGGTTAGACTCCCCTGTTTTGTTTTTTTAGGTACTGTCGGGGCTGCAATTTCTGGGCCTAAAAAAAATGGATCAACTTTGTTTTATGTACTCAAATTTGTGTTTTGTCTCATCTGAAAATCATACAAATTATACATTATTATCTCTTGAAAATACATATCAAAGACCTTAAGTAAAGTGAGAGTAAAATCTCACATAAAAATATTAGTTATCAATTCTTCCACACGGAATCTTTGCTAGTCCTCGAATAGAGAATAACAATAATGCATAAATTCATTCTACCTATCAAACGGAAGAAGACCAGGGAAGAAATTAAATATGCAATTGCATTTACGTACTCTAAATCATATGAATGAACTCACTACCAAACCACAATTCATTATCAAACATTTCCAATATCAATGAAGTCAATAGGCAAGACTCATGCAAATTAAGCACACAATCAAACCTATAACAAACCATAAGTACAAAACTTCACCCCATATAACAAAAAACATAAGAGCAACTTTAAAATTAAGTTCCCAAACGCAAAATCAATTTATTAGTTTTTTCCTTTTTTTCTTTTGTTTGAACATTTTTTGTAAAAGTTACTTGAATCCATGTGTTTTCTTGAGTGGATAAAGATATGAATAAAGATACCACTCAGAGTTGCACTTAGTACATATTCAGGCTATTAAATATATGAATAAAGATAAAACCTTAACAATGGTATCGAAATTAGAACTTAATCAATTCAATTTATTTTATTTATTGTTTGAAAATCAATGGGGCACTAAATACTTGTTAAATACTCAAAATGATATTGAAAATGGGGTTATATCTAAAACCCAAAATCGGTTGCATAGTAGCATTAGCATAAAAAAAAGTTGGCCATCAACTAGTTAACTCTAGAAATAATCTCTAATAGGCGTGGGTCACCTAAACTAAATCCACATAATAAGAGTAGAACATGCACAATCAGAACAGTCAAGCTCTTTCCAAAATCAAATTCGCTCAAAGATCTTCAAATTTAATTTTCCTTAAAATTTTCAATTTGCCTTCCTTCCGCCCCGGGACACTTAAACCTTACATTGTCCTCAATTTAGAAAACAATAATAAATAAAAGATAAGGATAAGATCAATAGAGCCTTTACTAAGAGCAAATCATGTCCGTATAAGCCCATCAAGCCAACTCTATAATTACCTAAAAGGATTGGGTTGTCTTCCAACAAGCGCTAAGTTTTACGTCTTTCGCTAGAAAAGGTTTCATCCACTAATCATGGTAAACTGGGTCTACTAGATTGATAGGCTCAATCAAACCAAATCAATCTCATTAGTCACAATAGGTTTCAAACATTGACCATTGACAGTAATAATTCAACCATCTTGGGGATCCAAAATTTGGACCACCCTAGTGGGAAACACTTGTTACACAACAAAAGGACCATCCCATCGAGATCTTAACTTGCTAGGAAACAGCTTACGCTTAGATATAAAAAGCCAAACCTTCTTATTAGGTTCAAAATATTTACGAGAAATAATGTAATCACGAAAAGCTTAGGTTTTTCTTTATAAATCTTAGCATTCTCATAGGCCTCATTACGTAATTCATCCAATTCATTCATTAAAGCATATGGTTAGAACCCACTTTCTTCATATCAAAATTAAAAGTTTTAATAGCCCAAAAAACATGGTATTCTAATTCAACTGGCAAGTGACAAGCTCTACCAAGAAGAATTCGGTAAGTAGACATTTATGTGGTAGTCTTATAAGTAGTACGATAGGCCCATCAAGTATCATGCAATCTGAAAGTCTAGTCTTCCCTATCGGATTGAACCGCGTTCTCAAGAATGGACTCGATCTCACGATTAGACACCTCAACTTGACCGTTAGTCTAGGGGTGATAAGGGGTAGCTACTTTATGAGTTACAGAATACTTTTTAAGTAAAGCCTTAAAAGGCCGGTGACAAAAGTGACAGCCTTCATCACTAAATAAAGCTCTACAGCTCCTATACTGACAAACTATGTACTCTTTTACAAACTTGACCATTACCTTTGGTCATTAGTCCTAGTAGCTAGAGCTTCAGCCCGTTTTGACACATAATCAACAGCAAGCAACATGTAAACAAAACCAAAAGATGGGAGAAAGGGACCTCTGAAATCAATGTCGCACACATCAGATATCTTAATAATCAGAATCAGATATCTCAATAATCAGAATAGCAGAAATGGGCATCATTTCACGATGGGATAGGACACCTATACATTGATAATGCTCATATGCAAGATAGAAACAGTAAGCATCACGAAGTAGAGTGGGCCATAAAACTACTTTGTAGGACTTTAGTAGTTGTCCTACAACCTCCAAAGTGACTACCACAAGCATATGAGTGATAAAATGCCAGAATACTATGAATTTCACTCTCAGGAACACATGTAGACACCAGTTGGTCAGGACAATGTTTGAAAAGATAAGGGTCTTCCCAATAGTAATGTGTTACTTATGAGAAGAACGTCTCTTTCTCTTATTTAGACCAGTGTAGAGGGATCTTTCTAGTGGCAAGGTAATTCACAATATTAGCTGACAAGTGGAGCTAGACATGTGACATAGCAAAACAGTTTCTCATTAGGAAAATAGTAAGAAAATTAAACTAAGTCATCAATATACTTAGTAAAAATTCTAGGCAATTGGTCTGTAACTAAATATTGAGAACCTCCTATCTTTTATCTCACTGTCAAACTCTTGGCACAATAAAATCCATCTAATGAGTCTTGGTTTGATGTCATTCTTGGACAAGAAATGCTTTAATGCAGCATGATCAGTGAACATAACCACTTTTGAAAACAAAAGGTATGGACGGAATTTATCAAGTTTGAATACTGCGGCTGGCAACTCTTTTTCAGTGAAGGGGAGGGAGAGAAAAATCAGATGCATCGCACAAAATCTTAAAAGGAAGAGAAACATCAGGGGCCTGCACAATGGGCTAACACCAATAAAGGTTGCAACTTTTCAAAAGCTTTCACACAAAACGCATCAGAAACAAAAGGAGCATCTTCAGTAAGGAGATTAATACGCGACCCGTCCACTTTACTAAAATCCTTACTAAATCTTCTATAGAAACCAGTGTGGCCAAGGAAAAATCTGACTTACTTCACAGATGAAAGAATAGGAAAATTAGAAATTGGATAAACCTTGGCTTTATCAACCTCAATCCCCTTCTTGGACACTTTGTAACCCAACACAATCTCTTTTCGAACCATGAAATGACTTTTTTCCTAACTTAAAACAAGATTCATCTTTTGAACACAGATGACAAATTAGCAAGACACACATCAAGGGAACAACAAAAAATAGAGAAATCATCCATAGACACCTCCATAAAATTACCAATATAATTAGGAAATACAGGCATCATACATCTTTGGAATGTAAAAGGTTTATTACACAACCCAAAGACATCCTCTAATAGGTAATATGTACGCAATGGGCATGTAAAGGTTGTTGCTCTTGGTCATCCGGATAAACAGGTACTTAGTTGTAACTAGAATACCCATCTAGAAAGCAATAAAAACTTTGTCCAGCTAATTTTTCATAAATTTGTTCAATGCAAGGAAGGGAGAAATTGTCCTTTCTAGTGATAAAATTTAGCTTTCTGTAATCGATGCACACCCTTCACCCTGTGGTTTATCTTGTAGGAATCAGTTCACCTTTATTATTTTTCACCATATTTATGCTAGATTTCTTAAGGATGACATAAATAGGACTAAACCATTGACTCTCTGAAATAAGATTGATAATACCTACATCGAAAAGCTTTACTACCTTTTTGTGGATAACTTCTTTCATACGAGGGTTTAGTCGACGTTGCATTTACCTAACAAGTTTGGCATCATCCTCTAAGTGAATTCTATGCATGGAAATAGTGAGATTAGGCCCTTCCAAATTAGCAATCGACCACCCAATCGCACCCTTATGATCAGGTAAGACACAAATCAACTCTTTCTCTTGATCAAAAGACAAAAAAGAAGATATAATAACAAGTAGGGTCTCTTTAGGGCCTATAGACACATATTTGAGTGATTTGGGGAGAGGTTTCAACTCAAGTTTAGGTGGGGACACAACAGAAGGTGGCTTCGGAGAACCTGCCAAAGGGGCAACACGTTCATTAGTGGACACCCAATAGGAAGCCTCAAGATGAAGAGTGGAGTCAAGAGTAGTATCCATCTCATCTATTGTACTTCCTAAGTCAAACACACTTAAGTTACCATGGGAAACACAAGTTTCCAAGAGATCATTGCTCAAAATAGTAGGTAAAGCTTCCTTATTCATTTTATGAATCACATCAACAAAGAAGCATTCAGATTCATCCTTAAGCACAAGTTGAGAAGAAACTTTGAAAATGTTAAGCCTAACCCTCATGTTCATTGATGTTCATGACTGAGGCATCCATCACTCCTAAATCCTAATCTACAGTTAATGTTCGCATTAGCTGTTGCTAGGAAAGAACGCCCTAAAGGGATCTGTTTAGAAGCATAACTAGAGTCCGTGTCCAATAGAACAAAGTTAATAGGAAAGAATCATTTATCAATTTGAACTAAGATATCATCTATTTGTCCCCTACGAGTCTTCACTGACCTATCAGCAAGCTAAAGGGTGTAGTTAGAAGGTTTCAATTCACCCAATCCAAGCTTTAAGTAAACGGAATGCAGTATCAAATTAACACTAGAACCCAAATCTAAAAGTGCCTTTTAATTTGTGATTACCAATATAACATGACATAGTAGGAACACTAGGAACTTTGAACTTAGGTGGAGTGCCAAATTTCAGAGTTGAGCTCACTTGTTCAGTTAGAATAACCTTTTTAGACTTGTCATCTTTAGATTTTTGTTTAAAAGTGCACATATCTTCAACGAACTTAGCATAAGTTGAGATCTGTTTAATCGCTTCGAAAAGGGGAAGGTTGACCTTAACTTGGTTAATGGTCTCTAGAATGTCATCTCTTTACTTGTTTTTCTTAGAAGAGAATGGTGCATTCAAAGCTTGAGGGTAAGAAAGCCTTGGCTTATATGTGATAATGGGGTTAGACACATGAGGAGAAGAGGATGGGTCATATTCCTTTTCATATTCAAGGTTACTTTCAATGGTCTTAAGTCTTTCCTCTTTATCATATTCTTCCTCACTCACCTTGTTATCTACTTCTTTACCTTGCCTAGGAACCATTATTGCTTTTTTTTTGTTTAAATTGTTGGCCTTTAGGGTTATGTATGGGATGACTTGGAAGTTTTTCTTCTTCTCTTTTACCCACAGCTATGGCTACTTGCCCAAGTTAGGTTTCTAATTTAGCTATAGATTGTGAGTGAGAGACTTAATTCCTTGAACCTTACAATCAACTTTTTGCACAACAGAAGTCAATGTACAAAGAGTATAAATTACATCATCAATATTAGAGCTCCCACATGGAGCTTGATGAGAAGGAGGAGGAGCATATCTCTAAGTTTGGAAACTAGGAGGTGTAGGCCTAGTAGAATGGGCTTGATAATTCTCAACATTTTGAGACCTCTATGAAAAATTAGGATGATTTTTCCAACCATGATTATAGGCATTAGAATAAGGATTATTGTGTGAAGGAAATCCTTGTGCAATATTCACTTTTTTAGTTATACAGTTAGACTTACCAAAACAATGACCGTCAATAGAAGCGTGCATGGGACTAGGACAAATCAAACAACCATCTTGCATAAAGGGGACACCAGGCACTTTTTTTTATACACAACAATTGATCAAATTTATTAGTTAAAGCATCAGCTTTACTAGAAAGATCAACTGAATGTGAAACATCATAAATCCCCCTTTACTTCCCAAGTGCCTAGGCAAATTAAAATGTGAGAAAGTAGCATGCAAATGTGAATTCTCACTCAAATGTTGAACAATTCCCAAGCTTTTTCATGAGTGTAATACAAGAAACTATTGGCATAAGAGACATCAACCATTTGCCTATTGTGCTCATCTAAGCCAAAATAAAAACTGTGGCTGAGTTGCCATATAGGGACCTCATGGGACAACATTACAACAACTCTTTAAGCCTTTCTAACTTTATGCAATTGTTAATTTTTATTTTGTGTGAAAGTGGTTGTACCAACACTTAGGGTAGTTAGTTTACCATAGAGAAAAACTTTTTCAGGAATTGATTTTGCATTTGACCCCAAGTGGGAGTCTTAGTATCCAACCAAACCTTAGCCTTATCTTTCAAAGAGAAAGGAAAAAGGGGCAAATGAAGCGCATCATGGAGACATTGCTTAAGAAGATAGTAGAACATATCTCTAAAAATGCATTAACATGATTGAAAAGATCTTTAGACTGTAGCCCATAAAAGGAAGGAACCATTTGGATGAGGGAATGCTTATTCTCAAATGGCCACATAATAATTGGCATACAAGTACTCGTAAGTGAATCATAAGTGGTACGAGTGAAGTACTCCTTAAGTTGATTAGGTGAGGTTTGTTCTTCAACCATCTTTTTCTTAGATTCACATTTCTTAGCTCTTATCCTACTAAAAGAGTGTTCAATTTCAAAATGATGTTCTCTAAGATTTAAGAGTAAAGAATGTCTACCATGCATGTAACCCAAAAACAATCAAGAGGACAATGAGAAATCACCACCACAGTAAGCATCAAACGCAGTAAGAAGAAAAAAAATAAAATAAAATAAATAAATAAATAAATAAAAGAGGACATATCAAAGGGAAGGAAAAAATGAAAATAAATTAAAAGATAACAAAAGATAACAAACAAAATAAAAGGGAGGTGTATTGAACAAAAATAAAGGGAAATAACTGAAATAAAATAAACAAAAATAATGAACATAAAATTTTTACATTAGATTAGGAGGGAATGGGGCAAATGGTTAGATTATAAAGGAATAGGGAAAGAAGAAGTAAAACCATTAGATTAGCAGGGAATGGGGAATAAAATCAAATAAAAATAATGAACAAAAAAAAATAAAGGGATGAGGGTTGACAAGAGTAGGGGAAATAAAAAATAGAAAAATGAACAAATAAATAAATGGAATAAAATGAAAACAAAATTAAAAAATTATTATTCGTTCCCTGGCAATAGCGCCAAAACCTTGATGCGGATATTAGGTTCAGTTTTAGAACCCTTTTTACTTGCAAGTGCACAAGACCAATTATAGACTAGCGTGTATAGAGTGTCAATCCCACAAAGAACAATATAAATTTCAAATTTAGCTTTTCCAATTAAAATGAATAATTCAAGGGAGGGTTTTAAGTATTAATATGAATTAAAGAAAAGAAAAAACAAATGAGTTAAGAAAATAGAGAGAAATCAAATCAGAGAAAGATCTAGGATTTTGGACTTCACCAATGACACAAATATTGAAATATTAATTCAAATGGGAGTTCAATTAGCCTTTCTTTTAACCTAAGCTACAAGCATTAGACCATGAATTATAAAGGCGAACTATTTTTATCAAATGATATTATCAATATAGTAGTTAACATAAATGATTCTTTTTAGACATAACTCATCTAATTGTTAGCGTAAATTATTCAATTTTAACAATTATAATTTTAAGCCAAATTGCATAACATTATATTAACCTACAAGGTTTAGTATATATTTGAGATTACAAATTAAACTATCGTAATAAACATGAATAGACAATAATATTGAGATGCATAAATATGTTAGTATCAAACATAAACTCAAGATTATGCAATGTATGAGACAAATTAACCACAAAAGAAATTAGTAACCAATATTATTAATTAAGGAACCATTATAATCCTATAAGAATAGCTTAGCTAGCCATTGTAACGGAAAACACCATTGAAGTTGGTCTAACCATATTCTCAATATTGGTATATTTCACTTCTTATGTCCAAACTTTAGTACTTAATCACACAGAACTATAGGATTAAGTGCGAACTCCCAAATTTGACTCAGAAATGAGGTGAGAAGAAAAGAGAAAAAAATAGCTAATGAAGCTTACTTTTTTTTCGACTCCTCAACCTAAATGGTTATCTCATGAAAACTCTCTACTATTTTAAAAAAATGGAATATGTAAGATAAGATAATGGAGGAATGTTCGGATGCTGGGACCAATGCATTTTTATTTTTTGCTCTAACCTTGACCCCTTCTATACTTAAAATTAAGCTCCCTTGGTGCCCAAAAATTAATGAAAAATGAATTTCAATTAACTCCTTGGTTGTTATATGGTTGACTTGCATGAGAAAAGAGTAGTATTTAGCTAAAAAATAATCTTGGTTAATTAGCATTGAATAGGTCATTTTGAACTTCCTCATAAGAAAAAAACTTAGTTGCTAGTGCTAGGCGAAGTGGATAGAGCACATAGGTGTAAGACAAACCACAGGGAACAGGCCCAAGTGGAGGAGACAGAGTGAAGTGCAGATTGCTACTAACGGGCCGTAGACAAGTCCACACGAAGGGATTGAGAGAGAGCTAAGATGCTACTGGCGAATACGCCTTGTTTGTTGGGCGTTGGGAAGGAAGCCCCAAAATGGGCCGTGAGTGGAAAGAAATAGCCCACGGTGAAAAGAAATGAGGGAGAGTAAAGGAGTTATAGAGGCGGTTGGACCGGGTCGACTGAGCCTCTAGTCTTTGATGCTGCTACGAGACCAGGTCCACACGACTGGGGTGAAAAGGCTGGGTGCAAGCACTTGGGCCATGGCCTACTGGGCACGAAGAGGACAAGCCCAAACAGGCTGGACCCTTTTCTTTAGGTATCGCTGGGCTAGAATTTCCAGGCCTGAAGCAAATTGGGTCAACTTTGTCAATTCTATACTCAAATTCGTATTTCAGCTCTCTTAGAAATCATACAAAATTTTCATTATTATCTCTTGAAAATACATCTCGAAGACTTTAAGAGTAGGCAAAGTGTGAGTAAAATCTCACATAAAAATATGAGTTATCACCTTTTTACTAGGGGTGCCCTGAACTTATTGGTGATTGATGGTAATAAAGCTCCCCACAATCTCTCCTTTTCCTTCGACCCCCATGGTGTCCTTGACGATAGATTGGAGAATTGCTGTCTAATTGCCAACATTTGTTATATTGTGGAAGTGACCATGATTCATAGTGGCCTTGCTTTTTCGATAATTTTTATTTCTTATGTCATTTTAGCTTTTGGAGGGTGACTCGCGGCTATATATTGAGGCCTTTGCTCTACTGATTGATGATCTATTTTATCTTTCCAGCCCATCACAAACATCTATCATTACCATTTTAGAGTCAGGGAAGGTTTGAGAGGAGAAGTTTGCAAGTTTGAGGTGTTTTGAAGATCGAAAGATTTCTAGAGGAGCACCTTCGGATGAGTAATCTTTTTTTTCCCTTTTCTTATTGAACTCTTCTTAGATTATTTGAACACATGTTGTTAGACTTCTTTGAACTTATTAGTTTGATTATGTGTAAGTAGATATCTCTAATCTAGGGACTTGCAAACTGAATAATGATGTTGGATTTCTAGGTTTTGAACTCTTGTACTTGATCATGTTTTGGAATTGATTCAATCTAGGTATTGGGTAACATTACTTTGTAGGTAATTTTTGGCTAAGCTGGCTTACATAAATTGAGATAATTAGGTTAAGTGTCAAAAGGTGAAAGTTATTACTAGATCACCAAGTCTAGACTTGTGTTTGTGATTTCTTAAGAGGTTGAAATGATAATCTTAGATCTATAGCTTTGACTAAATTAGGAGCCTTTAAGATATGATGATCGGTTTTGTTTAAGTGATTCTCTTCATTTTGAAAGTAAGTTTAGAATTTCATCAATTGTAGACTTTGAATAGTTTAATACTTGAGAAAGTACAAGTTTAACTTCTAGATTTGACTCATTGTTAGGTGAAATAAATCTATAAATGCCTTTTATTGATAGATTTTCTTTTGTGCTTAGAATTTCATTTAGTTGATTTAGACCAATCAATCTTCAAAACTCAAATCCCACGTAGCATCATTAACAAGACAAAACTTAGTAGATTGCCCTTACCCTTTTAGGATGACACTTGATTTACACAACAAAACTTGTCCACTTAGGGAGTCGATTAAGTTTTTAGTGCAATTATTGGGGATAGAGTTGTCAAATATTGAGTTTATTCTTATAAGATTGACTAAGCATTTTTATTTCAATTTAACTCTTTTGGTAGTGTTGCACTTATGCTTGTAATATTTCTTGCCTTTTATGCTACGGTCCCCCAGTTTGGAGACCAAAAGTAATTTCTATAGGAGCGAAGATAACAATCGATTCAAAAGAAGTTAGAAGTAGCAACTAAGACACACTCTACCATGGCAACAGGAGGAGAAGAAGTACAGAACGTGCTCAAGGATTATATAACTCTGATGGTGTAAAGGCTAAATTCAAGCATAATAAGACCGAACGTTGAGGCCCACAACTTCGACTTCAAGTCGTCCTTGATGTTGAGAATGTAAAATCTATATTGGTAGCTTGCTAATGGATGATCTCAATATATATCGCTCCATGTTTTTGGAGGTGTATGACACTCTAAACCTAAATGGAGTTTTAACTGACACCATCTGCTTACACATATTCGCTTTATCATTACAGGATAAGGTAAGGACATCACTCCATTCTCTATCCGCTAGCTCTATCATTACATGTGACGTGCTCACGGAGAGCTCCGCAGTAGAGAACTTTCCACTGAGCAAAACCACCAATTTGAGAAATCAAATCACCATCTTTAGTTAAAAGGAGGATGGGTTGCTCTATAAGGCTTTGGGGCAATATAAATACCTACTCCACTTGTGCCCCCATCATGGTCTTCAGAAGTGAATGCTTATCTAAATAGTTTACAATGGCCTGACTTATGCTATGAGGTCAACGACTGATGCGGCATGGAGAGGTACTGTTACGAAGAAATCGGTGGATGATGCTCATAATTTCATTGAGGAGATGGCCTTTAACAATTACCAATAGTCTAGTGAATTCAGTGAAGCTAGGAAGTTGAGAGGTAAGTTAGAAGCTAATGCTCTTAGATTTATTATGCTAAGGTAGATACAAATATGAATGCAGTGAATTCATGCTCCCCTTCCCCTTCATATAAGATTTGTTATTTCATTAACCATTTGACTGTGAATTTTCATGTGAAAAGTCCTTTGCCCAAGACCATAGTGACCAAGTTAACTATGTCAATAACTTTAACCTAGAACTGATTGATGACCATTTCTCTAATACTTACAATTCGGAGTAGAAGAATCACCTTAATTTCTCATGTGCGACTAACCTCCAGATATGCCATAAATAAATGCTAGATTAACCCTCAATTTTGAAAGGCCACCCGTCCCTTAAATTAAATAAGTCATATTTGGAGGTCATGATGGAAAGCATAATTTTGGAACGACAATAGCAAGATGAGTATATCAAGCTATTAGGTTCAAAGATTGAGATATCAACTACTTATAACAAGAAGCATGAAGCTCAAATTCCTAGCTAAGCAAGCTCTTCCTTTACATCTCCCTATGGACTTCCTAGCCAAATGGAGACTAATCCTGAGGAGCATTGTACAGTTATAACTTTAAGGAGTGGAAAACGACTAGAAGGCCCTAATCCATGATGTGTACGTTAATGAGAGTAAGGAGAATGATGATCTTGTTGTGTAAGAGAAGCCAAGACCCTTTAATGACGTGATTAATGATGATTTTATGCACGATGGTAATGAGTTTCCTAAAGGCCTCAAACAATATTCTCCAAAACCTTTTTCACTGCCTTTGCATTTTCCTTAAGGATGCCTAATGCTAAACTTAATTTGCAATTTGGGAAACGTTTTAAGGTCCATAAGAGGGTCTACATTAACATTCAATTCATCGATTCACTGTCTCAAATGCTTATGCTAAGTTTTTGAAAAACATTTTGTCTAACAAAAGAAGGCTAAAATAGCATGAGATAGTGGCATTGGCTTATTGATATCTAAAAAGAAGCTTCTCGCTAAGCTTATGGATTCTAATATCTTTTCTATCTCTTGCATGTTGGGAAATGTTCGCATATATTTTACTTTGTGTGTCTTGTGCTCAAGTGTGAGTGTGACGCCTCTATCTATGTATAAGAAGTTAGACATAGAAGAGACAAGACCCATCAATGTTTCCTTATAATTGTTAGACCATTAACTCTATGAAGTACCCTGTGGGTGTTGTAGAGGACGTCCTAATCAATATGGTAGATTTATCTGTGCCCACAAATTTTATGATTCTAGAGATAGAGGAGGACACCAACACCCCATTGATTCTTTGGATGCCATTTGGCTACCCATGAGTGCCGCATTGATGTGAAGCATAGTAAGTTGTCCTTTGATGTGGGTGAAGATCATGTAGAATTTATCTTATTCAAAGCAAGTAAATTCCCTTCGATTTCTGATGAGTACAATAGATTGGCGTAATTGGTGGCATAGTAAAGGAGGAAAATGCTAACCAAAGTTGTAGTTTTCCTTTTGGGCATTGTTTATTGAATGAGTGCACTATTGAGAATGTTAATCTCGAGGTAGTAGTTTGCTCAATTTTTAGAGGCCACCCAACAAATTCCACCTACACTTGCCAAGGTGGAAATGCTGGAAAGAGAAGAAGAGCCCTTTTTTGATGAGAAGCTTGGTTCCAAGGTAAAGTTGAAATGTATGTTCTTCTTTGTTGAGGTATGAATTTCTTGAGCCTAAATCTACATATCCTGTGATTGCCAATGCAACTCAAAGTGTATCGTAAACTGACTATTTTCTTAGAAAACTTAGATTGCATTGTGACGAACCTCTAATTTTGCTACTTGATTCCCTTGATTCACCACCCATCTTTGCAGATTCCCTAGGTTCAATGAGGAATTCAATTATATTTGCTCCTCCTTGTGTTTAAATATCTCATTTTGATAAAATTTTCTTTTTGTAGGTATTTTTTCCTAATTTGAGAGAATTCATGATCAATGATTTATAAATGAGCAAGGTACAATGTTTTGGCTGAGAAAGCGGTTAGAGGAGTTCACCTGGATGTCCAAGAGGGCAAGAATGAAGTTGCAAGCATTACAAAGGTAGCTGTGCATATCTGCCTACCTATGAAAAATTACTAAAAAGGCGGCTAAGAAGTTGGAGGTTTGCACAACCGGGCATGCACTTTCTACACGGCCACGCATGTTAATAAGCAGAAAACCTAACATTTGCATGGTTGGACGTGTATAATTACACAATCGTATGCCTACTCGAATAGATTGTTGCACGACACAACATGCATTTTTGGACACCCATTCTTCCCCGTTTCTCTGCTGGCTTACTTTTATTTAGGTACGACATTTTTGAGAACAAGGGACATGAAGTTTTTATCTGATATTTTTAGAAAACTCTAAAAGCATTTTCTGATGATTAGCGGTTAGTATTAGAGATTGGGATTTAAGACTTCTTTTTCTGAGTGCACCTACTTGAATCGATTGCTGAGTTTGTTGTAAGCTCTTCTTTCATTGTTTCTTGTTTGATTTCACTGCTTAGTATAAGGTTTAGGGTTTTGAAACTTGTGCCTGTGATTGTTATCATGTTTAATGGCTAATTTCTCTAACTTAAGTTATGCTTAGATAATCATGTATTAGCCCTGATGGTGTTTATTTCATGCTTATACCCATGAATTGTACTCTGATCACTACTTGCTTGATGAATTGCTCGAAAGATTTTTTATATACTTTTATAGGATTTAGGGGAATGTTAAAAGGAAAAACCTTTACCTAGTGTTACTTAGTAGATGGTTAGGGTTTTAAGACGAAAAAATTGGGATTTGAATTGGGTTTTAAGATTGTTTATTCCTATAATCCTTCGATTCTTAGTCCCATAAAAATAGGCGACTTTAGTCCTAGGATTAGTCTTTAACGCTCGAAAGAGAGAAAGGATGGGCTTAATTGTTAATCTTTTCATTCACGATGCTTGCTTTAATAGACTTGATAAGACTTAGTAATTAGTTTTCTAGCATAACCGTGCTGTCAATTACTACCTAAGTACTTCAATCATTTGATTTTTGAAGCATATTCCTAATTGTTTATCACATTCTTTATAGTTAATTTAACCTCAAAATCTATCTGGCCTTAGATTGAGTAATTTGATTAATTCTGGTAGTTGAAAATAAGTTTCTTATGGATTTGGCCCAAGTCACCGGTTGCTAGCTATAGCTACGCTATACACATATTGTTTAGACTGTAAGAATAGCAAGGCCATAGGGTACACCATTAACGAACTTAAAGGAATTCACACTTTTGAATGCATACAACACATTTTAACGGAAGATGTCTATAAATGCTCAAATGACACCAAAGAGAGTGGAATCCTAATATGAAGGATGAGATTAAGAAAGAGATTTTAAGTTTTCTAATAGTTGGCATTATCGACCATATCTCCGATAGTAAGTTGGTCATCACAATCCATGTTGTGCCTAAGTAGGAGGCATAATGGTTGTTAAAAATAAGAACAATGAGTTCGTTCTTACTAGGACTGTCATCGTTTTGCATATGTCCATTGATTATAGAAAGTTGAACAAGGCTACTAGTAAGGACCATTCACACCTCACTACATTGGCTATTTCCCTAAAATCACAAAAAACTTGAAGAATTCTTGGGTTTATGTATGAGACTTGGGGAAGGGGTAGCCTCATGCTATAGTGGGTCTCAATCCTAATGCAGAAATTTTCAAAAATGTGGTGGGCTTAAGGAAGACATTTTCTTTTGACAAGCAGGATTTGCTTAAAAAGTTGAGACTTTAGAAATGCACAGGTGTACACTTACAACAAGATAACCTATATGGCCATCTTACCTGCTTTTCATACCTGGGTAGGTTCCTTTATCCTTTTCTCCCTCCCTTAAGGCTTATATCAACTTTCTGTGTTTTTAAATCTTTTTTTTTATTCACTATCAGTAGCAATCTGCTTAGAGTTGGAAGATTCCCTTACAAATAAAGAAGATATGTCCTACAAAGATTGTTCTTCCCCCAAGTGTTTTCTTCATGCTGAAGAAGTTGAGAGAGAAGAAATGGCTAGATCGGAATAGGAGGGATCTCTTCTGAGAACAAAGGGCTAGCTCTTTATTGCTGCAAAGGGAGATAGTTATTACGTGAGTGTTATTGCTTTAGGTAAGCGTGATTGCATCTTAGAGATTCACACGTGATCGGAGTTGGTCTACGTGATTAGAGTGCTGCTTGATCTACCCACAAAAGCCAGACTCTTGTGTTAAAAAAACCTAGCTTTGAGAAAAGAAGGAAAGCTAGGCCTGCAGTAAAGGTCATGAAGCCATTTTTTGTTGTTTATATTATGATTCTACTTCTTATAAAGGTCTCCTTGGCTAAGGAATGTAGTGGGAATGTTCCTTCAATAGAACTCACTTGAAACTCCCTACGTTTTGCCTCCCTAACTCTCAAGAGGCATATGGGATTCTGATGGAGATGACTCTAGTCTTAAACAAGCTGAAGGATAAGGAGCCATAAGTATGCGCTCCATAAAAGCTTATTGATTCTCATGCACAAGGTAAGACAATACCTCCCCCAATCTCTCACAAAGCGTCTTTGAGAAGCATTTGTATAGTGTGTTATAACACCTATTAGCCTACATTCAATAGTTGTAGATGGGTTGGCAACCTTAAGGACTAATGTGATCCCAGTGCAATTTCACTTATCCAAAATCTCACCATGCTAGAAAAAATCAAGTATAGTCTTGTAGATTTCCTCACCAATTACATACCAAAAGCCTTAAAAAACCATTAGTTTTAATTTTTGTGGGTTAGAATAGAAGACAAAGCCCTTTTAATATCTTCTTTTGAGAAAGGCATAATTAGGCCAAGTTGCTGAGGGATACTCATGCTAGCCAACATAGCAATTATATTGCCATCAATGTTCTCTAAAATAAAAGTGGTATTACCTAGTAAAGATTCATAAAACTCAACGAATTAATCGATTACCTGCTATGGATCCCATGTCCATTAACCATTTAGTTGAACTAAAGATGTGTTGCTAAAGTGGCTTGTTTGTTTGAGTGAATAAAAAAAGAATTTATTATTTGCATCCCGAAGGTTGAGTAAATCCTCCTTACTCTTCTGGATATAAAATTTTCCATGCTCTCGCACAAAACATGAAAGTCATCAAAGGTGCCTTTTCTCTCTGCCATATACCAGTGTTCATTAAAAGGATAAAGTTGCATGTCCATCTGAATTCAATTAAGTTGCTCTGTAGCTTTGGTAAATTAATCCTTGATATCTCCATGTTTGTCCTTCTTTAACTTCCTCAGAGGATTTTGTAACCTTTCTAACTATTTACAGATGTAAGGGAAACCGGAGAAAGGGTTATTCCATGCTTCATTGACAATTTGGATAAAGTTAGGGGTTAGAGCCCACATACCCAAGAATTTGAAGGGTTAGTTAGTAATATGCAACTTAAAGAATTTGATGATTTGCACTAAAAGACAAAAAAGAATTTGATGATGACAGGATAGTGGTCAGAGGTATCTTCAACTAAAAAAAGAGCTTTTGGAATGGGTTATACTGAAAGTCATGCACCATTAACTAGGATTCTATCAATTCTAGAAAAAAAATTTGCATCCATACTCTTGCCTGTTTGTTCACGAGAATCTACAAGAATTCCATTTCAAATCCTATAGTCCAGCCTTACATGCCCAACCCTAAAAATCCTAAAGGTCTCGCATAGAAATAGGGGCTCGCCAATCCTATCATCAATATTTAAGAAATGATTGAGATCCCCTAGGGTGATCCAGAGATTATGAATGCTAGATTCCATATCAGTTAGGAACTGCCAGAGCTCTTATCTAATAGTGTCATCGTTAGAACCATAAACTGCAATTAAATTTTTTTTTTTGGAAGTAAGTAAGCACTTGTTAGGAAAATGCACAACTTGAGTTATTGTATGAATCACCTAAAGCTGAAAGTCATTAGCATCTGCATAGGTCATACTCTCCCTCAATAATGTGCATTGTAGTTGATGAAGTGTGATCAATTAGAAAAAAATCATCAACATTCTCATAATTGTTAATGGGAACTTTGGTCTCCATAAGACTAGCCAAACCAACCTTATTCCTGAACAAAAAGGATACAATAACCCTTTATTGACTTGGGCTATTTAGGCCTCCAACATTTCAACTTGTTATGTTATCCATGAGGTATGAGATTCGATTGACCAAAATAATTCTCCTTATTTATGTTCATATGATGATCTTCCATCATACTCTCTAAAACCTCTAAAGGATTACATAAAGTTGAAGTAACTGTGATTGAAGGTGGCTGAGTTTGTCCATTATGACCCGCTGTAACCTAGCTTTCAGTTGTCTATATTTATTGTTCATTTGGCTATTAGCCCTACTAATTATTGTGTTTTTCCTGCTCACCAATAACCATAGTCTAAATTGTCTTATGTCTTCATGACTACAACCTTCATTAACATTACAATGTTTAGCTTTATGCCCATATTTCTTACATTTACAGCAAAGTACAAGTTTCTACTCAAAGATTCCCTCATATACAAGACGATGCTCTTTTAAAATAAATGAATTTTGGAACATGATTCTGGAGAGGTGCCTCTATTAGCACCCTAGCATACCTAACCTTATTTTTCTTCTTAGTATTCTTGTCTTCCAAGATCGGGTTACCAAGGAGGTTAATCGATTTGCTTAATGAAGATGCACCCAAATAATTGGAATAAATTTCATTAAAGACCATCTAGGTTAGGATAAATACTTTTCTAAACTCACAATTTTTGAAATAATATTTTCCGGTCCATCCAATGTTGGGGCAAACCAAACTTGATCAAACTTAATTTTTTTAATTACGTTTTGTACCCTAAATTTCTATCATTTTAATATTTGACCTCATTTCCAAAAATAATGAAAAATTATTTGTAACTTAATCCGTGACTTTTTAACATTAGATTATTTAAATTCTTGTTTGTAAAAACTGCTACCAGACCCACGTGAGCCAAAAATAATTAAGTTAATTAATATTTAATTAAGCTAAATAGTTGTATTAATGGCTGAATCATCTTCTACTAGTCCTACTCCAAATTATTAACATATTATGCACACCCCAGAGGGATCTACTTCTATTTCATCGTAATTAAACTGTATCACTAATATAGTTTTAGAATTAAAAGTGAAATTAGCAAAAATTAAAGCTTAAGTTATGGAGGCGAGAAGACAATTGTTTGTCATCAATGAAGTTAGACTTAGGGAAAAATATGATCTAGGTATTAATATTCCATTTCAGCATAAATATCCTTTCCAAAATCTTAAAAAACAAAAAATCATTTCCTTTGCAAGATATAAAGGTCGAAAGAGAAGGTGAACAATCCTCCGGAAAGGCAGAACAAGATAAAGCAAGTGGAATATATGCAATACAATCTCAAGGAGTTACAAAATATGATTGATAAAGAGCAAAACCAAAAAAAATTAAACAAGATCATGGGTGCAATGGTAGACAACCAAGAAGTACTATCTAGTGACAATGAAGAGAGAAATAATGTTCAATTAGAACAAGAAATATAAAAATAAATAAACCTAACTACACTAGAAGGTTTGGTGGTTCTTTTAGAAGATGTTAGAGAGAAGCTGGATTAAAAAAAATGCGAAGTGATGTATGAAAGTGAAATCGATGAAATTGGCGAAGAACTCAACATCAACGAATTTAAATCCGATTTAGTTAACGAGCTAGTTTGGAAACCTGAGTAATTTTTGAATCATCTAGAAGACATACACATTTTATAAGACCTAGATATGTTCTAGCATGACAAACAACTAATTTTTCTTTTGGATTCATCCCAAAGAGAATCAAGTCTTTTGAAGAGATTAGCCTGACCCCAATTAGGCAAATGGGTAGCGTCCTAAATATTGATATAGCTCGTAATAGAAAAGAAATATTTCACCATTGGAAGGGAGATATGAATAGTGTCCTAAACTTGAATATCACATAGATTGCTAAAAATTTCATAAACTATATACAACATTTTTTTTGGGCAGTGCAGCTAGCTGGTACGACTTATTAGGTGAGGAAGGTAAAAATGTATCAAAAATTATGGAAACAACAACTGCTGTTTTATAAAATTTACGTAAGAAATTTCAAATTGAATTTATAGGAGCTAAACTTGATTTAGGAGAAAAAGCTAGAGAGTAGCAAAGAAAGACTAATAACATAGAGGTCTAGGACATTAGATACTTAGAAAATTATATTGCTAAATTCAGTTAATATTATTACAAGATTGGGCATAACAAAACCAGTCTTGGTAAGTTCGATGACAAGTTACTTTATCTGATAAATTCTATAATCAATAAAAAAATACATTGCATGGTTTGAATAAGCAGATATTATCGATACCATTGGTAGAACAATCACTAATTTAGGAAAATGGGTCAATGATCAATTTCTTGGTCTCCAAAAACAAAAGAAAATGAAGAAATAATTTTTATCCTATTGAGATGCTCCTCATCAATGGGAAATGAAGCCTCAGAAGAGAAGGAAAAAATTATGAGAAAAAAACTTTAACAAGCAAAGTTGAGAAAAATATAAGAAAAAGTATTATAATAAGCCAAGTCTCGAAAGACGAAGATTTATAGAAAAGTTGCTTATTGTCCTACAGGGAAAAACAACTGCAAGTGTTGGGCATGTGGAGAAGTAGGACATTACACAAACCAATGTAAAAGTAGGAAGAGCAATAAGCTTATTGAAACATAGGTAGTTTAGACTATTTTGTTATTAGCAAAGAAGAAGCTCTAGACCTATCCTTGAAAAACAATAAGGGAATTGCTGAATTAGTAATGAAAGATGAATATGAAGTAATTAATTATGAAGAAACTAGTCACATAATGAAAATTAGCTCGATTAGTATTGGTGACCTTCAGAGAGAACAATTTATAGTAGATAATGAGAATGAAAACATTAAAGGAGAGTAGATCCTTCCTATAATATAGAAAGATATGATCTATAAAAAATCCATCTTCTAATAAAAGAGTAAGTGGATAGGGATTTAGAAATAAAAGACTTCTAATATGATGTGGAAGAAATAAATCTCACTAATTACGAAAATAATCCTTAAGCATAATAAGGATAAAAAGTAAAAGTATGTTCATGTTAGAAGTGTTCAAGTTCAAATTACATCATTATAATATTATGATAAAGATATCGACCTCTATGCTTTGCTTTGTGATATCCAGCATACCAAATTTGGTAATCAAATTATCATAGGGATCAAGACCAATTTCTTTAATGGTTTAGTATGATTCTATTGCCGATTTGGACATCATGTGAGCCCAAAAGATGAATTTGCTAAAACAAATTTGTCCCTTAAGATAAAAACATTTGGGATGGATATGAAGAGAGGAGGTTACCAACTAAGAATTTTGAAAAGTAGTCTACAACTTAGATAATACCATATACCCGAAGACTAAGGTACAATGATAAAGATGAAAATTTCAAAGTCCAATGCAAAAATTCCAGAGAACCAAATCCGATATGCAAGAGACAAAAACTAACAGAGTTTTGAACCTACATAAAATAGTGTAGATTGTAATATGAGTTTAGATAGAAAAATCATTGAGTACTAAACAAGGACCGTTAGTGAGCCAATTTGTAAGGATGCGTTAGTCAAAAATATGAGTATTAATACTAATACTAATCCTAATATCATTTATATCCCAATAAATATATGTTTAGAGGGATATAATAAATATGAATTGTGTGCTTGCATTGGTAGTGGCTGTTCTTTTTGTTATGGAAAAAGATCTCTATTTCCAGAATTCATGTGGAAGAAAACGAAGAATCCTATACAAGTAAAAATAGTTGTTAACAACATAATGAGTCACAATGATTACGATGCATGGTGAATTCCATTTGTCCAAATAAAGGTATGGAATTAATGTAGATGAGCCCAATGGATGTTGAAGACCAATCCACCAAAGATGAGAAGAGAGAGAGAGAGAGAGAGAGAGAGAGAGAGAGAGAGAGAGAGAGAGCCTCTAATGGAGTAGGTTCAATACTTGAAATAGGTGGTAAGTGGATAAATCAACCCACCCTCTAAAGCCTTACCACCAAGGATTAGATTAAAGGGAAGACTCAAATCACCACCTTGCTAAGAGAGATAAAGAATTTGAGATTTTGAGGAAAACCAAGCTTCAAGTTCCCATGTCATTCATCAAATTTGATTTTCCATGGAGCTGGACATGCGTGGGGAAAGTGGACCAATAGGAGGCTTACAAAATATCCTAGGAAAATCAAGATGCTTAAGATAATTACAATCACTATGAGCTGTATTTTCTAGGATTCATCCTCCATCTTCTACAAAGCTTTGAGTATGCTCTACTCCTCCAATGGAGGTGCCACCACTTGTGGACTCTTCTCTTGTGTGTGAAGAATCTTTCCATGCTGATTAATCTCTAAAATTACGTCCATAACCTCCTCAATTAATCCCATAATTAGAACCGTCCATTTTGCTATCTTGGATCGACCCTTACTTGGTATTTAGCCCATAACTTCCTCAATACTTGGAGTTTGTTTGAGATTCAAGACTTGTTAGAAAATAGACATTTGGGGCTTTCTATGCATGTATAATTTTATAGAAATTGGAGCTCATTTTCCTCATTATATTGGAGCTAGAAATGAAGCAAAGTATTCAGCCTATAAACTAAAAATGAGATGATGAGGTGATTTTGGGAGGATTAAGTGGTTGACTCCTAATTTGGAGCCACCATTGGCCCAATCAACTTGCCTAACCTTGATTGGACGTTCTTAAGTGTCGCACATCAATATTGAGCTAGGAGGACCTAGGGTCAATATTAAGCTAACTTGATTCTTGACGCTCACTAATTAGAGTACGCCCAAGCTTAGGAGTTGCTCTGCATCAACCCCTCCCCCTTGAAGATGATATATCCTCAATTCTTCATCATGTTCTTCATCGTCTTCAAGGTAAGGAGTGAGATTCCCAACATTAAATGTGGCGGATATTTGCATATCTTCTAGAAGTTCAATCATGTAGGCATTCTCTCCCACCTTTTGTACTACCTTGTATGGAAAATCTCCTTTAGCCATGATGTTGCTGTTCCTTCTTGAGGGGAACCTTTCCTTCCTCAAATTTAACCACACAAGATCACTTGGTTTGAACTCAAGGTATAGGCAGTTCTTGTTGTCCTTTTGCTTGTATTGCTCATTCACTTTCTCAATTTGTGCCCTCGCTTGCTCATGTAGCTTCTTCATTTCTTTAGCTCTTACTTTGACCTCAAAATTCACCCTTGATTCTTGAGGAATAGGTATAAGATCTATCGAAGTAAGGGGGTTAAGACGATACCACATTTCAAAGGGAGAGTGAGAGGTAGGATAGGAAGAGGACTTATTGTTGGTGAAGTTAGCATGAGCAAGCTTGACATCCCAATCGCTCAAACTCTTACTCACCATACCCTTTAGTAAGGTTATGAGAGTTCTATTTGTCACCTCCATTTGTCCATCAGTTGGAGGATGGTAAGTAGAGTTAAAAAGCAACTTAGTCCGTATGAGCTTCCATAGGGATCTCCCAAAGTGAGATAGAAATTTAGCTTCCCCATCCGACATGATGGTTCTTGGAATATCATAGAGCCTCACAATTTCTTAAAAGACAAGGTTGCAATGTAGGTAACATCATCACTCTTTTGGCATGTAATAACGTGAGTTATCTTCGAGAATTGATCTACCACTACCTTCATATGATCTTTTCCCTAAAGGGTTTTTGTAAGGGCCATAATGAAGTCCATGCTAATGTCATCCCAAGGCCTTTAGGGGATCAGAAGAAAAGTGTAGAGACCTTAATGGAAATGAGTTTTAACAATGTGACGAATGTTAGATCTTGAGATCACCTTATGAACATCCCCACCCATATTGGCCTAATGAAAAGGATCCTCGAGTGTCTCAAGGGTCTTGTTAATGCTAAAATGATCGGCTAAGGCTTCTCTGTGAGCCTCCTTGACAATCAAGTCCCTTAGAGGACTTTTAGGGATGCAAAGCTTGTTTCCTTTGTAGAGGTAACCATCTTATAGAGTGAAGGAGCCAAAGTTAGCAGGGTTTTCCACCACTTCCTTGAAGTCATTATCCTCATGTTATAGAGCTTTGATAGAATGAAATCCGAGAACCTTGGCTTTAAGGACCGAAAGGAGAGCATGTCTCCTTGATAAGGCATCAACGACAACATCCTCTTTTCCACTCTTATACTTACAAGAGAAGGTGAAAGATTGAAGGAACTCAACCCATTTAGCATGTCTTGAGTTCAAATTTTGTTGACCATTGATTTAGGATAATGCCTTGTAATCCTAATAAAGCACAAACAGCTAGGGTTTGTGGTAACGACTCCAATGTTCTAAAGCCCTAACAATGACATAGCTTTCCTTGTCATAAATGGAGTAATTGAGCCTTGAGCCATTGAACTTCTCACTAAAGAAAGCTAGAGGGCGCTCACCTTAAGTGAGAACCGTGCCAATCCCAACGCCATTAGCATCACACTTAACTTCAAATAGAAGATCGAAGTTGGGAAGAACTAACATAGGAGCCGAACAAAGCCTGTCCTTAATGGTTTCAAAGGCCCTTTGGGCGGACAATTGGATGGCCTTTGTCTGCTCAAAGCTTCCTTTTGTCATGTTTTTGGTCGAGGGGACCTTAATAGAGCTCAAATAATTGATGAACAAGCAGTAGAAAGAGGCCAACCTATGGAAGCTTCGCACTTCCGTGATGGAGGTAGAAGTAGGCCATCTCTTGATAGCTTGAACTTTTGATTTATCAACTTGAATTCCCTCACCAGACACAATATAGCCATGAAAGACAACTTGAGGAGTGAATAGTTCACACTTCTCAAGTTTGGCTTATAATTGTTGTTGTCGCAATACTTGGAACACTTCAGAAATATGGTCCATATGAGACGTTTCATCACTACTATAGACCCAAATATCATCAAAATACACCACAACAAACTTCTCAATGAATGGTCTCAAGACCTCATTTGTAAGCCGTATAAAAGTGCTAGGAGCATTAGATGTGGACCAAATGGCATCACAAGCTACTCATACAACCCATACTTGGTCTTAAAGGCGGTTTTGCGTTCATCTCCTTATTTAATTATAATTTAGTGATAGCCACTCCGGAGGTTAATTTTGGAGAAGACCTTAGACCTATGCAACTCATCAAGCATATTATCCAATCGAGGAATAGGAAATCGATAATTGATGGTGATGTTGTTTATGGCCCTAGAATCAACACACATATGCCAAGTGCCATCCTTCTTAGGTATCAAAAGGGTAGGAACTGAACATGGACTCAAGCTTTCCGTAATATACCCACGATCAAGCAACTCTTAGACTTATCATTGAAGCCTTGTCGACTCATTAAGATTGCACCTATAGGCTGGCATGTTTATTAAGGGAGCACCCAGTAGGAGATCAATTTAGCGCTCAATTCCTCTTAAAGAAGAGAGCCCTGGGGGTAAATAATTGGGTAATAGATCCTCATACTCTTTCAAGAGTGATTGAGCTAAAGGATGCACGGGTTTCACTCCCTCACTAGTGTTTAATTCTACCATAAGTAAGGCAAATAAATGCTTGCTCTTACTTATGGCTCTCTTAACTCATGTTTCACTCATAAATAGGTTTTTCTCACTTCCCCTCCCTGGCTTAGATTTGAGCCGTTTAGGTGGAGGTAGTGGTGTTAAACTAAGATTACAACCCATGTATTTGAATGCATAAGTGTTGGCATGTCCATGATGAATCACGTGATTATCAAATAACTATGGTCTACCAAGCAACAAATGACATGCATCCAAGGGAAGAACATCACATAGTACCTCACTACAATATGGACCAACCAAAAATGCAATAAGTGCTTGATAAGAAACAGTTACCTCGTTTTCTTGTTTGAGCCATTGGAGAGAATGAACAAGGGGTGGGATGCAGCTTGGTAAGTAATTGAAGTTTGTTAATGAGTGTTGTGGAAGCTACATTAGTACAACTTCCCCATCAATGATGAGCTCACACAGCTTGTCTCCGATAGAGCATCGAGTATGGAAAATTTACTCCATTTGGCTTGGCTCACAAAGAGTTGCTTGGATATGGAGTGCTCTCCAAATCACCAAGACTTCACTTTCATTTGGAGTGATCACCATTTGATCCTCATCCTCTACTTCCTCTTCACTATTAGTTTCTTTAATAGCTTGAATTTCTACCACCTATCTAATGGCGAAAGTCCTTATGTTAGGACAATTCGGTTGGAAGTTCCCATAACCATGACATTTGAATCACTTTTTACACTCCAATCTCTTTAGTGGTTCACTAGCAATCCCTTTACCCTTATCAAGAGTTTTGATGGGTATAGGGGTAGTGATAGCTTTGTTGGGGGTAGAGAAACCCTTGGGGGTACTCAAAGGTCGAATAAAGGTAGCAGTTTGTAAGGCTTTTTGACCTTTAAGTTACTTCTAAATCTTGAAAGCCAGGTGGTACAAATCATCAAAGGATAAGTAAGGTTGTAGATCCACCTTGTTAGCAATGCTAGGCCATAATCCTTTAATGAGCCCAGCAATCTTGAGTTTGGGTTCTTCATCTAAGCCAATCCACATTTGGAGTTGTTTAAACTCCTAATGTACTTTTCTACCTTTAGATTCTCTTGGTTAAGAGAGGAGACCTTGAGGTAGAGTGCTTGTTTGTAAGGAGGTAGAAATCTCTTATCCATATGCTTATAGAGCTTGGACCAAGTCCTGATTTTAAATTTGACTTCTCTAGCCTTACTCTTCTTGAAATGTTCATAACATAATGAAGTATACCCCTTCATCTTAAGAATGGCCAACTTGAAGTCCTTCCCATTATTGTAATATTTGAGTTTAAAGATCCTTTTAATGGCTTAAATCCAATTAAGATAGTTCTATGGGTTAAGATTACCATCAAATTCTGGAGCCTCAACTTTGAGATCCAGAAGGTCATCCCTTCGATGTCTTAGTCTTCTTGGTCTTTCTTCCTCATCCTCAAAGTCTTCATGAGAGGAAGAGTATTTGATGTCAGTAGGGTGAGCATCATAGCCTTATCGGTAAGGGTTTTGCGGTGTGGATCCCTTACTTGTGCAACCCCTTAAGTGAGCTTCTTTATTTCTACAAAGGCCCTATCTATGTCAAGAGCTTGCTCATAAGGAATGTTCAAGGAGTGAGAAGGATTGCCCTCACTGGCCATGGTTGACATAAAGGTGAAAAGAGCAAAAGGAGGGGAAAAAAACAAGGAAGGCACGGGCATGCTAAAGGACCACAGGCAGGAAAGCAGAGAAATGAAAGGGCTCATGGTTGTGCTCTATGGCACAGGGGGGGTCATGCTAGATCTCTAGAATAGGATGTAAGAGTGTAGGAATGGGCATGGTCATGCCATGCAGCACGGGGTGGTGGTGCCAAATCTCGGGGTCAAATTTTCAACGTGCAGGATTTTGGCACGAGGTGGGGTGGAAAATATCTGGTTTTGGTTTTTTTTTGCCTTTTTGTGGATTTTTAGGGATGTATTTAAGCCATGGTTGTGTTCGGGCTATAATTAGGGTTCTTTATGAACTAGATAAGAGATTTAAAGAGCAAGAATAGTATAGAAAGGGTGAAACTTTAAGCAATTACAACACAAGGATGGTTGGAATGAATACTTAACAAGAGATAGGATCATTGTGCTCAAATACCGAATGATGTATGGTGAATTCCATTTGTCCAAATAAATGTGTAAAATGCATGTAGATGAGTGCAATGGATGTTTAAGACCAATCTCACCAAGAGAGATAGAGTTCCCAAAATAAAGAAAGCATCTAATGGAGTGGGTTCAGCACTTGAATAGGTAGCAAGTGGATAAATCAATGCACCCTCTAACCCTCTAAAGTCTTAGTACCAAGGATTAGAGTAAACGGAAAACTGAAATCACCACGCTCTTAAGAGATATAAAGAATTTGAGATTTTGAGGAACACCAAGCTTTAGACTCCCATATCATTCATCAAATCTGATTTTTCTTAAGGGTAATTGGGTCCATAAGTACCCAATGAGAGGAGGAAATAGTTTTACATTAGTGAGGTAAGTGGACCGGTAGGAGGCTTACAAAATATCATAGGAAAATAAATCACAATGCTTAAGATAATTACAATCACTATGAGCTGTATTTTTCAGGATTCATCCTCCATCTTCTAGAGAGCGTTGAGTAGGGTCTACTCCTCCAATGGAGGTACCACCACTTGTGAACCTTATCTCGTGTGTGAAGAATCATTCCACGCTGATTAATCTCCAAAATCACAACTGTAACCTCCTCAATTATGTCGTTAATCAGAACCGTGCATTTTCCAGTCCTCGGCCGACCCTAGCTCGGTATTTAGCACATAAATTGCTCCATAGTATGAATTTGGGTGCCAATCAAGACTTGTTAGAAAGTAAAAACTCGAGGAGTTCCATCCATGTATAGTTTGTAGATATTGGAGCTCATTTCCCTAGTTAAATTTAAGTTAGAAATGAAGCAAAGTATTCTGTCCAGAAAATGAAGATGAGCTAATGAGGTGATTTTTGGAGGATTAAGTGGTTAGCTGCTTATTTAGGGCTACGATTGGCCCAACCACTTTTCCTAACCTTACTTGGCCTTCTTTAGGGCCCCAAGTCAATATTGACCTAGGTGGATCTGGTTCTCGACCTAGGGTCAATATTAGGCCAATTTGGTTCATGACCGGCCCAAGCTCAGGAGTTACTCCGCATTAGATTATCCATTGAAATAAGAGGAGACTAATGCAATATATCAGTTCTATGGGCTACTAATCCACTATCTCATTAGATGATTACTGGAAATAATTTGTAAAGGCTATATTATTCTTTGTGCACATAGAATGTAATCTCAATTGTATTGATAATAAATGGTCACTCGATTCTCATTGATCAAGTAAACAAGGTGTACAGAGTTTACACACAACCAGTATAGTAAAAAGGTAATCCCTACGCAACGTGAAGTAGCACTAACTATCTCAATATTGAGTTATCTATTAAAAAGCAGATAGTTGAACAATAAGAAAAATTACGCAAAGAGATGTATTTAGATAATCCACTGAATTTTTGGACAAAGATAAGACATTTTGAAAGATTGTTTTGTTAAAACCCAACATTATTATCCGAGTAAAACAAATGGTTTATACACACTAGGATACCTAGGAATTTGATAAACAAATCAAAGAACTTTTGGCTAAGGATTAATCAAGAATTGTAAGAGTTCTCACACCAGTCCTACTTCCATGGTGAGAAATCATACTGAAGAAAAAGGGGAAAAAGATAGAATGGTAATTAATTAAAAAAAAACTTAATGATAATACTGTCTTTGATAGTTATTATATTCCTACAAAACAATTCTTTTTCAATAGAGTTGAAGGAGTCTTTTGGTTATAAAAAATGGACCTAAAAGCAAATACTGGCAGATAAAAATCAACGAAGAAAGCATTCGTTTAACTGCTTTTTGCACCCCTCAGAACATTATGAGTGGATAATGATGCTATTTGGGCTTAAAAATGCACCTCAAATAATCCAAAGGAAGAATGGATAACATCTTCAAAGATCTGAATCACTGTTATCTAGGTTACATCGATGATATTCGTATCTTGTCTAAAACCATAGAACAATACAAGGATGACGCTCGAGCTGTCACCCAAAGATGCATGGGTCATGGTATTATCCAACATAAGAATAAGTGAATTGATGCTGAACAAGAAATACAATTTTTACGTCTACAAATAAGAGGTGAACAACTCATTCTATAAAAGCATATTTTAGAAAAACATAAAATTTGCATGAGAAGATTGAAGATAGAAGCAATTGGAAAGGCTTCTTGGATGCCTTATTTATGCTTCAAATTTCCTTAAAGAATTAGCTAAATTAAGAAAATCATTACAGTAGAAACTCAAAAAAGAAGTTGGACATAGATCCCCAATGACTCAAAGACTATTCAAAACTTCAAAAAGGTGTTCAAAAATCTTCATGTTCTTAACATGGCTAATAAAGAAGATGATTTGATTCTTGAGACAGTTGCCAGCAATTAGCACTGGAGTGCAACACTCAAAAAATCAAAAGAGAAAAACTCTGTAATATTGCATAATGCAACTATCCCACATGGAAAAAGAAATTCTTGTAGTTATAAAGGGAATTGAAAAGTTCCTAATATTTTTAGCCCCAAAACGTTTCATATTTAAACTGATTGCGAAAGGATACTTGGTTTTGAAAAAAGAATTTATAAAATATGCAAGTGTAAGGTTTCCAGAAAAGAAGGTTTCTTTATCTATGGATTGGTCAAGTTTCTTTATCCATTGAACATATAAAAGAAGGATACTTGGTTTTGTGAAAAAGAATTTATAAAATATGTAGGTGCAATTAGCACTGGCGATTATGGCTTGGTCAGGTTTCTTTATCTATTGAACATATATAATGATCGAAGAATTGTCTGAAAGATAGTTTAACTCTTATGTTTGCCAATAGTGATCATTAGAGCAGAACTCCTTCTATAAAAGAAGGATTGAAAATAAATTGTCATTACAGCAAGCACGGGTCTCTCATTCTAGTAGAATTCTTATGGATATCTTGGAGTTTCATACAAAAAGTAAATCATGCTTTGGGTTGTTCCTTCTGCTGATATACTAGTACAGAGATTCAACAGTTTAGAATAACAAATGATTTATCTAAGGTGTCCTTATGATGTTCTAGTAAAAATAAGTTCCTAAGTTTAACAAAAATGTGTTAGTGACCGACATGTAGCCTGCATCGACTACTATCATAATTGCTCCTATGATATTTGGGAATAATGGAATACTACAATCTCCTTCCCTGACAGATCTACAGTTGATGGTGTTAGATTCCCAATAATTTCAATCCCTCTAAATGACTTCATTTTGGAAGCCTAACAATATGGGTTGATAACATGGAATGGTAACTTACATCCTTGATCCAAAGTACACATTCTTTTCGAGTCTATCCAAATTTCAAAATTGTATGTTTAAAAGAATAAATTGAATTCTCACTTCTCCTAATGGTCCAACGTAACAAGACCCCCAAAAAATAGCAGCTTGAAAATTGAGGTACATTGCGCATTAATTGAGTATTAAAATGGAAAGGAAAACAAACTCATTACCTTATTCAATTAATTGATCTAAATGATCCTGATAATCAATGATAAGAATAGTTTTTTAACAATAAGAAGTAATTAGTGATCCTACTTTAGCAAGTATCATCATGTTATATAACACTTATCATCGTATATGGCCATTTATTGAATGAGGAAAAATACTAATGCATTCAAAAAAACTACTTTGATTTTTCATAGTGATTTCAACAAATATATGCAGGCAAAAGGAGCTACTTTAGAAGATATCGATGATTATCTCTTTGATGTTACAGCTGGGAAATTCCTATCATAAAAAAAAAGAAGAGATATCTACATGATTTATTTCAAAATTGGGATCCAAATCACCTTGAAATTGATGAAGATTTCGACAATTATCTAGATAGTGATGGACTTGAAGACATTATTGGAGATGAAGACATGTAGAATTTTAATATGGATGAATGGTCTTGTCACCATTTAGCATTATGAAAAAGTTATCGCACCATTATAAATTATCTTCTCAATAGTACAGTGTATTGTAGCTATGTGAGAATATCCTATAGCAATATGTATACTGTATCCATTAGGGCATCCCATGTATTCATGAACAACACAGTCATTCGAGCGTATTTGAGCAAAAGAGAAGTTAGATTTCCCTATTTCTCTCCAAGCAAGAATTCGTAATAGTCTGAGCTATTTAAATCCCTGTTTAAACACTTTGATTATTGTAAGGATCCACCTTCCCAGGGGTGTAGTCCCTTATGAATGGTCAGGTTCATGTGTTAGGTATTTTTATATTGTTCAAGAAATTACAAATTTATTTTTTTCACTTTTATTTTAATCGAAAGCCAGGTAGAACTAGGCTATAGGTTCATGGGAGAATGGGATTGGCCCTCGCCAGAGAACTTGGTCGGGTTCCCTAGGCAGGACTAGGTCCTTCTCTCCTGGACTGGCTCCTAGCGGCATCCTTGGCTTGGCACAAAATCTGAATGCAGGCCTGATGTAGGATCCTGAGCGAGTTCTTGGGTCATATTAGACCCCTTATTCTAGTCCAAATAGATTTTACAGTCTAATCCTAATATATTTTTCCTTACCCATTAATGCGCGAACAAATGGCAAATTAAAATAGTAAAGAATTAGTCTTTAGCTAAATAGAGTTGTGGGTGAGTTTTAGGAAAACTTGTAAAACATGACCTTTTGAAGCAGATCATGCTGATAGGGACATTGAATGGACAAATTCAAGCTGCTTCAAAAGGGTTTTCGAAAGGCCTCGAGCTATCGCTATTGTGGGGACCAATCCTGACCCCTTCGTCTAAAACCGAGTTCTAGATTCGAGGTGAAGGTACAGTTATGTCATGGAGTACACCCCATCAACACCCGTCATCACTAACAGCCTCTACTAATCTATACAAGAAATTAAAACATAATCATAGTAGCATACATCCATACAACCAATTAGATTCATCCATATAATCATATAAAAGGTGTAAACTGTAGTTCAATGCAAATAAAGGTAAAGTAAATAAATTACAACGGATGGGAAATTACCTAAAGAGTACATCTTTGGTAATTTAGCATCGAAAATCATAACAGAGAAATAGAGTAAAAGAGTAGGGGAAGAAAGAGTTTTTTTCCCTCAAGATAACCCACCTGAATTATCTGGGAATCCAGGAGAGTGATGCCTTTTTAGTGCTTAACCCAATGCTCTGCCTTCAAGGTATGGAGCATTTCTCTCCTTAATTTTGATGCTCTCAACTCTCTAACATTTTGATGTGTTTTGATACCTCTAATTGATTTGATGCATCTAACTGATACCTAATCCCTTTTAGTTCTCTCCCTAATCCCTAGGGGTAGCCCTCGTGGTAGAGTGGATAATCTGAATCGGTTTAAAAATAGGAGAACTAACCTAATCTTGTCAAGGATAGTCTAAATAGGTACAATAATTTATCTATGATTTTGACTAATTAGTCTCAGTAAACTAATCAGACTAGAATTCTATTTAATTAATTCCGTTTAGGTACAAAAGCACTCATACCATGGGAGCTGTTTGGTACTGAATTGTCGCATTTTAAATGCATCTGTCACCTAATTTTAGCTCATATAATAATATAATATGTATAATTTTTACTTGTTTTGTTTACTTTTGTAGGTAATAACTTCAATGGAGCAAATACCGTAAATAGGAGCGAAGTCGGAACAACAAAAGTCAGAAAAATGCAAAGCAAGAGATGAAGGAAGGTCATAGCCACCACCCCTAACCGTTATCACCACCCTACAGGTGGCTGGGCAGGGAGTGGTGATAGCCACCAGTCGGGTAGGCGACGACCGATCGTGGCTGGTGATGGCTAGTCGTTGTCCAACCTATAGTTATCGTCCTCCCCTACATTTCTCCGCCACTTTTCACGGGGCTTGATTTGTATTTAAGGGCCTTCTTGGAGACTTTTTGGGGGCTCTTTTGGAGACTTTTTGGGAGGTTTTAACTTAGGTTTAGCCAATAAAAACCCTAATAGGGAGAATTAGATAGGGAGATTAGGATTTATTTGGGTTGATTTTGGAGTCAAGGTTGTGGATTTGATCTTTATTCAATCAAGCCTAAGTTTTCTCTTCTCTCTCTCTCTCTCTCTCTCTCTCTATTTATTTCATATTTTGTTATTGCTTCTTTTATTTAAGCATGTTAGTTTAGATTATGTTTAGTTTAAATGTTTAGTTTTTATTGTTAATTCATCTTAGATTAGCTTGTTAGATTAGGTAAGTTTCATTCTTGCTCCTCTCTAGTTCATGTTTGCTAGTTTAGTTATGGTTTGATTTCATGGCTTTCTTGTGATGACTTATAGCTATATTTTGTTAGCTTGGATTGTGATTAGTCTCTTGATGGCTAATTAGTCTTGGATTAGGCCAAACCACACCCAATTTATGCTTTCAACTTAGAGTTTTCTCTCATGCCTGCCAAGTGATCGACGAAATGTTTTAGAGAGCTTTCATTCATGTTTTTGGGCAATTAACTTATTAAGGTTAATTAGCTAGTGTGGGGGAGGGAATGGCATGGATTTGGACATCGTAACTAGGTCCGAGGGTTGCTAATCTCATGGTCTTATTAGGCTAAGCCCATAAAAAATTGGTGGTTACACTAGTTAGACTAGCTCATGACGCTTTAGACAGGGTTTGAGCGGTCTGCTATGGTGTAACCAGCCATCTCTTATTTTTAGCAAAAGTTGGATAGATTATGACTCGCCTCGATTACCTAGTTCGTCAATTGGCTTAATGACAACTCCAAGCCTCTTTTTGTATGTTTGTTATCTTAGTTTAGCTTGTCTTTATTTCTTTTTCACTTAGCCTAGCTTGAACTACTTAAGCTAATCTTGGTACTTGAAACCTAACTTCCAGTGGATGACACCCCAAGTGCTTGACGATTAACCTTGCACTTTGGGTTATAAATATTAAAACTTAAATTCTTCCCATCTAGCCCAACCAGGTTTGCATCAACATGACCTCGCCTGGTTCTTGGAAGCAGGAACCCGCCCAGGTTCCTTAGTTGTGTTGTAGACAACCTAATTTGTTTTCGCCATAAGTTTCGCTTCCGACCTTCGTTTTGAAAGATATCTTTTGTCCTTGAAATCTCATTAAGTCCAATTTCTAATAAAACTAATTTCATATTTTTTAGATGAGTGTGGAGGAAGATATAAGCAAAATAGTGAACAGATATCATTTTTTATTGCTTATTGGACTTTGGTGCATAATATGTGATTAGAAGGATTATTCAATGAGGAATGTTGATACTTGGACTAAATAATCTTATATTTCATCGAGTGGATCTCAACTAGATGTTGAACAGTGTCAATTTGGGCCTATTTAGGCTTCTTAGGCTCTATTAGCCTTTTGGACTCGAATTCAAAGATTACTTTACTGAGCTGCAAGTACACAAGTTAGGGTATAATTTTCATCATTGGCCAATTAAAAATAAGATGTCATTTATAGGCATCTACAGTTGCCCCCACTTTGATCGAGCCTAGCTAAGGCAAGCGTCAAAGTAATGGTCTTCACTTGTAGTTGTCTATATGGTTACGATGATGTAGAATTCAAACTTGAACACTAAGGGTCCTGAGACTTGGCGTCCTCCATCTTTTGCTATGACGGTGGCTAATAATGTAGAATCCAAGTCTAGCCACTGAGGGCCCTAAAACGTAGCCCACCAACTTTCGTCGTGACCGTGCAAAATCCAAGCCTAGCCACTAAGGGTCCTGAGATTTGGTGCTCGCCAACTTTCGCCATGATGCTGGTTGGTGTTAGAAATCTAAGTTCGACTGCTGAGGGTCTTGAGACTGGGCACCGGCCAGCTTTTATTGTGATGGTGGTTTATGCTTTTTGTCCTTGATGTGGTGCATTAGTGAACTTCCTTGTCACTAGAGTAGTGAACCTTTTACAGGTTAGACATAATTTCCTACCTTTTTTGCTGGAGTAGTGGATCCTTTACGAGTTAAGCCTAATTGTCTTTTTGTGGTGTTAGAGCAGCAGGCCCTTTTGCGGATTATGCCTAATTATCTTTCCGCGCTGCTGGAGCAACGAACCTTTTTGCGAGCCAAGGCTAATTCTCTATGTGTTGCTAGTGCAGTGGATCTTTTTGCAGGTCAATGCTAATTATCTCCCTATATCGTCGTAGTAATGGACCTTTCTGTGGGTCAGGTTGACTTATGTTCCTATATCGCTGGAGCAGTAGAACTTTTTGTGGGTTAGGTGAACTTATCTTCCTATATCACTGGAGTAGCAGACCTTTTTATAGGCCGGGTGAATTTCACCGACGAAATGTTAGAGCTGTCAATTTCAGCTTCTAATTTTGATGAATACCTTCCTAAGCATTCTATTCATTTCTTTATGTATGCTTTGGATCCTCCTGGATGTAGATTATCCATTCTTTTCGCTTTGCTTTGGCTTCTTCCTCTTTTGTAATTTTCAAGGGAAACACTACCATGTAATAGTGGGAACCCAGGCGGGTTCATTAACCACATTTCTTTGCTTTTGCTTTCTTCTTTTATTTGCATGGTTTGTGCTTTTAATGCTTGTGAATTCCCATCCACAAAAAGATCTCGCCTAGGTCCCCATGGCTATTTTGTTTGACTATTTTTCTTCTTTTACTTCAGTGTTTAGCTTCTTATAGAGAGAATATAATCATGTTAGACCCAAGGAAGCCTAAAGATTGATCTTTGAGGACTTTATGGCATGAGCAATTGAGATATCAAACCTTCCAGTTTGACCCCTTTTTCGGCCATTAGAGCATTGAAGTCATTTATTTCTGATAGAAGACTGCAGAATGTGAACATGTCCTGGATGCTGAGGCATCCTTTTTGTGAACATAAAGAGGATGAGGTGTCCTCTGTTATAAGATCCTCTCAATCTTGAGTACCTGATAGGGTTTGTATCTTGGGCGATGATGCTTGAACAAAGCCCACTTTAAGGTTGGAGCCCCCACTCTGAATAAGCCTGATTAAGGCGCTGGTCAAAGCATAAATGTCTTATGCCATAGTTTTTGATGTCGCCTTGAAAAACTTTGATGTAAATCCATGGCTAACTAGGGTTGTGTGCCCTTTCTACCGGGTTGATGTTGAAGGCTAACTACACTCTTTTTCAATCTGGAGCTCCCAATTGATCAGACCAGATGACACTCTAATAAATAAGCTAGAAAACCTATGTATTGATGTAGGATCACTTGTTAGCTTGAGTAAGACTATGAAGATGTAATGATTATGCGAACTAGATTGTGCTAATTATGGAGACATGATTATGCTCACTATGCATACATAATGAGAACCTGACCTCATATGCTTACAGGTCTCATACTAGGTTTGGAGTCCATTGGATAAGGCTCGATTAAGGTGCAAAAGACTCATGGGTTATGTATGGTGGTGCTCTATGGCTTAGGATGAAGGGTAAAAAGTTAGGTGATTATTGGGTAAGGATCTATGTCATGGGTCATAAGTTACCCACAATAGGGAATCTTTCTTTCAATAGAAGGAGTATCCTTTAATTTTCCATTAAAGTACACCTATTCTGAAGAAACCCCCAATCTCTTTTTCCTATAATAGAAGCCCTATACGTGCGAGAATAATGGTAGCCGAAGATGCTTTTGCTAATTTTAGTTAGAGTAGCCCTCTGTCTAGTAGAGTAAATGTGATCCTTTCCATGTTTGGAAGATGCTTTTGCTGGAGCTACCTACGGTAGCCATTAGTTTAGCACAAAGAATATTGTCATCGCCCTGTTGGGAAATATTCACCATGGAGGGAGCGACCTATCTAAGGAAATACAAGAGATGCCCCCGTCCTGCATAATGGATGAGTGCCTATTTAGAAAGGCTAAGAATATTGAATGAATAATCACTCTTGAATTTATAATCATGGTTGAGACCAAGAGTTAGAAACTTTAGAATAGAGTCAAATTAGAGGCTATGATGATTGAGTGGAGGTCGTAAAGCGATTCAAAGTCTGATTCAATGGATGTAGTCAATGGAATGCTTCTTTGTCCTCAAAAACCAAGGTTTTATTTTCACTCTCCTTTTACCTACTCTACAATTTTATGTTTTCAGGCCAAACGTACTTCCTTCTCTCTCTGTTTTTTTTAAAGACTAAAGGACTTAATTCAAATGTCTCTTTATGGAAAAGAATCTTTGTAGACCACCCTCAAAGGGATTACCTATGTATCCTGTATGGAATGAGGCCAATCATAATTGAAGGTTAAGACATGCAACTAAAAGGAGGGAAGCTTTTAGGTTGACTTTTCAAGGCAGGCTTCTAAGTTAGGGTGCCAAAGGAAGGGAATTAGCATGAATGCTCAAAACAACCCTTATGAAATCCTTAAGTGTGCATGGGTGATAAGGCTAATGAAAATAAGCAATTTCTTTCTTGTCTTATCCTTGTTGTTTTCAAACTCTTTTATTATTTTTTTTTTTGCAAATTTTAATACCAATGTTATCCATGATAGACTCCCACTCCCTGGTAGGTCAGATATGGTAGTGAAAGAAACAAGCTTATTTGAAGGCTCAAAAGGGTTCCAAGTGGAAATTTATCGGGGTTTAATCAAGGTATTAATATGGAGTTGCTCAAGGAAGCCTCTTATCCTAGGTATAGACTTTAAAGAGACATGACTTATTGCAAGAAATTCTTGATGTTTCCCCTTTTTCGAATGATTGATTGAAATCCTTAGTCTTTGTTATTTTGCTCTCTCTCCTTTTGCCTAGCTTATCTTGTGAGGTTTTTAAACTAGCCCCTCTTCTTCCCTGCCCTCTTTTTTTGCTCCCTTCCTTTTTTTTTTTTAGCTTGGGTTCATCATTGGACAAAAGCATTTTACGAAAGAAGGATATAAGAATATGTAAAAGAGCTTATGAAGAAAATAATTTTATTAATAAATTAAGGTTACAGCAAATTTGGAGTTATGATCGAAATAGAACTGTGTGACACTACGACTTAACATGGCTACGGGTTTAGGACACATCACATCTTCTAAGCTCAATACCTATTTTTAGTCTCGGATTCAACTATGCTCATTATGTGAATAGATGGGATCCATTTTTCACTTTAGTGGTTTGAAATGGCTAGAATGTCATTCATGCAAGCCAAGTGGGTTATTGCCATTCACGAACAGTTCCAATAGGGACGTAGTCGTTGTACAATCTAGAGCATGTGCCTCCTTACTCGCGAGCCTTTGTCTTTCTTGTCCATATTCTTATAGTTGCCCTTCCAGTTGTTACCAATCTTGGTATGTGCCTCCCTAGCTAATACTTCCTCTAACAGCATACCTTCATTTCTTAATGCTAGGAAGTTTTCAAATGGCATGAATCACAGGTGCTACCTATATATGGGCTAGAGGTTCCTAATGAAAAAATTTACTTGATTAGCCTTTGAGGGCCGATTAGCCATGTGGGCGGATTTTGCCCTCTATCGAGCTAGGAAGTCAGAAAAGCTTTCCTTTTCCTTCTGCTTAGTTAACTCTTAAGTCTTCGAGTGTGATTGGTAGGTCAGCATTGTATGAATACTAACATACAAATTCTTTACAAAGATCATCCTATCTTGTGACCTTTTGTGGGTCTACAGTGTTATACCGTCTCACTACATCCTTGTCGAATGTCCAAGGAAACATGATGTGAAAGATGTCCTTGTCAATTCCTGTTAATGTCGTTGCACTAAGAAAATTCCTCATAACAATGAGAATTTTTAGTTCCATGGAACCTTATGTCTGGCATAGTCAATTTTAGGGGCAGTTTTCCTTTTGGGGTAAAAGTGAATCACACATAGTCATTAAAGTAATTGTTGAATACGGAAGATTCCTTAAGATGTTGTTCGATTTGATCTACTCATGGAACAATTCGAGAACTGCTATCTTCCCCCTTTTCTTCCTTCTTCCTTCATTCCCAACCTAGTTTCATCCATCCTAGTTTGCATATTTTCTAGCATCTTTAGAATTTAGGCTATCTCATTACCATTCCCAACCATCGGAATTGGTATTGTGTTGGACTTGGACTTGGATTTTGTTCTTGACCCAGTAGGTGGATTTCCCTTGGCCTCTTCTTGACATAAAGTCTCCCAGTTTGTGGACTCCAATCGTATGCCTTCTTTGCCTTCCTTATCTTGGGTAACAAGGTGACAATTTAGAGAGGCAAAATGTTTTGAGTGGTTAACCATGTTGGATTTGAGCTAAAGGAAATGGTTAATGACTTGTAATTGGAGGAGAAATAGACAATGGCTTGGTTGGCTTAAATGAGATTAAGATGTGAAGTTTTAGATTGAAACTGGGCTTTGTCCTAAACTACTCCTAAGTTGGGCTTAGGGAGTTGACTTATAAGCCTAAGTTGGAGTCAAGTCTTTCTTAGATGAATCATAGGCCCATACTAACCTAAGATGATAGCGGTTTATGTTGCCTAAAACGGGCTAGTTTTGGCACATGAGTGGATCTAAGTAGACTCATATAGGGATCCTAGATCTAGCGAATATGCTATATGGACCATGAACTTATGCATGGGTAAGATATCCACATCTTACTTAGACTAACACATTATGAATATGTTGAACAGTTGGATGCAACCTAGAGTAGACTAGTGTTCTAAAGGTCGAATGGATCATATTATGCACCTTGAGCCTATATGTGTGTGTTTGTGTGTGTGGGGGGAGGGGGGGCTAAGAAGTTAAATAATACAAAGTCAAATTGTATTCCAAATCATACACTTGAGTTCCAACCTAGACAAGAGATCTATGTTGAAAAAGGTTTAGGTCAAGTTTTTAGTAGACCTCTCACGACCCAATGATTTGTACACCACCCATGGGGTGCATGGTATGACTAAAACGTTTTAGATGCCTCCCTATGTTGTAAGGACTAGAAAGTATGTCATGAGTGGATGAAGCGACTTCCTACAAAGTTAGAGGTCCAAATGGACCCTTCAAGTGATCAGTTGTTTTCCCAATTGGTAGAATCAGGATTCTGCCTGGAGATGTTGTTGATTCCCAATAGGCAATGTCTTATAACGCAAGTATGCCTAATGCAAGTACAATTAAGATAATTTCCTAGATTAAAGTTCAAATCTCACCTTCTTGAAAAAACGTCCCTAGTGTTGTCGCCACTGTAAGTATCCACCTCCTTAGGGTATGATCCCCCACGAATGGTTAGACTCGCATGCTTGGTACTTTTATGTTGTTTTTGGAAAATAAAAATTATTTTGTTTACTTATATTTTTATTACAGGCTAGGTAGAATTGGGCTATAGCTTATTAGAAAAATGGGCTTGGACCTGTCCAGAGAAGTCGGTGAGGTTACTTGGTTAGGATTAGGTCCATCTTTCCTTGACTGAGTCCTAGAGGTCCCATTGGCCTAGCCCAAAATCCGAGTGCAAGCCTGATTTAGGATTTTGAGCAGGTTCCTAGGTTGGATTAGGCCCTTGATTTTGTGCCAGACAGATTCCACTGCCTAGATTCCGATATGTTTTCATGTAGTCGGCATTGCATAAGTTGAAGTCAAACTAAAACAGTAAAGAATTAGTCTTTAACGAAATAGAGTTGCTAGTGAGTTTTAAGAAAACTTACAAACCATGACACCTTTCAAAGTAGGTCATATCGACAGCAACACCAAAGGGACAAATTGAAACGACTTCAAAAGGGTTTTGGGAAGGCCCCAGGCAATTATTATTGTGGGGAACCATTCTGACTCAGTCTAGAGCCAACGTTCTAGATTAAGGGGCAAATGTATGGTGATGTGATGAAGTGTACCCCATCAATGCCTTCTATCACTAACTACCTCTACTAATTAATACAAAAAACTAAAACATAATCATACTAACATACATCCATGCGACCAATTAGAATCATTCATATAATCATATAAAAGGTAAAAGCCTTAGTACAAAAGTAAAGTAAATAAATTACAGCAGATAGGAAACCACCGAAAGAGTACGTCGTCGGTTATTTAGCATAAAAAATCATAAAAGAGGAATAGAGTAGAAAAGTAGGGAATGATAGAGTTTTTTCCATCAAGATGACCCACATGATTTACTTGAAAACCGACCAGAGTGACACCTTTTTAACGGTTAACCCAATTCTTTGCCTTCAATGTGTTTATTATTTTTCTCCCCAATTTTGACGGTCTCCTTTCTCTAATTTTTTTTATGTGTTCTGATGTGTCCAACTAATTTGATGCCTCTAACTGATATCTAACACCTTTTATGCCTCCCCTTAAATCGTAGGGATAGCCCCCTATTTATAATGGTAGATGAGATAGTCTGAATTGGTTTAGAAATAGGAGACCTAATCCTAGTCTCATTATGGTTAATTAGACAGGTACAATAGTTTAGCTAGGATTCTGACTAATTAATCTCACTAAACTACTCAACCTAAAATTGTTGTTAATTAATCCCATTTAGTTACAAAAGGGCTCAGAGAAAGAGAGCTTGCCCATTTTTGCATATAGAGGACCTGGCCCTGTTATTAGAAGTAGGAACCCACCTAGGTTCCTGAGCTGCGCTTTAAACAACCTAATTTATTTTGGCTATAACTTTCAAATCTGACCTCTTTATTGAGTGATTTCTTTTTCCTTAAAATTGTATTGAGTCTATTTTCTAATAAATCTAATTTTATAAGTTTTAGATATGTGGAGCAAGATATAAGCAAAATAGTGAATGTGTGTCATTTTCAGCACAAGTCCAAATATTCAACTTATACCTTTTCCATTGCTTATCGGACTTTGGGGTATAATATGCGATTAGAAAGCTTATTCAATGAAGAATGTTGATATCTAGACTCAATATTCTATATTCCCTATAGTGGTTGTCAATTGGATGCCGAACATTGTTCGTTTGGGCCTCTTTGGACTTCTTGGGCTTTATTAGCCTTTTAGACTCGAATTCAAAGATTACTATGCTCGCCGCAAGTACACGAGTTGGGGTATAATATTCTTCATGGGCAGTTATTCCATTTTTATGCTTCTACAATTATAATATTTCAACTTTGAAGCTTTTCAGAAAAAGAAATTTCCCACTATGGAACGTTATTCCATCAAACCTTATGTCTTAAAAGTTATAATTTCTTGATTAAGTTTCACTATCCTTAAATACTGCAATTCAAGGTACGAAACAAAACGGATCTGCATTTTGCCTCATCTGATGAAGTTGTGGTTGAGATTAGTAATATCTGTAAACTGGAAACTAGAGGAATATCATGGTGCAGCACTAACTAAGTTCAGGTAGCCATCAAAACTCTCTAATTAAGTTTTACTATTTGCCAAATACGGTAGACCTGTCATTATAGAAATTATAATATTTATGATATAGCTAGTAGATTACGATAATTAGTACTAGTAAAGTCATTGTGAGAAGTAAAAAACACTAAAAATATCCATATTTTCTCAAAAACCTTGAAAAACAACAAAATTAGAACTAGTTGTATGCAAAAGTTTTGACGCTAAAATAAATTAGACAAGAAATTGAGAAACAAATTTCGTTTTGGTACTTATATCAAAGAATGCATACAGTCTATGTATAATTGTTACTAGTGCAATTGCAACAAACTCTCTAATTTGATCCCCTTGAATAATCTTGAATGAGTTTGATTGTGAGAGAATGTATAAGGGGCTTAATCTCAATCAAGATAAGTAGCTTAATCTCTTTAAGTAGACGACATGTGTTTAGAGTGCTTGTTCTCTTATTGCAAGGAGAATTCATGAGCTCTTGTTAGTTCTTTAGAAAAGCAAGCCCTTGAAATGAGGGTAGTGCTTATCTATTTATGGAAAAATTGGAATTAGGGTTTTCCCCTTAATTATCTCTATCAAAAACAATCATTTATTTTTGCCACATTTGTGACAAGTTGCGGTCTTTAATTCTCCACAATGCATTTCTATTAAATATTTAATTTAATGGACTCTCGTAACTAATGTGCCACATGGCGTGTTGTAATTGTCAAAATAAAAGCATTTGACTTACCACAGGGTACGTTTTGATTGGTAAAAAAAAATTTATACTCTACAATTGTCACTCGAGAGTTGGTCGCACTTAAAACTTTGGAGTGCCTGGAGCATTCGGGTCTTGAAACTTGAAAATTGAAAGGAGTTGTAAGACTTAAATCGTTATAGCATCTACGTCGATGTTCTTAACTTGATAGGCCTTCAACAAGGACTGCGAACATTTTTTTAGTTACACTTGACTTATTAAGCACTCTGGACTTATAAAATGACTAAAAATTTAGTCAAACAATTTAATTAAGACCCAAAAGTTGTTACGTGTTGACTTAGTAGACTCATCACTAACCTAGTGTTAGCATCTTGAGCAATGATCCTAATATTGTCTCAATGCCCCAATGTTCTGCTAATATCAAAGTTCAACACAACATGTTGGCCTGAAAAGATGGTCAAGTAAAATAATAATGTCAAAAATTTATTTTATTTACGAAAGAATTAACCTTAAATTTGGCAAGGATATGCAATAATTTGAGGAGATCTTGCCAAATTTTGCAAAGTGAAACACCAAGATTTTGTACACCTAAATTTTTTGTATTCATAAGATCAACTTATGGATGAATTACTCATCAAGGGCAACTCTCATACATAGAGCAAGGTAAAGCATCTCATTCTTTTTTTTTAACTGTATATATCTTTTTATTTAGGCATGGCCTTGGTCTGATATCGTGCAACTGAGGAGTCCTTTTATTCAATACTGTAGAGATGCTTGATTTATTTTGTCTGGGATTCCATCATCATGAGTCTCGTTGATTTTGCTTGACCTGCATTACGAGGCCACTACCAATTAGGGCAACTGTACATGCCTCACACTATCGGGAATCCAGGAACAAAAGGCACTTTATTGCAAACAATTAGCCCAAGAGCCTACTGAGGTAATTCGACATGGATGACACAGAAGTACAACTTTCTTCTAGGTATGACCCCTTGTTTTGCATCAATAGCCTTCCTATAAAATTAAATTAATGTTGTCAGATCTTTGAACATTATACACATGGGTGACTTGCTTAAAGTTTGGCTGTATTCATCGTAACATGGTTTCATGCCAACCTAATGAGTTATTCACAACATGCTTGGTTTATGGGAATTAACTGGCTTTTTTGTTTACTTTTTACTATTTTTCCCTCACGGTTTTTTTTATAAAAGAACCTTTCATTCCACTCTCCTTTTCTATCAATGCCACGGATGCCATAACTTGTGCACCATGCCTCTTGGATGCAAATTTGTTGTTTATTGATATTCTACAATATTGGATTTGGTTTTATTTGTGTCCTTTGTTTTTTGGTATAGGGTGGTCTTGCAAATTCATACAACATTTCTAGTTCCTCATTTCTTGTTGGAGCATGCAATAATTTATCATAGGTAACCTTTGAATGTCACACCCAAATAGGTAGATCAAAGGGTTGACTTTAAACTTTCGTAAGTTAAACTTCCCCAAAGGTTAAAATTTTCCAAGAAGCAAATTTGTATTGATTTGAGGTTAGTCTTTGAATGTTTTAGCCTTTTGGGCACATCAATGGGTTGACCTTGGATTTCCTAAAGATGAACATTACCAAAGCTGAGAATTCTCCAAAGGCAAATCTCATTCAATTATCGGTTAATGTTTAAATGTCTAACCCATTTGGGTACATCAATGGGTCAATCTTGAATTTTCCTGAGGCGAACATTCCTAAAGATGAGAGTTTCCTAAAGGAAAATTTGATTTAATTATCGGTTAACGTTTAAATTTATAACTTTTTTGTGTACAACAACATGCTAACCTTTAAATTTCCTAAAGGTGAACATTCCCAAAAGCAAGAGTTTTATAAAGACGAATTTGATTTAATTATCGGTTAACATTTAAATGTATAATCCTTTTGAATACATCAACATGCTAACTTTGAATTTTCCTAAAGGTGAACATTCCAGAAGCAAGAGTTTTCCAAATGCGAATTTGATTTAATTATCAGTTAACCTTTGAATGTTTCACTATTTTGGCCACATCAACGAGGTTGACTTTGAATTCCCTAAGGAGAATGTTCCCAGGAGAGAATTCTCCAAAGGCGAATTTGATTTAATTATTGGTTAACATTTGAATGTTTAATCGGTTTTCTTTTCGTACAAACAAGTTAACCTATTCATCGAAGAACCCTTGTTTGCATTTATTCATGTCTTCGTTTTCCTTCTTCAATCTTCTCTGTCCAATATATTTTTTTTAGTCCTTCTCAAAGTGTTATAACTATCCAAGTAACAAGTCATAAAAATCAACCTTTTTTTTCTTTCTTGCTATTCTTAAAAGGCCTATTCAAAATGGTTACTTTAACGGACAAAGCTACTAGTGGTCGATGTTATCTACATATCCAACCGAGTGAGGACATAGATGTAGAACAAATAAAGTTGCACATTCACATATCTATAATATCCTTATGCAGGTCTAACTACACTAAAGGTCCTCCATGCCTTCCTTGGTGGTCTGAAAAGAATTTGAAGACAGAAGAGACACTCGTATTATTCAGTCACTCTAAGGAGCAAGAGAATCCCTCCTTTTACTACTGCTACACCATGATATAGAGTTCGGCCACAAGTCATGCACCATGTTACCATTACGTGGGGAATTTACTTACAAACCACTTTACTAGGAGTGGTTAGAAGGCCTCCTTGTTCAGTACAAAGCTAGACTCACAACCCCTCATCCATTTGATGCCTTGTGTGCCTCCCTATTCCTTCATGATTGGTGTTCATACCTCATTTGAGCAATATGTGAATACTGGTGTCCAAAAATAAACACTTTATATACTTCTAAAGGCGAAGTATGCATATCTATCTTTGATATCCATTGTTTCTTCAAGCTACCACTATCATATCGTGTTTACAATGAAGTTGTTCCTACTCAATGGGAACTCACCCAAGCCGCAGTTATTTATTTGTTGCTTACTACAAACTTATGCAAGGTCATAAGGGCAAGCTAACCATAGAGCAATGGATTGTCTTTTGGCTTTGGGGTCCCAATAAGTGCCATATTTCTAAGAAGTCTGACTAGGAAAACTGAAGCCCTCGATCGAGAATATTATCCTCTATAATTAATAAAAAACCTCGTGGGTGGAATGATTGTCAAGTTGTTTTTGATGAGCTATGAGTGGCCAATGGCCAACACACCGAGACCTTTCTGGTCACATTTTTGTCTAGTTGCTCATGCACCTTCATCTTGCCAATTGTCAATGCTGGTTGCATTCATCCTACTACCTTCAACATTGCATCATTCATGGCTTCAGCTATATGATATTGCCCCCTACAACCATCCTTGCGAGTATCTACATAGAATTTAATGACATGTCTCATTCTTCACATCCTAATAGGAATGGGGGCCACTTTCCTATCAATTTCCTCTATGCATGGTTAGCAAAAAATCTTAATGCATACAAGTTTTCTAGTAAGGCCTCCTCCAGTCCGGGCATGGTGAAATTTAGTGGCCTTGATCGAGCAAATTCCTTTTAACTTGAATAGGCTCGAGAATTCATCAGTTTTTGCAAAGGGCGTTCACTGGCATTCTTTCATCATCAACTATCTTAAGGAGACTCTCACAGATGACGATATGCTATTGAGTTATGGTTTTTCTTATTTGGGGAGCATTCATTTGAGTTTTATCTCTTACCTTTGTGAAGACAACCTTGTCATGGAGCATTACTATCCAATCCAGACGCAATGCCTCCTTATCACCACATGCTGACATGTCACGGAGTAAGGTCTCAAGTATTACTTTTTAAGTGATACATTTCACTCGTGACAAAAACCACTCATGCATTTTTTGAGTGGTGGTCTAAAATATTTAGGTCCTCAACCTACAGTCAACATATAAGTGATTCCAAAAGAAAATAAAGTAATCTATCTGACACGAACATTCCAAAGGATGAAGGCATACATAGCTCTAGGCCCTAGCTAAATGATGTTCATTCTGGGAAGACTAGAAGCCCATAGAGCCTTTTGCTCCGCTAACAGAGGATGATTCCTCTCGTGTCAAGATCCCAGGAATAGATATCGCTGTCTTAGCAATATCCATCCCTGTAATCACTATTCAAAGCATTGCTCCATCAGCAAAGGTAACAAATAATATTAAAGAACATTTCAAATCTTCACCTGCTGAGATATATAGACAAAAAGCTTAAGTTTATGATTAATTATACTATTGATGAACATGACAAACTACCCATTGGAGCTTGTGAGATAAGTACAAGAAAGGTAATCGAACCGCCTCCAGAAGGTGCCGATAATATCATGGATATCCATGATGCTGAACCAAACCCTACTGTGTGCATGGTAACTCCTCGTTATCTCTCTTTTTTTTTTTCCTAAATTTCTAAATGGTTCTCACTTCCATCTTCTTGCCCCCCAAGTTTTTCAACAGGAAGAAAGAAATGATGTGAACTTCTAGAAGGAATTGACATATGTTCCTGTACCATCAGGAAGTTAGTGTCTTCCATTGCTGAATGAATACCATCCTTTGGTAAAGATTTATTTCTTAGTGGACTGAGACTAGATGGTTTAAAAGGTATTTGTTCCCCGAACAATGATATGATCGAGTTCATTCGTAGAGCTAATGCTCTTTCACTAGTGCCCCATCCACAACATCCTTTGAGAGCTTCACAAGGAGGGATTTTCGTATTCAACGCTGATGTTAATATAAAAGAGGTGGATAAGAATACTACTCGAGTGTTTAGTCAAGCCATACTCGATAAGGTATCTCGCTTCCCCTTTTGACAGAATTCCTTCTCTTACTGGTGACTTTGATAACCTTTATGTCGTCATCCTTCAAAGATCCATTGACACCACTCATTTAGAGAACAGGTTGAAAGGTTGATCAAGCAAGCATGCAACCTCAAGGCCCTGCAAGGGAGCTACTCTGGTCGAACAATTGCTAAAGAACAAGATAAACGTCGTCTAGAGGTGCAAGGTAAGCTTGATGATGCCTCCCAATGGCTGAACATAACAAGCATCCGTTATAAAGAAATGGTGGATGAGCTTAAGCAAGTTGAGTCAAGACATATCGAGCTATTGACAGAGCTTCAACTTTGGAAAGATCAAAAGAAAGATCTTAGTTCTCAAGTAGTAGCCAATGAGCAATTTTCTTCAAGAGATTAAGCCAGAAATTATTAATTTGTAGGATTTGATTGACATAATTAATGCCACTTGAGTTATGGACGCAACTTCAAAAGCTAGTTTAGAGAAGACGGAACCTTACATAGAGGAGTCTTTAGAAGATTTGAAGAATTTTCAATGGAATCCTTAGCTAGCTCATCCCTCCCTCTATTTTACGTGGATTTTTCATATACTTCTCAATTTTGTAACGTAAGCTCCATATCTGCTAAATAAAGTTTAGATGACAATTTTCTTTTTTTCCTTGTTTCACATGTATCCTTGTTTATGCCAACAGATGAACTTATACCAAGCTAAATTTCTCTGCTTCTCATTCAAACTCATAATCTGTCCACAACTAGCAATGAAATGAACCTAGAGCTATATTAAACGACGGTCTTCATTTGGCATCAACAAACATTTTCTTTGGTGGATGGACTTGAGTGTATGCTCAAGTAGCCTATGTACCTGAAGGGAGTACAACACCTAAAGCATCAAGCCATTCATAGTTCAAACAACAACAACAAAAATTTAGCTCTTCACAATGTATACTCTTATGGGCCAGGAGTTGCTGTAATTTCCCGCAAGTACACAGTTATCATTGTAATACCTGAAGGTGTCGATCGTCGGGGATAATTTATACAATTAGGTCACACTTACTGCTTTAAAATAAAAATGACTACACTAAACAATTCCCAATTTGGCACGTTAGCAACAAAAACAATGACAAGTTATATGATTGGGTTTATGAAAGTCTACCAAGTAAGCTCCTTTAAGCACATGAGTTTAGTGAAATTGAATCATAATTTCATTTCATTATGTAAATCTCATTTTCCGCATACCAACACCAATAACTTCGTTACCTTCGAACCCTCACAATCCCAACTTGGAACAAAAACAGAGAGCTAGGCGATGCCTTGAAACTGAAATAATATCATCAATTAAACGAAGCCTTGTAACTGTCGCAATAATCTAGAACCCAGTGCCAAGCAATAAAGCCAACAGTCCATAATCATAGAGTAGAACAAAAACTGAATAATTGGACTTCTATTGGAGTAATTTGGATCTAGAACTAGAAATTTTTACTGAAGTTTAACAACCCAAATCAAATTACATTAATTGAGTAATGGAAATTCTAGATCTAAAAACGAAAATGAAAGAAAACACAAGGATGAAAAACTAAAAAAAATTTGTTCATGCTCTCTACTACTCTCTCTCTATGTCTTCAAACTGAATTTTTTTCCATTTCTGTAACCTCCAGTCGACGCTTAATCATCCGTCAATTGTTTAATTAATCCTCACTTAATCCTCTTTGTAACCGATCTTGTGATTGCTCCAATTAACGCTTGCCTTTTTTAAGGAATAAAATGGATTGAAGATGCTGATATGGTTTGATTGATGAATCAATTTAAGAAGACAGAGAAAGGTAGACATGGCTTGTTGTGAGGAGATGAAAAGCGACGTTGTGGTACTCAGGTTCTAAGCGTGTGAGGACCGACGAGGAAGAAAAAGAGATAGGGAGGGAAACAGACTCACGTAAGAGGCAGGTGCAAGGTTAGGTAAAGAGAAGAGAAGGGAGGCTAGAGAGCGTTTGGTCCAGCCCACCGAGAAGGGAGAGAGAAAGACTAGGCTTGATTGATCGTGCAAAGCGCAAGCTGGGCCGGCCTAGAGATAGAGATGAGGAAACACGGAAAAACAATGATGGGGGAGAAGAATAGGGCCACGGGTTCTGGTGGCTACCGAACTGGGCTGGGACATTGTGCATACGAAGTGGGCCAACTTCGGTTCTAGGCTTCCGCTTCCCTTTTCTTTTCTTTAGCATCCCTTTGATCCAACACCATTTCCTTCAATCCTTTATATTTATTTTGTTCGAATCTCCATAATATCTACAAAAATAAATAAAAACATATCAAAAATCTAATTAACTAATTTATTACGAAAAAATATTAGGTAATAAAAGGATATAAAATATCATAATTTTGGATTGACCAAATACCTCCACACCTAAGTTTTGCTCGTCGTCGAGTAAAATAAAACTAAAAATCCTAGAAATGAAAATAAAATCCTAACTAACTTTCGTAGGATTCACAGTTGCACTTAGCATGTGTAACAAGCCTTTAAACCCCTAGGTTACCCCTAGTGGACGAGTAAGGCCTCGTGCAGGTTTGCAAAAGATATACCCACAAAATCTATAAAAGAAAACCCAAAATAGAAAATCAAAAATCTTTTTGGTTTTTTTCACAAAAATTTATATTTACAACAGCGGGGAAATATATGTGCACACTCTAACTAACTACATCACTCAAGCAACCAAAGCACTAGATTACATATAAACACAATGTACACATCAAGAAGCACTTAATCCCACTGATGGCATCCATACACAATCTTTCACCCTACCAGAAATTATGTACAAGCATGACTGGTACAACCTCACATTAGGGAAGCGTGGAACACCCCCACGCATGTGTTTAAAATATATAACAAGGTTCACTCAGTTCATCCTCCATTCATATAACTGCCATAGGCTTGCTAAGGTTCTTGATTCTCCACCACTAAAATGCAATATACAAAATAATAATCAAGATGAATTTTTAGGGTTGTAATGAGGCTAAAGGTTAAGGGTAAGAGAGGTACAAAGGATTTGAGAAAATGAGGAGCTAAAAGCCATAGCTAACGAGCAACCAATACTTATACCGATTATAGCAAGCACACTCTCTCAAAACACAAATTAAGAACAGACCCCAACGATGTTGATCATTGGAAATGAGAATACATAAAGATACATCCGTGCCAAACACTCTTATTCAAAACTCTTCTTTTGGAATTTTTTCAACTTTTTTTCAACTTTTTTTCATTTTGTTCAGAAACTTTTTCATCTTTTTTTCCATCTTTCTTACTTTTTCTAATTTTTTATTTCTCTCTTTTTTTCCAAGAAGAAAATGAATGAATGGCATATACAAGAGCAATAGAACTCAATTTCCAAATGACCACCATGATTCATCCACGCATATACCAAAATCAACCACCAAAGTCATAAAATACCCAAAAGTTATCCACTAAATAACAACGCGTGGCCTCATTAGCGTTGGCTTAGGTATAGGAAAATATGTGTAGGCCAAGGGTTAAAGTCAAGGGTTCACATCAAAATGGTCAAAGCTTAAAAGGGCTAACAAAGGGTAAAACATTCAACACAAGAGTGGCAATTATGCTATGTAGCTTCCAAAAACAAATGAATGCCTCGATCATATTATCATAATACAATTCTTAAATGTGGTTTCAAAGAGAATCAAAGCAAGTTCTAGAGATGTAATCATGGAAGAGACACACATGAAAGAAAAATGTGAGACTAAATTGAAGAATTAGTCTATAAGGCTCAAAATCTCATGGGTTCATCTTCCAAAGTTAAGCTTGCTTAGAATTAATGTCGGGGGTTAGGACCGCATACAAACATCACACCTTAGGACTAAATTCCATCAATACACACCACATCTATATGCAACCTAATACTAAGGGTACATGAGAACATATTCAATTAGAAATAGCACATAAATTGACCAAAAACAAAACAAAAATCTTTTCTAAATTTTTAATTTTTCCAAAGTTCCCCGACCCCCCACCTAAATCTCACAATGTCATCATTGGGAGTGGAAACAAACATTAAACACAAAATAAAAACTAAAAAGAAAACAAGTGAAAATGAGACTAAAAAGAAAAAAGGACATGACTCAAAAACAAGCGTACAACATATATACACAAAATATAAAAAGGAAAGCAACTGACTATAGAAAAAGAAAAGAAAAGAAAAGAAGAAAAAGAGAAAAGAAGAGCAGAAATTTCTTAGCAAACCAGGTCAGGTGCTAAGTACATCCAAACTATCATGGCATCACAATCACCAATCAGGACTCGGCTCGAGGAGTATCAGACACTCCGCATCTTCTTTACTTGGCAACTCCATAAATTACTTCAAACGCAGGTCATTCACTTTGAAGGTGGCACCAGTCTCAAGGTCCTGGATTTCAACTGCACCATAAGGAAAAACATATGAGACAATATAGGGGCCCGTCCATCGGGACCATTTCTCTAGAAATAGATGTAGCTTAGAGTCATATAAGAGTACTTTCATTCCTAAGGCAAGCTCTTTCCTAAGAATATGTTTGTCATGAAACAACTTATCCCTCTCTTTGTAAGATCGAGCACACTTATAAACCTCAGCTTCAATCTCAACAAGCTCATTCAGTTGTAGTCAACATTCCTCACTGGCCTTAGTCATAATTGAGCATCTTAATGGCCCACCATCCCCTATGCTCTATCTTGACAAGGAGATGACAAGGCTTACCACAAATAACCCTATAAGATGACATACCCATTGGAGTTTTAAAAGCCGTCCTATATGCCCAAAGAGCATCTACCAGCTTATTGGCCCAATCTGTCCTATTCCTACTCACTATGTTTTGTAGAATCTGTTTGATCTGTTGATTGGACACTTCAACCTCGCCACTGGTTTGGGGATGATAAGGGGTAGCAAGCCTATGGACTATGGAATACCTCTTCAGTAAGGCATCAAAAGACCTACTGTTAAAATGGGTGCCCTTATCACTAATAATAGCACGGGGCATACTAAATCTAGCAAAGATGTTATCCCTAAGGAACTTCAGAACCACTTTAGTGTCATTGGTCCTAGAAGGAAAGGCCTCAACCCACTTAGAAATGTAGTCTACAGCTAATAAAATCTATTCATTCCCAAAAGAAGATGAAAATGGTCTCATGCAATCAATACCCCACACATCGAAAATCTCCACCACAATAATGGGATTCAATGGCATCATATCTCTCTTGCTTATTCTACCGCACTATTGGCACCTAGGGCAACTCTTATAGTACTCAAACGCATCCCTAAATAGGGTAAGCCAATAGAAACCACATTGGCTGCAGTCTTCCTCCCACTAAAATGCCCCCACATGCCTGGTCATAACAAAAAGAAATGACACTCCTTACCTCATTGTCGGGAATACACCTGTTAAAGACTTGGTCAGAGCAGTACTTAAACAAATAAGGATAATTCCAAACAAAGAACTTAATGAGGTGAAAGAACCTATCTCTGTCATTCTTCATCCAACCCTCAGGGATCCTAACAGCAACTAGATAGTTCACAATATCAGCATACCAAGGATTAGGGTGGATAGTGTACAATTGCTCATCGGCAAAGCACTCAGAAATACTATACTCACTCTTCCAATAATAGAGAATCCTAGACAAATGGTCAGCTATAAGATTCCCAGAACCTTTCTTGCCCCTAATCTAACAGTCAAATTCTTGCAAAAGCAAAACCCATATCACAAGTCTAGGCTTAGCATCCTTCTTAGAAAGAATGTGCTTAAGAGCAGAGTGGTTAGTATACATAATCACATGAGACCTAATCAGAAGCTCTAAACATTTCAAAACCAAAGATCACAACCAAAAATTCTTTCTCAGTTACAGTATAGTTCAACTGGGCATCATTCAAAGTGTGACTAGCATAGTAAATAACAGGGGGCTTTTTATCAACACACTGTCCTAAAACAACCCCAATAGCATAATCAGATGTGTCACAAATCAACTCAAATGGTTCTCCCTAGATGATGATGAAGGACAAGAGCAGAGGTCAAGGCTTTCTTAACTCAAGACACTCCTCAAAGAAGTGAAATGGCAAATCCTTAGCTATCAGGTTAGACAAGGGCTTCGCTATCTTACTAAAGTCCTTAATGAAGCGATGATAGAAGCTAGTGTGTCTAAGGAAAGACTTTACCTCTTTCACACAAGTGTGAGGGGGAAAGATTAACAATTAGATCAATCTTGGCATTGTCTACCTCAATTCCATCTTTAGAAATAATGTGGCCTAAGAGGATCCCCTTTTTAACCATGAAGTGACACTTCTCCCAATTCAAGGTCAAGTTTTCCCCCCTACACCTTTGCAAAAATTTTCTCATATTAGATAAGCAATCATCAAAGGAAGACCCAAACACAGAAAAGTCATCTATGAAAATTTCCATGCATTGCTCAACTAGATCTGAGAGAATAGAAATCATGCACCACTGAAAGGTAGCAGCAGCATTGCATAATCCAAATAGCATTCTCCTAAAGGCATAAGTCCCAAATGGACAGGTGAAAGTAGTCTTCTCCTGATCCTCTGGAGCAATAGAGATATGGGTATAATTGGAATATCCATCTACAAAGCAATAAAAGGTATGTCCAACCAACCTCCCTAACAATTGGTCCAAGAAAGGAAGGGTAAAATGCTCTTTCCTAGTGGTAGCATTCAATTTCCTATAGTCTCTATAAACACGCCACCCAAGTTCAACTCGAGTAGGGACTAACTCATTCTTGTCATTCCTAATCATAGTAATACCGGTCTTCTTAGGAACAACTTGAACAGGGATGACCCACTCATTATCAGAAATGAGATAGATAATCCCATGGTCTAACCATTTCAGTACTTCGTTCCTAACTACTTCCTATAGAGTAGGGTTCAAACGCCTTTGACGGTCTCGATAGGGTTTAGCATTGTCCTCCAAATGAATTCTATGTTGCATAATAGAAGGACTAATGCCCTTGATATCCCCTAAGGTCCAACCTATAGCTTCCTCGTTCTCTCTAAGTAAGGCAATCAGTTTGTCCTCTTGGTACCGGTCTAGGTCCAAAGCAATAATGATAGGTAAGGATTCTGCGGGTCCTAAGAATGCATGCTTAAGAGAGTCAGGAAGAGGTTCAATTCAAAAGCAGGAGGGAAATAGACCCAAGAGCAGATTTAAAAACAACAGTTAGCAGATAGTCAGCAGTAGAGCACAAGTCATCAAACTCAAATACATCATATTCAGGCTCATCATCTATAAGAAATGACTCATACTTAATAGCAAATACATCATAAAAATCATCATCGAATACAAAATTTTTTACTCAATTCAGAGTAGAGAACTCTATATCATCAAAACCAGAGGGTTGTCTTTGCATGTTAAAGATGTTCAATTCTAAAGTCCTGTTGCCAAAAGACAGTCTTATCATACCATTCCAGCAATTAATGAAGGCATTGGTGGTGGCCAAAAAAAGACGCCCTAGAATCACAGGGACTTGACTAGCTACATTAGACACCATGTCAGTCTCAATCATTACAAAGTGCATTGGGCAAATAAATTCACCAACTCTAATCAACACATCCTCAACTATACCCTAGGGCAACCTGGTCGGCCCATTAGCTAATTGAATTACCATTTTGGTAGGTTTCAGCTCATCTAAACCCTAGCCTCTCATACTCAGTCAAGGGTATCAAGTTGACACTGGCCCTTAAATCAGGTAAGGCTTTATGAACAAGCTAGTCCCCTATGACTATAGAAATAGTAAGGCACCCAAGCCCTTATACTTCACTGGGATCTAGTGAGAAAGGATAGAACTAGTGCCAAAGGCTAAGAAAGCCTTTTTAGGGACACTAGTGGCTCTCTTTGTTATACGCAAATCCTTTAAAAATCTAGCAAATGGATGTATCTTCTAAATAGCATCGAGTAAATGAATGTTGATTTTGACTTGAGAGAAGTTTTCTCTCGTCTTCTCAACATGAGCTTGATATTTCTTCTAAAGCCTACGGGGAAAAGGAGGTAAAGGCATATGGACTTTCTCAGTAGAAGAAGTGTAAGAACAAGCCTTAGAATGTGAAGGCTTAACTGAATCAGAGGAATCTTTCTTTTCAAGCTCCTCTTGTTTAGAAGGTGACTCAAAAGAAAAGTAGGTACCAGAATCATTGGGGACACCATTAGTAGCATCCCCTGAGTTATAGTATGAACCAGTTTCCGGAGGAGAAGAAGAAGAAGAATATTGAAAGAATTAGTGAGGATACCTACAAGGTTCATTAGGATTTCTCACTTGGTTATCAATCTCTCGACTAGATCGAAGAGATATAAGTGCATTCACTTTCCTCATAGGCTCACTAGAGTTACCAAAAGAAGAAGAGACGTGACCCATAGGATTCACCTCAGGTTGACTCGAAAAAGTACTTGACTCCGTCGAAGATGATACTAACTGGGAAAAATGTTCAGTCATCATTCTTATCATTCCTTCCATATTAGCATTAAACATTCTCTCCAAATTACTATTAATTCTCCTCTCAATTTGGTCAATGTCAGCATAACTAAGAGGAGGTTGAACTAGAGCTACAAGAGGTGGAGGCCTAGGTACATTGGGCACACGTGAATAAGTCGGTCTCTAAAAGGAACTAGAGGGATGAGGGATAGGCCGGCAGTTGTTTTCAGGAAACACTCGAGGCTGGGAGTTAGGAACCACAGCATTTGGTCCATTAGTCCAAGAAAAGTTAGGCTGATTGCTCCACCTGGGTTGTAATAAGGGGAAAAGAGGTCGTTCTTAGGTTTGTGGGGCGCCATACTCACTTGCTCTTGTCCAGTTGCTAACTGGTGACCAAAATAAGGACATACACTCAAAAAATGATCTAAGCCCTGACAATGAGAACATGACACCATAGAAGCCTAGGATAGCTGGGTCATTTAAGGAGACAATCCCTTCAACATGTTTTCCAAAACAGCAATTTTAGACTCTAAGTGACGTACATCAGATATAGAATGTAATCCACCCCTTACAAACTTAAAGCTTAAATTGTCATCGGGAGCGGTTTCCCACTGCATAGTTTTCCCAGCTAAGTCCTCTAAAAATTCCCAAGTAGCTATGTCGCTCTAAGAAAGAAAGCAACCTTTGCACTTGGACTCTATCATGGCTCTTGTTTGTTAGTCAAGTTCTTCATATACAATCTAGCACAAATGTGCTTGGTCTAGACAATGATTGGGACATTGGACCAACAAATTTTTGAACCTATCAAAATATTTCCAAAATGATTCCCTATCTGGTTGTACAAACTAATTGATTTCATTCGTTAGCTTAACAGTCTTGGCATTAGAAAAATATTTTCTTAAGAACAATCTTACAAAATCATTCCAAGAAGTAACAGAATTAGCAGCCAAGCCATACATCCAACATTTAGTAGAATCCTTTAAAGCAAAAGGAATCAACTTTATTCGTACAACATCAATGGGGATATTAGGGAAATGCATCATAGGACAAACTTCTTCGAATTCCCTCAAAAACAAATAAGCATCCTCTAAATATGTAAATTTAGGGAGCATTTGAGTATAGTGAGGTCTCAATTCGGAAGTCACATTTGGTCCAAGGTCAAGTATAGTAAAATAAGATGGCAAGGCAGTCCTATGAGGATAGAAAATATCACTCAAAGATCTCTCGATCTTGTGCCATCTCTTCTAATTCAAGCTTGGGTTTGGGTTTGGGTTCTAAGTCAGGTTGGGTTCACTCCTAGCAAATCTACAATTTTTAGGGTTTCTAACCCAACCAGTCATGTAAACCCCACACTTCACAAAAGGATATATTTTTGGTCTTTTGTTTCTCTAATTTTTTTTGGATTTCTAGATTTTTCTAATATTTTTTAAACCAAAAAATAAAATCAAAAAGTGAATCAAACCTAAAAAATATACAAACAGAAAATGATCAAATCTAAAATGACAACACCAACACAAATAAACTACAAGAAAATTAGAAAATAAACTACACCTAAAAAATCCAATTCTAAAAATAAAATTAAAATAGAAAATAAAACCCTTAAAATCATAACTAAATATACAATAAATTCAACACAATCACAAGAGACATGAATATATTTTTTTAGAATTTTTTCTATCCCTAAGCTGTGAAGAACATTGCAAACAGATTATAAGTTTCAAAATTCACAGAAACATCGAGACAGTCCGAAAAATTTCAGAAAAATTCACACAAACTCTAAACATTATGTTGAATCCATGAAAAATATCAACACAACAAAAATCACACTAGAAATACTCCTGAAAATTCAAATAGAATCTAAAATTGAAGAAAAATCTGCAATGATATTTCTTTTTTTTGGGGGGATCAGTTTTGCCTTATTTCTTGTTGCTGCGCATAAACCAAACTTGTTAGTACTGTTTTTCAGCAATAAATAACCTCTAAAAACCAAAATGAAACTAATCTCAATAAAAATCAAAATAGTAACTAAAATAAAAAATAATCTAAATTAAATTACTAAAACTAAATAATAACTCAAATTAAACCAAAAATCATAATTATAAAACTAAAACAATAATGGCTCAAATGACTCGAATAACTAAACTACGACTCGAGGCAACCAAATTTCACAAATCCATCCCCAGGGGCCAAAAACTTCTTGTAATGTCCAGCAAGTATATGGTCATTGTTGTAATACTTGAAGGTGTAGATCATCAGGGATGATTTATGCAATTAGGTCAGAAGTACTGCTTTAAAAAAATTGACTACACTAAACAATTCCCAATTGGACACTTTAGCAACAAAAACAATCACAAGTTATATGATTAGGTTTATGACAGTCTACCAAGTATGCTCCTTTAAGCACACGAGTTTAGTGAAATTGACCCATAATTTCATTATGTAAATGTCATTTTCCGCATACCAACACCAACAACTTCGTTAGCTTTGAACCCTCACAATCCTGACTTGGAACAAAAACAGACAGCTAAGCAACACCCTGAAACTGAAATAATGTCGTCAATTAAAGTAAGCCTCACAACTATCGCAACAATCTAGAACCCAGTGCCGAGCAACAAAGCAAATAGTCCAGAGTTATAGACTAGAATGAAAACTAAGTAATTGGACTTCAATTGGAGTAATTTAGAACTAGAACTAGAAATTTTTGCTGAAGTTTAATAACCCAAATCAAATTACACTGATGGAGAAATGGAAATTTTAGATATGAAAACGAAAATGAAAGAAAACACAAGAAGGAAAAACTAGAAAACTCTATGTTCATGCTCTCCACTACTCTCTCTGTGTCTTCGAACTGAATGTTTTCCATTTTTGTAGCCTCCAGTCAACTCTTCATCATCCTTAAATTCTTTAATTAATCCTCACTTAATCCCCTTTGCAACTGATCTTGTGATTGCTCCAATTAATGCCCGCCTTTTTTAGAGAATAAAATGGATTGCAGATGCTGATATGATTTGATTGATGAATGGATTTAGGAAGAGATAGAAAGGTAGACATGGCCTGTTTTGAGGAGATGAAAAGTGAGGCTGTGGTACTCGGGTTCTGGGCGTGTGATGATCGATGATGAAGAAGAAGAGATGGGGAGGGAAACGGACTCACATGAGAATTAGGTGCAAGTTTAAGTAAAGAGAAGAGAAGGTAGGCTGGAGAGCACCTGCTCCAGCCCATCGAGAAAGGAGAGAAAGAAAGACTAGGGATGACTAATCATGCAAAGCGCAAGCTGGGCCGCCCCAGTGAGAGAAAGAAATTAGGGAAGAGAGAAGAAGAAGGATGGGGGAGAAGAATGGGGCTGCAGGTTCTGGTGGCTACCGAACTGGGCTCAACACTGGGTATGCGAAGTGGGCCTGCTGCGGTCCTCGGCTTCCGCTTCCTTTTTCTTTTCTTTAGCTTCCCTTTGATCCAACACCATTTCCTTCCAACCTTCATATTTATTTTATTTGAATCTCCATAATATCAACAAAAATAAATAAAAACATATCAAAAATCTAATTAACTAATTTATTATGAGCAAATACTAGGTCATAAAAGGATATAAAATATGATAATTTTTGGTTGAACATGAGTATTACAATGGAATTTGACTTGAAAGACTAAAGAGTTTATGCTCACATTTGGGAGCTTTACAAGTACTAAGATATCAAGGATAATACGGCTTTAAGAATCTAACTAACAGGACCACAAGCACATGGTGGCGTTGTAGCAAATCAAGGTCGATCCCACAGAGACTAGGTTGATCTATTGGGCTATATTCCCCCAAGATATACTAAGCGAATCCAAACTTTAGATTGATAAAAACACGAAGATAAGGAAAGAACTATAACTAATTCAAGTTGAATTAAACATCCAAGATGATGCTCCACCACATATAAATCATTCAAGTGTAATGGACATCGGTCAATCTAAGCCAACTCAATTTAAAGAACGATAATCAAAGTATCACTACTCTCTTTCAAGTTATAGTGAAATGCCTAGAATTAATCAATCCCCTACATTCGTGGCTTTCAATCAATCTATACTCCTTAAGGAAAAGGATTATCACATATGCACTCTCGAATGGCAAACCTTTCTCAAGAATTCACACATTCAAGTCCGATTTTAGTTTTCCAATGCCAAGCTTCACCTTTCAGTACTTCACCCAACATCCAAAATCAAGCAAGAAGATGGCCAATGAACATGCTCGCAAATCAAAACTCTAAAATCAGATTAAACATGAAATCAATATAAATTGAACGATTGAAGTGCAAATACTCAGAAAATTCATCAATTGGTTCACAAAATTCTAAATCTGAAAATCTACTATAACATGATTAAATTAAACATCTAACTACTCTAAGATGATAAATCTAAAGAGAAAAGAGAAGAGAAGAGAGAAGAATTTGCTTAGCCAAAATGCATGCTTGAATCTTTCAGTTGTATAGCCCGATCCTGCTTCCTCGTGAATAATCTTCTTCACCTTGCTCTCCCTCAGTCTAAAATAAAATCTCAATCTAACTAGATGGTGGAAACAATTATGGATTCCTCTTTCCAAGTAGCCGTGTATGTCTATATATAGCAGCCCCTATTCATTCTCACCCACAAAAGTGGAGGAAAACGAACAAGTGCAGTAGTTATGCCTCCACTATGGATAGTGGCATCCATAATGGGCAGACCATAGTGCTAGCTAGACCCAAATTTTCTGCTCTTCTCTTGCTACACGGGCATAAAACCTCATGGACGTCCATGGGAGGGTCAAAATACACTCAAATGAGGGTTAAAACACGGGTAAAATGGCCTAAAATCCTGCAAAACACATCAAGCAATCATACCCAAGCATAAATCGATAATAGGAGTATAAATGGTAACTTAAAGCACATAATTCTAAAAAAGTGGCAAAATGGCCCTAAAATGATGTATAGGTTAAGCACTTGTCACACTCTCCCATGCTTAAATTCTTGCTTTTCCTCAAACAAACACTAAATAAAACCAAAAAGGGCGACACATCTAGGACTCAAAGCATAACAACCTCCTCAAAGTAGGCAGGCCATAGCATATCCCAAGCAAGAATAGCAAACAATGGCAACCCGAAGTAGTGCACAACACATTTCAAAATCGGAAATGTTTTCAAAGAAGTACATAACCACAAGCTCGACATCAAACTTCATCACCCCTAAAGAACCACAAAGCACATCATGCAAGCACATGGAATTGATTAGAGCCAAATGGACTGGTAGAACCTCGCTTTGGGGAAATGTGAATCACTTGCACTCATGTGTTTGAAATGTAGTGTAGGTTCACTTAAGACTCATTCCAAAGATGCAATCTACCATAGGCTTGACAAGACTCTCAAATTCTCCACCACTAGGAATGCAATGTGCACAAGACAATCAAGATGATTTTATTCGGTTTGTAATGTGGGCTAGAAGCGTTAAGAGAAAGGAGTGGACAAATGCATTTGGGACGATGTGGAGCTACTTAGCCAAGTGACTAGGGAGTAACCAACAAAACACCAATTAACCAACAAGTTCATCAACACTCCAAACTCCAACAATTCAATGAACATACCCCAATGAATTACATAGGAAATGAGTTGACGAAGAAAGGAATACATGCTACTTACATTTCCAATGCCAATCATTGAGTCATTTCCATTTGGTTTTTTTTTCCTTTTTTTTCTTTATTTTTGCAACATGATTTTTTTTCTTCTTTTTTTTCTTCTTCTACTTTTTCCCCCTTTTTTTGTTTTTTTTCCTTTTCGAAAATGAAACCAAAATTGCAATTATTGAAAAGTATAGGATCACTAATTATCACTCATAACCGAATATATATATTTACAACCCAAACAAGAGGGAACCAATTCCAAATGCTCAATATCATCAATCCCTCAAAAAACCAACATACCAAAACCACCTTAAACTTAATTATCCCCAAAACTACCCACTATATACATGAAGTGATGCTCCATAGACTTGGCTTAAAGGTAGGAAGATGTGTTTGACCAAGGGCTAATATGAAGTGTTCACAGCAATAATGGATATAGGCTCAAAGGGGCTAGTAAAGGGAATAAACATGTAACACAAGGGATAGGCTATTTGGCTATGTGGCTAAAATGACCAAAGAAAGAAATGTCTCTATCATATCATCAAATATGCATATGCTAATGTGATTTTGAACAAGAATCTAAGTAAGTTCTAGAGATGCAACATGGAAGAGTCACACACATGAAAGAAATATTAGACTAAGTATAATGAATTAGTCCAAATAAGGCTCAAAATGTTAGGGAACATCTACCAAAGTCTCAATTAAGCTCATAAAATGACTCTAAGTACCAACATTAGTGCTAAGGACTCCAAGGGATGACAAAGTTCTCAATCAAGACAGGGGTCAAAACAAGAAATATTTACAAAGCCTTCAAAAATTTTAGCACCAAAAGGAATTTCACATCAGAAGATACTCAAGCTCATGAAAGCTATCATGCCTTGCAAAAACATCATTGGAGATTATCTCAAACCAATCCACACCATCCCTTCATATAATCCTATATGCAATCTAAAAATCAACTAAGTGCAACACGCAAATGAAAAGAAACCTAAAACTATATGCTCTAACATGTATGCAAACTAATAAGCAAAATAGAAAACATAGAAACTACCCTTCTCCCATACTTAGATAAAGCATTATTATTCAAAGGAAAGAAAACTTAGAGAAGGGAAACAAAAGAAAACAATCTCACTAGGTTATGTGTAGAGTGCACCAAAGTTATGCGACCTTGTAATAACCAGGGCGCATGGAGCATCAGCCACTCCATCACGATGTCAAGACTCGACCCTTTAAATCAGACATCATCAAGGCATGCAGAAGCTTGTCAAACTCCTCAGCGTAGAGTTTCTAAGCATGGTAACAAGAGAGCATGAAAATAATCACAGCAAACAAAGTTAGTGCTCTCTTCAACAAAGCTAAAGCCATAGAAAAATCAAAAGAGAAAGCAAAGAAAGTATTCCACATGATTTTTTCGAGCTCAGCCACTAGGTACATGCAATATGGGTCAAGGGAGGCATCATATCCACAAAAGTATCCTAGGGAGAGAAAATTATCAACATTTCCACCAAGCATATTAAGCATTTTAACCTCATGGCCCAAGTCAACATTAGAATCACAAATTGAATCCTAGGATTATCAATGGGCGCATCAATGTAATACTCGAGGGAAAGAGGGGGTAATGAACAAATAGGTGAAACATGGAAATGATCAAGGGTATTAGGGTGAACATTATCATCAAAACTAAGGCTAGGAGACCAATCAAGCACCAACACATCACGTAACCCCTCCAAGGGAGTCCCAACTAGATCATGTACCTTACCAAAAGTACCTTCTAACTCAAAAGTTGCATCAATGACACTAGACCTAGCAACAACCCCGAAAGACTCACCTACCTTGAGCCGAGTGCATTGAGGTAAAGGAAAGGATGAATCAAGTAAGGTTAGGACAACATCAGTATTGTCCATGGGTGATGCAAAGTCTGGTTGAGCAAAGCATGCATAATAAGGACACAGACTAGCAGCATGGTCAGAAGAATTACACAAATCACATCAAAAAAGGGAATAATAAGATCTATTATAGAATGCAGACGGATCAGGAAATGAATATCTAAAAGCACGACCAGCCTTCTCAAATTCAAATAAATCCTAAGCAATCCACTCAAGCAAATAACATGCTTCATCAACATTTTTAGCATGAAAACCCTAAAACTCTAAAAGAGGTCGAATTTTACTATTCACAGCCTCATCAACAATGGCCAAAATTTCCTATTTACTCACACAATAACTACATTGAGTAAGAAAAATATTTAAACGGTTAAAATACCTCCAAAATAATTCATGCTCGAATTGGGTGAAACAAAAAATTGTCATCGTTTTTTGTTTTCAAAATTTTTAAAATTTTGAAAACTTTTTTTTTGGGTTTTTTTTTTCAAAGAAAAACAAAATGCTTAGTCAAACCTATCAGAAAAGACCCAATATTCAACGCTAGTCCCCGGCAACAGTGCCAAAAACATGATAGGCCCGCAAGTGCACAATGGCGTTGAAGTAAATCAAGGTTGATCCCACAGAAACTAGGTTGATCTATTGCGCTATGTTCCCTCAAGATATGCTAAGTGAATCAAAACTTTAGATTAATAAAAATACAAAGATAAGGAAACAATTTTAACTAATTCAAGTTGAAATAAAAATCAAAGATTATGCTCCACCACATGTTAAATCATTCAAGTGAATAGCACATCGATCAATCTAAGCCAACTCAATTTAAAGAATGATAATCAAGGTATCACTACTCTCTTTCAATTTATAGTGAATTGCCTAGAATTAATCAATCCCCTACTTTTGTGGCTTTCAATCAATCTAGACTCCTTAAGGAAAAGGATTATCACACATGCCATCTTGAATGCCAAATCTTTCTCAAGAATTCATACAGTCAAGTCCCATTTTTGTTTTTCAATGCCAAGCTTCACCTTTCAGTACTTCACCCAGCATCCAAAATCAAGCAAGAAGATGGCCAATCAACATGCTCGCAAATCAAAACTCTAAATTAGATTAACATGAAATTAATATAAATTAAATGATTGAAGTGCAAATACTCAAAGACAATTCATTAATTGGTTCGCAAAATCCCATATCTGAAAATGTACTATAACATGATTAAATTAAACATTTAACTACTCTAAAATGATAAATCTAAAGATAAACGAGAAAAGAAGAGAGATGAATTTGCTCAGCTAAAATGCGTGCTTAAATCTTTCAATTGCAGAACCCGATCTCGCTTCCTTGCGAATCTTCTTCTTCACCTTGCTCTCCCTCACTCTAAAATGAAATCCAAATCTAACTAGATGGTAGAAAGAATGATGGATTCCCCTAAGCAACCAAGTATGTCTATAAATTGCAACCCCCATTCATTCTCAGCCACAAAAGCTGAGGACAATGAATAGGTGCAGCAGTTATGCCTCTACCACAGACAATGGCATCCACCACGGGCAAACCGTAGTGCTGGCTGGACCTAAATTTTCTGCTCTTCTCTTGCTCTACAGGCATAAAACCTCATGGACGTCTGTGAAGTGGTCAAAATACACTCAAATAAGGGTCAAAACAAGGGTAAAATGGCCTAAAATCCTGCAAAACATATCAAACAACCATACCCAAGCATAAATCGAGAATAGGAGTATAAATGATAACTTAAAGCGCATAATTCTCCCAAAAATGTGACAAAATGACCCTAAAATGATGTATACATTAAGCACTTATAACTAGCACTTATGGGTCCCACTTGCACTTCTTCAGTGTCGACTATCGTGTAGTGCCATTTGTGTGGACTCCTCGGACCACATGTGGGTCATCTTACTTGGAAGTGAACTTGCCCCCATTTTTATGAGGCATAATAATTGACCTCCTTCAAGCAAGAACTTGATCTCCATCTTGAAATAAACGCGGCTGAACATTTTTGCTGAATGTTAATGACAAGCGAGCTTGGTAGCATTCTAACTTTTGTTGTGCTTGAAGTCTTCTTTAATCAAGGGCCTCTAGTTCTGCAATCTAGAGCTTGTGATTTTCATCTTCGATCAAGCCCTCTTGGATGGCTATGCTAAGTGATGTAATTTGAAGTTCTAGAGGCAATATGGCTTCAACCACGTATACTAGATCGAAAGGACTTCATTGATATGGCATCTATATGCACAAAGAGCCTCTCCTAATCTTTCATACAAGTCCCACTTAGACTTTGTCACCACTTTCCTAAATAGTTTGCAAGGAATCTTGGTGAAAGCCTCTATTAGTCCATTTTCAACTGCGTTGTACATTGAATACTTGGGTTGAGCAAATTTAAACTTTCACGGAGGCTAGTCACTAGCTTGTTGGTAAGTGGTTTGCCATGGTCGGTAATAATGTATCAAGGCATTCTATAGCGAAAAATGATGGACGTACAAAAAAGGTCAGTGACATTTTCATTTTTGACTTCTCTTAGAGGGATTACTTCTACCTATTTTGAAAAGTAGTCGGTTGCCAGCAAGATGTACAAGTAGCCAATGGAATATTTTGGAGTGATATGATCCCCAACATCAAGCCCCCAAGCTTCAAATGGCCAGGTTGCCACCATCAGATGTAGTGGTTCTAAAGGTTGATGAATAAAATTAGCATAAAATTGGCAAGCTCCACACTTCTTTGCATAGTCAATGCAGTCTTGCACCATAGTAGATAAGTAATAAGCCATTTTTTGATGCGGTCATACAATTTGGGCCCTACTTGATGCACACCGCATACTCCTGTATGTGCTTCTTCTATTATTCATCTTGCCTCTTCATTATCCAAGCATCATAGTTAAAGGTTGAGGAAAAAACGTCGATAAAGCATCCCATTGAAGCAAAGGACGCAGGGAGCTATTCACTGAATTTCTGTCTTATGTCTTGGAACATTGGGGAGCTTTTCATGTCATGAATAATCAATGAGTGGTTATCGCCCATCTTGTTCCTCCACTTTCTGAGCACTAACCGCGTTAACATCTTCCTCAAGTTCTTCATCATGGGGTGCACAACCCACCATTTACAAATAGGGACATTCATGTTGTCTTCCACCACAGTGTCAAAGTGGCTGGAAGATTTGTAAGCACATTTGCCATCTTGTTGGCATCCTAGCAACATGCTCCAATTTGAGGGCTTCAAGCTTATTAGGTAATTGTAAGGCATAGTTGTGGTATGCCACGAGACCATCCTTTTTGACTTCATATTTGGCCACATTATTTGAACATAGATGGGTTAGCACAAATTAATAAGTGAGGACTTGTTTTTCAGGGGAGATAAAACAGCTCCTACACTAAGACCATCGTATCGCACGACTCCATTAAAGTACATTTCCTAAGGTGCAAGGCTAACAGTGAAGAACACATCTTCATCAGGTAGATTATCATTTAGCTCTCAAGTATTGGCGATTGGGTGATCTACTAAGAAATCCACCAATGCTTGCCCTTTAAGTGCCTTTTGCAGCAAGTAAAGAACATCATACTACTTCAAAATTACAACTCATTTTATAAGTAGTTCGTTTAAAATTGGCCTTAACAAGTTATATTTTACGAGATTGTGTTTAGAATTCACCCGCACTATATAAGCTTGCATGTAGTGCCTTAATTTTTTAATGGCAAACAAGAGAGCCAAGCATATTTTTTCAATCGAGGAGTAATTTAGTTCAACCCTAACCAAAGTGTGACTCAAGTAATATAGAGATCCTTCTTTGCTTTCCTCATTTTCTTAAGAATATAATGCCCCCAAGGATCTATCTTGAGCTGTAACGTAGAGTACAAGAGACTTGCTTGGGATTGATGCCCCCAAAATACGCAGATTTGATAAGAACTTCTTGACACTGTCGAAAGCTTTTTGGCATGCCTGGTCCTATTCAAATTGGGCACCTTTATTCATGAGGTGCTGGAATAGGTGGCAATGACTAGCAAGATTTGATATGAACCTTCAAATATATGCCAAGAGACCTTGAAAACCACAAAGTTCGTTAAGATTCTTAGGCTTAGGCATATCGTGGATTGGTTTGATCTTAGACTGGTCAATCTCTATCCCCCTATAGCGAACGATAAAATCCAAGAACTTTCCAGAAATGGCACCAAATGCACCCATGAGTGGGTTCATCATCAATTGACACTTTTGCAATCGTTTGAAGATATGTCGAAGATCTTGAATGTGGTCTGATTTCGTTTTGGATTTAACCACTAAGTCATCGACGTAAGATTCAACCATCTTATGAAGCATGTCATCAGAAATGTTTCGCATTACCCTTTGATATGTTGCTCTCGCATTCTTTAAATCAAAGGGCATCACTTTATAGCAAAAGATGCCTTTGGGTGTGCGAAAGGTCGTGACCTCTTAATCTTATTGTGACATTTGGATCTATTACACCCTGGAGTACAATCCATGAAAGGTAAGGCCTTATGTTGTAGCTAAATCAATCATGAGTGCGGTGATAGGTGATGGGAAGTCATCTTTTGTGCATGTGTTGTTGAGATCCCAAAAGTAGATGTAGATGTGAAATTATCGTTCTTCTTTCTTACAGGGACAATGTTTGTAATTCATGTTAGACATTTTACTTCGCGAATGAATCCTACCTCGTTGAGTTTGTTGAGCTCTTTGTTTATTTCTTTCATGCACTAACTCTAGGTGAAAGCATCGTTGGGATTATTTCATGGGTGAAACACCTTTCCTAATGGACAAATGATGGCCTGTAACTTTTGGGTCTAGCCCTAATAACTTTTTTTCCACACAACTACATCCTTGTACTCCGAGAGGAGATCAAATTACTCCTTTCCTTCTTCAAGCATAAGTAATAAGCTTACATAAACAGGACGAGGCTCTTTAGCGGATCCAATATTTAGTTCCTAGATATCATGAACTGTAGCTTGTCCTCTATCCTCAAGAGGTTTTGGAGTCTCTAAAAGCCCTATTTCTAAATATAAGTCTTTAAATTCTTGAATTATGATATGATTAGAAGAAGTCACTCCTTCTTACTGACTTTCTTTGTTAGAGAAGAATCACCTTGCTGACCAGTGAAGATTACATGTCCCTCTTCACCCTCAGTGAATCATATATCTTCATGTCAACGGTTGAAAATCGCTTCATGTGAGATGGTGTAGAACTTCGCACTTCATTCCCGTTGCTCAGACAATTGAACACTGAATCCTTTTGTTCTTGGGATGATAACTTTGATTATTCGCCTCCTTTCTTGATTTTATTGAGCACTAAAAACTTTAATTGTGTGTGACCCTTCCCTCTCCAGAACACAAAAGGCTTAGGATTTTAACCTTCCCCAATTCTAGTAAAGATGGATGGGCATTCGTTTAAAGTGGATAGTTGGAACCAGTCAAATACAGAAGGTTTTGTGATAGGTTGAGCATTTTCACCTTCACTTTGATCTCTTTCTTCAGCAGAGAAGTGTTGAAACATATATCGCTTGTCCTTCTATCACCCTGACATCCTAATTAATTCTGGTAGTGTATAACCAAGGCCAACTTTTGAGACTCCACTAGGCCTCCTTGTTCTTGAATCTTTTTGTGCATTTTGTTGAGGTCGTATATTTCCACCTTTATTAATGCTTCCAACAAAGTAGGATTGTTAAAATCATTACCCACCTTCTCTAGAGGCTTATATGCATTTAGGTCAAATCCCTCCTTATTTTGTGTATTTGGCAAGTATTCCTCTTCTTTTAATAAGCTGTTACAACAAGAGACAAACCCAAGCAATGAGGGTTTATTCACCTTCGACTGATACACCTTTCGCGTTGGCAATGTGACACTTTCTTTAAGGGTGCTTAGGCTAGCCCCATTGTCCTTGTTGATAGCCTTGCCTTAAGCATTTTCACTCGTGCATGCATTAAAGAGTGATTCGTCTTCCTTGCAACGAATTTTGGGACCATATCTTAAGAACGGTGGCATGTGATTCGTAAAAATAAAAAAAATAAAAAAAAACACTTTCTTAGTTGTTTATCAAGTTAGACTGTAGTCTCTTGTCAATGTCCTCCTTAGAATACTATTCATGTTTCATGCTATCATGCCTCAGTATCACTTGAGGATTCTTTTTAACCTTTTGGTCGCCCTTGCCTATGGAAGAAATCATTGACAACATTGTTTCCTTAGGTGCAGTGCCTTATAATAATGTTCATGTTTCATGCTATCCTAACATCACCATTGATCTTCTTCTTGTCACCATGGTAATACTTGAGATATTAATGGAGGGTTGAAGCTACTATTTCATGCTCATGAAGCCACGAGCCTCCAATCAACAATTTGTAGGATGTATTGGAGCAATTACTTGCAAGATTGAATATTTTAATAGATCTCACTTTGTTAGCTCTAAGTTAATTGCACGTTGACTCTCCAGGATAAACCCTTGAATCACCATTCAACTCTTAGAATGCTCTTCTACTATGATCCCCAACTTGTTCATCATGATTTTAACAACTGAACCTCCGTTTACTAAGATGCGCTTGACTTTTTCCTCCCTCATATAACCAGACACAAATAAAGGACACTCATGAGGTTTGGAGCGTAGCAACAAGTCATCTTCAGTGAAAGTGATAGCTGTGTTGCAAGCGGCATACTAGGTAAGGTTTTTTGAGGACTCTTAAACATAGTTAACCTTGTCAGCATGAAGCTCTGAGTGGTGAAGTGCCACAGCCACATGTTGGCGCATCTATTCCTATAAGTGAAAGATTTGCCTTCAGGCCATACCTATTAGTAAAGCCTTCAAAATAGCTATAGTTTTATCATCACCTTCTGGAGAATTATCTTATTTTTCTTCCTGTCCATGTTCCTTATCCTCCAACTCAGTACAGTAGGTCATATTGGCAGTGACTTTATTGAAGAATCCCACAGGAAAAGACTCTTCCAATGTGACGGGAATGATTGGCTCCTACTCAAGTAGGTCTGTAGGCTGAATTTTTTGCTCCTTATTTGCTTTCAAGCTTCCCTTGCCCCTTGCACAAACAGGTTTCTTCTTCTTTTCTTGTCTCTTTTTGTGACCCAGAAGTTCTTGCTTGTCCTGCTTTGGCTTCCTGGGCCTTCGTCAAGTGACAAGGGTCCACTCCCCTTTGTCATCTTCTAGGACGGTGGTAGCGGGATTAATTTCTAGAGGAGGTCCTTGTACCATCAAGAGTACAACAGTTGGCTTTAAACTTTCGAACTGAATTGTCAATAACTCCATCCTTATCAAGGGAGTCAAATCATGTATTTCTTCCTGGTAAAGTTGGACATGAGTTTCCCGCTGTGAAGGCAATGACTCCAATTGAGCACAAATATAGTTAGCTTCAGCAGTGTCGTCCAAGCCCAATATGATCCTTCCATCCTTAGCTAGTTGCATGATATAATCTTTGTGTAATAACTTAGAAAAAAAATAAAAAAATAAATAGTAATAATAAGAAAATCATGATCATCATGGTAGGCTTTTGTTGATGGGAAAAGTGGGCTTATAATGCCCAAACTCAAATAGAAGGAGCCAGCCAAATCCCTCCCCCTTAAAAAAAAAGGAAAAAGGTTTAGTGTCAATGTGTAGTTGATTGCAATGCACCCATTTAATTGTTTTGTTGCAATACACCACCTTGGAACTATTAGTATTAAATGTTATCCATTCACCTTCCATTCCTAAACCTTTGTGCCATGGAAGGATGAGACTATTCTAGCAAATAAGACCCACTATAAATACCCCTCTCTTCTTCACTCCAAACCATCTCTCAAGTGACTTCCCTTTCTCTCATAATAAAATATGAATCTCTCTTGCTAAACTAGTCTTGTCACCATTGTTATGCGAATGTGGTTATTTGCTTGAAGAAGGGTTGATAAACTACTCCTTCATACCTAGTGGAGAACCCTTGACGTCGATACTTGTCCCCGAGACGGTACAGATTATCATTCCTTTTAAAACTTGTTATCATCTTTAAGGTATAGTATGATGGTTATGCCCTTATACCTATGACAATTTACTGAATTAATATGGCCAATGAAGTGTAACATGAAATAATTGTTTTTATTGTTTTGTCATATTAATAGTGGACCCTCTTACTGCTCTATTTTACGTTGATCAATTATGTTTGGGCTTCCCAATCAGCCCAAGTATGCGCATATACGTTCAATGATCATAATAGAGAATCAATATCTTATTGTTAAATGTTATATTGAGAGGACTTCAGTCCAATATATTGGGTGTCATCCTAAGATAATAAAAGGAGCAAATGTTTTACTTGGTTTGCTAAATAAAATGAATTTTACTGAGCTTTAACTTCTTCTTTTACTATATAATGTCATATTGTACTAGGTCTATTTGGCTTACTATTTCATGTTTTTTTTTCTCCATTTTTAGGTCCTTATGAAAGGGAACAAGGTTCGGAGAGAGATCACATATAGTGTATAATAGGCCTACCTATTTTTAGTACAATATCTCTAAATAAGCCATGTCAAGTGACACTTTGAATTAAAGTATTTAGTGATTATTATTATTATTATTATTATTATTATTATTATTATTATTATTATTATTATTATTATTATTA
>JACYFF010031956.1:27812724-27843614 GCA_017589665.1 Selenicereus undatus
TATTATTATTATTATTATTATTATTATTATTATTATTATTATTATTAGCATTATTAATATTATTTTCAGTTGTAATGTTTAGAGCGCCTTTTGCTTCCTTTGGAGACACGACATAACACCTCGTTTTAAGACAAGATTCCATTAGATATTATAGGTAATATATGCTTTGAAATTTTAAAATTGTTGGGCTGTTACAGGTGGTATCAGAGCCTATGTTTAAATAATAATAATAATAATAATAAATAAATAAATAAAATTTGTAGACTTAAGTAACGACTGAGGTCATAATATATAATATATTTATATTTGCATTCATTTTTGAATATTTTTTTATGTGTTTTATATCTTGGATTAGATGAAACTATCCAAAGGTTCCTCGTGTACACCCGAGTTAATTAAAGTGGATATATAGCACAACCATGAAGGCCTATTTAAAGAGGGCTCGATGATGGATACATGCAAAGTTGATGCGAAAAGCCACCAAATATCAAAGTTCAGATTTACAAGCTAAACTTCTATTAGACTCTCTTCCTGATTTTGAACCTTGGGCTTAATTCAAGAGGAAGCATGAAAAGATAGGAGTCTACAGGTGTGGGGGAAATGTCACATTATTTGATGAACATTTTGCTAAAAGAGGACCTTTTGAAAGTGTGGCTAGGGAACTCCTCCTAAGGGAAACCGTCGAACAATTAGGTGAGAATGCCGAATATTTGTTCGCCTGTTGCCTAGAGATAAGAAGAGAAGCTGAAGAAGGACTAGGGTTTTGTGTTGACTATACCCCAGACACCCAGCCTGGGTCCTCAAATCGTGCCCAATCTAGTGTAGGGGACAACCTATAAGGTAGTATGGATCTTTAGTAAGCTAAGGACATTAGGTGACTCCAGTAGTTAATAATGTTGACACATATATTGTGTTGGAATTTATTAGGGCAATGGAAATTCCATCTTTGTTAGAAATAAACTTCTTCTTGTTGAGTTTTTTTAATTTCATTTTTAAAAGAAAAAAGAAAGAAACGAAAGACTACTAAATTATGTGCTAAATTAAATAGTGAATTAGGATGTTAGAACAATTTGAAAAATGACCCCCATAACGAAAGCTCCCCACAAGTCACCTCAAGCTCGGGAGCTTACATTCTTCCTAACAAGGTGGTGATGTAATGACTTGATGAATTGATAAGAGGAGTTTCACAACCCGACAACAACTATAATAGCAATGGCCAGCCTGAGCTAGATTACGGAAGGCTTATGGATAGGGTATTAGCAAGAAAACCAAACTAATATGATGGTAAGGCTAACCCAGGCAAACTTGAAAAATGGATCAAAAATATGGAAAAAGTGTTCGTTGTGGTGGAAGTTCTAACTGAGCGACAAGTCAGTATCAACAGTTATTACTTAAGTGGTAAGGCTGATGCTTGGTGGGGTACCATGAGAGAAAAACGAAATGAGCTCAGGTTTGATTGGGGCTCTTTTAAGACCCTTTTGCGCGAAAAATTCTACCCAGTGTCATTACGTCATAAAAAGGAAGATGAATTCCTTGACCTTCAACAAGGCAAGATGTCTGTGACTGATTATGCCACCAAATTTGAGGAGTTATCAAGATTTGCTGTTTATTATGTTACAACAGACAAAATGAAAAAGAACCAGTTTGAGATAGGGCTAGACCCCGGAATTCACTAGCAATTAGGTGGTCATGACATAACCACCTATCAAGAATTATATGATCGGGCAACTAACGTAGAGAGAGTAAACAATCTAACCGAAGCTACCAAAACATCTGGTGATCGTGCAGAATTGAAAAGAAAGTGGGATCTGAAGGGCTACAACTTCACTGTCAATTCCAATACGAGGTCCAATTCGGGGCAGCATTTCACTCAGCAACAACAGTTGAACAAGAAGGATTCCACAAGGGTCAAAGGACCTTGTAAGAAGTGTAATCACCTAAATCATGCTATTGAGGATTGTAGAGTGTATACCAACGTATGCTATTACTATGCTAGGCCTGACCATAAGACAAGGGAAGACTAGGGACTATCCAAACAGGTGTAAGAAGGAAGGATCTGAAGGGGTACTGTTAACTGAAAATAAACCGTCATATTCTCATGTCAAGGTTAGCAATGTTGGGAAAGTTCACGTTATGACCATAAGGGAAGTCTCGAACTCTGGTACAGTAATCACTGGTACCCTCTTTTTAAATGAACAACCCTTATATGCTTTATTTGATTCTGGTGCAACCTATTCCTATATTTCTACATCTGTAGCTTCACGGTTAGAATTGTTCTCTCATAAAGTACATGCAGACTTAACTAATGGCCTTCCTACCGACGAGACTATCGCATGTCCTCATATGTACAAAAATTTCTCCTTATTCATAGGAGGATAAATATTCATGGAAGATCTTATTCAATTTAACCTCTTCAACTTTGACCTTATCTTAGGGATGGATTGGTTATCGGTTCACCAAGCCACGATTGATTGTGGAAATCAGATGGTTTCTTTGAGGGGTCGACATGGGGGCAAGGTGTATTTTAAGGAAGAATATAGCAAAAATGATTTTACGATCATCTCTATCATGAAAGCTCAAAGTTTACTCAGGAAAGGGTGTACGGGGTACTTATGCAATGTTGACGTTAAACCAAAAACTGAGCCAAATATTCATAAAATTCCCATTGTATATGAATTTCCTGATGTCTTTCCTAATAATCTACCTAGCCTTCCACCTCAACGAGAAATTGACTTTGAAATTCACCTAATACCTGAAGCCAGCCCTATATCTCCCCCACTGAGTCAAGGGAGTTGAAGGTTCAATTAGAGGAATTATTAGAGAAAGAGTATCCTTTACCCCGTTTAGATTACCTATTTGGCCAACTCCAAGGAGCCACAATTTTCTCCAAAATTTACCTTCGTTCTTTGTACCACCAACTTCGGGTCAACCCAGAAGAGATACCGAAAACTGCTTTCTACACTAGATATGGGTACTAGGAATTTGTTGTGATGCCTTTTGGACTCAATAATTCCCCAGCAGCCTTCATGAGTCTCATGAACCAAGTTTTAAAACCGTATCTTGATAAGTTTGTGGTGGTCTTTATTGACGATATATTAGTTTATTCACGAACCAAGGGGGAGCATGGAGAGCACTTGAGAATTATTTTGCAGACCTTAAGAGAACATAAATTGTACGAAAAGTTGAAAAACTGTGAGTTTTGGCTTGAGGACATTACATTTTTAGGGCACATAATCTCCAAGGATGGAATCAGGGTAGGCCCACCAAAAGTTGATTTTGTAGCAAATTAGCCTAGACCAACTAATGTTACGGAGGTTCGGAGTTTCATGGGCTTAGCTGGGTATTACTGAAAATTTGTGGAGAATTTTTCACATTAAGCACTACCTCTCACTAACCTTATGAAAAAAGCGTCAAAATTTGAGTGGACATCAAATGCGAAGAAGCCTTCCAAACACTCAAAGGCTATCTCACCTCCACCCCTGTTATCGCCCTTCCTTCTGGGGCTGGGGAGTTTTCGATCTATAGCGATGCCTCTAAACATGGTCTTGGTTGCATCCTCATGCAGAATGACATGGTCATAGCCTATGCCTCCCGCCAACTCAAATCTTATGAGAAGAATTATCCCATTTACGACCTTGAACTAGTTGCAGTTGTCTTTGCCCTTAATATTTGGAGGCACTATTAGTTCAGTGCGTTGTGTTGAATTTACACAAGCCACAAGAGTTTTAAATACATCTTCACCCAAAAAGAGCTTAATATGAGGCAAAGACGATGGGTGGAATTCATTAAAGATTATGATCTCAACATTCAGTATCACCCTGGTAAAGCTAATGTTGTAGTCGATGCCCTCAGCCGAAAGACCCGACATCCTTTTAATGTAATCCTTGTAACTCATTATGCCATACAGAATGACCTACAAAAACTTAAAGTTGACATCATCTTTCAGGGAAAAAGATAAGAGTCTTATGAGTAAGGAGGTGCAATCACACCTGTTAGATGAGATTAACAAGGCACAAATATCTAATCCTTATTTCGATAGGCTAAAGACTGATATCTAAAGGAAAATGTCTTGGGTTTATAGTTCGAGAAGATGGGATACTTAGCTTTCAAGGTCGTGTATGTGTGTCTGACTGCAAAAAAACTTAAGGAGAAGATCATGAATGAGGCTCACAATACGCGTTATTCAATTCACCCAAGCGGTAATAAGATGTATAAAGACCTTCGTTAAAACTTTTGGTGGAATAATATGAAGAAGAGGTAGCAGATTATACCTCCCGTTGCTTAATGTATAAAAAGGTTAACTTTGAACAATGCCACCTTATTCCCACATGGAAATTGAATTCCATCTCTATGGATTTTGTGATCGAGCTTCCTACCACTATAGGGAAAACAGACGCCATATAGATCATTGTTTGTTGATCGACTTACTAAGTCAGCCCATTTTATTATTATTAGGGGCAATTGGGGAGCTGAGAGACTAGCACACTTGTGCATTAAAGAGGTGGCTCGATTGCATGGTGTACCCAGTAGCATCGTCTCAGATAGAGATTCTAAATTCTTATCTCGATTTTGGTAAGAACTACAAAAGGCATTTGGGACCAAGCTTAAACTCAGCTCTTCATATCACCCGGAGACGGATGGCTAGACTGAAAGAGTTAACTAAATTCTGGAAGACATGCTCCGAGCATGTGTTCTAGACTTTCAAGGATCATGGGCTGAGTGCCTACCTTTGGCAGAATTCTCTTATAACAGCAGCTACCAAGCTACCATAGGGATGACACCCTTTGAGGCCTTACATGGGAGGAGGTGTCGAACACCTTTATGTTGGACCGATATCGACAAAGCTTTGGTAATCGGACCTGAAATGATATAAGAAACCACTGACAAAATTTAATTAATTCAAACTCAAATTAGAACAGCTCAAAGTAGGCAAAAAAGTTATGCTGATCAAAAGAGGAGACCGTTAGAATTTGAAGTAGGAGACAAAGTCTTTCTTAGTGTCACCCACTAAGGGCATCAAGAGATTTAACGTGCATGGAAAATTGAGTCCGAGATTTATAGGACCTTATGAAATTATAGAAAAGATCAACAAGGTTTCCTATCACATAGCTCCCCTCCAGAACTTTCTAATGTCCATAACGTCTTTCATGTCTCTCAACTGTGAAAATACATCCTTGATCCTAGTCATGTCATTTCTCGCACACCTATTGAGCTCAACCAGGACCTATCGTATGTCGAGCAACCAATAAAAAATCTCGATCGTCAAGAAAAGAAGCTTCGAAACAAGGCCATCCTACTTGTTAAAGTTCTTTGGGAAAACCAAAATACTTTCGAAACCACATGGGAAACAGAACAGGACATGAGACTGAAGTACCCCCACCTCTTTCAAAAAGGTAAATGCCACTATCAAGTTCTGTGAACAAAATGTTTTTTTAGGGGGGAAGGATGTAATAACTCATAAAAAAAAATAAAAATAAATAGTAATAATAACAAAATCATGATCATCATGGTGGGCTTTTGTTGATGGGAAAAGTGGCTTATAATGCCTAAACACAAATAGAAGGAGCTGGCCAAACCCTTTCCTCTAAAAAAAAAAAAGGTTTAGTGTGAATTTGTAGTTAATTGCAATGCATCCATTTAATTTTTTTATTACAATGCACCACCTTAGAACTATTAGTATTGAACATTATACATTCACCTTCCATTGCTAAACCTTTGTGCCATGGAAGGGGGAGACTAATCTAGCAACGAAGACCCACTATAGATACCCCCCCTCTTCTTAACTCCAAACCATCTCTCAAGTGACTTCCCTCTCTCTCATAACAAAATATGAATATCTCTTGTGAAACTAGTCTTGTCAGTATTGCTAGTGTGATTGTGGTTATTTGCTTGAAGAAGGGTTGATAAACTACTCCTTCATACCTAGTAGAAAACCCTTGACGTTGATACTTGACCCCGAGACGGTACAAATTATCATTCCTTTAAAGCTTGTTATCATCTTTAAGGTACAGTATGATGGTTATGCCCGCCCATGACATTTTACTGAATCAATGTGGCTAATGAAGTGTAACATGAAATAATTATTTTTATTGTTTTGTAATATTAACGGTGGACCCTCTTACTGTTGTGTTTTACGTTGATGAACGAAGTTTAGGCTTCCCGATTGGCCCAAGTATGCGTATATATGTTCAATGATCGTAATGGAGATTTAGTCTCTTATTATTAAATGTTATATTGAGAGGACATCAATCCAATATGTTGGGTGCCATCCTAAGATAATAAAGGGAGCAAATGCTTTACTTGGTTTGCTAAATAAAATGAATTTAACTTAGCCCTAACTTCTTCTTTTAATGTATAAGTTCATATTGTACTAGGCCTGTTTAGCTTACTGTTTCATTTTTTTGGCATTTTCAGGTCTTTCTGAAAGGGAAAAAGGTTCGAAGAGAGATCACATATAGCGTATAATATCTCTAAATAAGTCCCAGCAAGTGACACTTTGAATTAAAGTATTTAAGGAATATTATTATTATTATTTTCAGTTGTAATGTTTAGAGTGCCTTGTGGTTCCTTAGCTACACAGCATAATGCCTCATTTTAAAACAAGCTTTCGCTAAATATTATAAATAGTACATGCTTTGAAATTTTAAAATTGTTGGGCCGTTATACTTTGAGACTAATGCATTTCTTTAGAGGGTTGATAATGACCCTGTGATAACGACAGTACTTAAGGTCATTTGTCCTTCCAGTCTCTTCTAGTTCCTCTAGTTCAAAGAGTCTGATGAACTTTTTTTCCTACAAGTACTCCAACATTCTCGACAAGTTTGAATCATGAAATTGGTACTTTTCTTCTTGAAGCTCCCTCAATGTAGACCGCTACTTTGTTGTCTCTTTAGAGAATGAAGCTTTCTTCCCTTTTTGCGTGGATTTTCCTGAAATTCGCATGGCTTCTATATTGGAAATATTATAGTTTCCTTTGTTGAGGCCTTTGGGGGCTTAGAACTCTTCTTAGAATTGTCTTTACCCTTATTGAACTTATATGAAGAAGGCGACTAGTTACGACGGTTTGTTGTCGTCATTTCCATGACATAAGCCTTGGTAGCCAACTCTTGGAAAGTCATTAGCTTGGTCATCTGCAAAATGTAAGTCCCTTTCCATGCCTTGCATGCGCATCTCACCAACAAAGGCTTTAAACAGGTGACCTTTGCAATTGAGGTTGAGAAATCTCCAATGATTGATGTAATCGAGGACTGGTTCATCCTTCCACTTCTTAGTATTTGTCAGCTCTGTCATACAAATAGTGTGTTAGGTTCTATAGAATTTGTTGAAGAACTCTTGTGCCGTTTGTTCCCAACTATTGATGGATTCTGGCTCCAAGTCCATATACCAGTTGAACGCAATTCATTTAGGAGATCAAACGAACTATTTCACCAATCGTTCCCCTTCTATTTAGTGTTACTACATGTTTTAAAGAAATGTGCAACGTGTTGTTTAGGGTTGCCCTTACCATCAAATTGGTTGAATTTAGGGGGTTGGCAGTCATGGGGCATACGAAGGACATTATTCCTTTTCATATAAGGCTTCATTATAGTTGTGTCTTAATAGATCCTCCCCTCAATTTACCTTAATTACATTTGCAATTAAGTTTTGAATCTCTTTAACAGACATTGAACCCAACCAGGTATGCGTTCATAGAAAGAGTCTTCACTACTATTTGACTCCTTATCAAATCATTCACCACCTAAGCCTTTATAAGAGGATTTAGATGGTTGTTTTGCCAGCTTCTTCATCACACTAGCAATTTGCTCACTTTGACACTTGATTTTGGCATTTTCTCCAAACTTTCATTACAAATCTCTCCAATGTTGCCTTCATGCTTGCAAGATATTCTTCTAAGTTAGCTACCTCTGTCACCATGACTGACACAATGACAGTGTTAGAGGACTCAGTCTCTGATTGGGAGAATAATGACTATGTTGCAGATGTCGGTGAAAAGTCACTACTAATATAGCCATGATCTTCCGGACCGAAAAATTGAAAGGTGGATTGGCATAGGCTTGGAGCTCCTTCATCCCATAAGAAATTCTTTGTTGCATGTTAAAGGCAGTAATAGACTTGGGCTTCAACAACTGAGAAGAGATTTGGTCGACTCCTTCAGGCAAGTCAGAACCAAGATTTTGTGTTTTGCATGACTGCGAAGGTGTAGTCAAAACTCATTGCTCCATAGCCACTATAGCAGCAGCCTTTTCTATATTTCTAGTCATAACTCCACTTGATGCAATATTAGTGATTGTTGATCCCTGGGATCTGGATAGGACAACTTTCCTTGAAGATTAAGAGGCGGTATTCTTAGGGGTCATGTCGTCTTGAAAGGGGTGTAGAGTTCGTACTTCAGAGAGAGAGATGAGAGACAGAGAAGGTCCTACCAAACATGCAATAAATTTATAAGAACAAATTTCAAGCCTAAAATAAATTAGACAAGAAATTGAGAAATAAATTCAATTTTTGTATTTATATCAAAGAATGGGTACAATATCTATATAATTGTTACATGAACAAGTGTAATAAATCCTCAAATTTGATCTTCTTGAATAGTACTGAATGAGTTTGATCTTCAGTCTCTTTGAGTAGATGACATATATTCATAGTGCTTGTTGTCTTTTTCTAGAGAGAATTCCTAAGCTCTTGTCAGTTCTTCAGAATGTAGACCCTTAAAGGAGGGGGTGGTTCTCTATTTATAGAGAAACTGGAATCAGGGTTTCCCCCCTAATTATTTCTATAAAAAATATTCAACTTTTTTTTACCTCATTTCTTACACGTGATGCTTTTTAATTGGCCGCAATACATTTTGATTGAATATTTAATTTGATGGATTACCATAACTAATTTTCCATATTGCATTTTGTAATTTATATAATAAAATATTTAATTTTTCACATGGTAGGTTTTGATTGGTTCGAAAACTTTTATATTCTACACTAATACCCCATTTCGGGACCAATTCATAATTTCAAAAAAATTTGAGTTAAAAAAATAAATATTTATCCTTAGCACTCATTTCAGCTAAATAATTGTACACCAAAATCTCTCTTATAGTGATAACTGATAAAATCTTTCATCATGCAAAACTGGACAAGGACTTGAGGCACAGAGGATAAGCAAATATTTCTTTTGTTGTTATAGTTTGTGGATGAAAATCCTCAGTATTGAGGAACCCTCCCATCAGAAATTATGTGCAGTCTCCACCCCTCTCTCTCTCTTTCTCACACAAACTCTAGTTAGAAAAAGGGGGAAATGGAAGCAAAGGTCAACTATGGGAATGGTAGGAAATGGTCACTAGTGGGTATGACTGCTTTTGTTACTGGTAGCACCAAAGGAATCTACTAGTCATGAACTTTTTTCTATCATAATTCTGAAATGAAGGAATCCAACCCAACAATTAAGCAACTTATAATTCATTCTTGTTTGTGAGATTTTTCTACATGTTTTACGTCATATCTTGGCTCAAGCCTTGCCTAATCTAGTCACAAAAGAGAACCATTAATCATGAAACTATCTTGCTCATATGAACTTGTTTTATATGTTAATGTTAAATATAGGCATGCCATAGTAGAGGAGCTTGCAAACTTAGGAGCACCGGTCAATGTTTATGCTCGTAATGAAGCACGTCTTAACACTTGCTTAATGGATTGAAAAGCAAAAGGCTTATGTGTAAATGGGTCCATTTGTGATGTTTCTTCATAACCTCAAAGGGAGAACCTAATGAAAACCATCTACTCTATTGTTCATAAGAAGCCAAACATATTTATAAGGGCTCCAATTGCTTTAATCTTTGTCCAGTCTTTTTCCATGTGATCATGTTAAAAAAAATTAATAATAAGAAGAAGAGCACTGGATGTAAATAATCCAACCAGTGAGAGTAACTCGCGGCTCTGCCGAGGAGCCTAACAATGTATATATACCAATCAGGGAATACAAAAATTACATATTTGTCCTCTATCCACTATTACGCCCCTCAATCTTTTAGGGATGAACGTACTGATAGATTATCCTTGAAAAAATCGAACATAGAAGACAATCCCTTCATAAAAATGCCTGCTAACTAAAGCATAGTAGGAATATAACGGACTACAAGATTACCATGAGCGACACGCTCACGTACAAAATGATAATCTACCACTATATCTTTATTGCGATCATGCTACACTAGATTGACTGCAATGTAGGAATCTCTGATGTTATCACAGTAAACTCTAGTGGGAGTGGAGAGATGAACACGAAGATCATGCAGCAGCTTCCTAATCCAGATGGTTTTAGTAACAGTGTAGGCAACTACGCAATACTCAGCTTCAATTGAAGACTTGGAAATGGTGGGTTGCTTCTTAGAGCGCCAAGAAATAAGATTGGGGATGACGAACACTACATAACCTGTAGTAGATCAACAAGAATCCTTGTAACCTGCCCAATCTGCATCAAAGTAGGCAACAATAATAGAAAAAAGAGGGAGCAGGACGAAGCTACAGACCATAACTCAAAGTACCCTGCAAATACTGAAAAATACGCTTGACAGTGTGTAGGTCAGCAGTACGGGGAGCATGCATACATTGGAAAACTACATGAACTGCTTAAGCAATATCAGGTTTTATCATTGTCAAATATTGCAATGCACTTACCATACTTATGTACTTAGTGGGGTTTGTAAATAACGTTCCATCTGCTAGGGTCAAAGAGGTTTTACAAAGAGAAGGGATATGAACAGGTTTAGGAGTATGCATGTGAAACTTCCGAATGAGATCATGGACATATTTTTGTCGGGTCAAAAATATATCCTTAGAAGTTTGTCCCACCTAAACACCCAAGAAATAATGTAGGTTGGCAGATATGGAACTATGAGTAAGAATGATATCATCAACATAAAGAAGCAAAATTATTGTGGTAGATCCATGATGGTAGAAAAACATAGAGGTGTTAGAGGGAGAACAAGTAAAACCATGAGACAAAAGAAAATTGCTGAATTTATGGAACCAAGCCCGGGGAACCAAGCCCGAGGAGCCTGTTTGAGTCCATAAATAGCATTCTTGAGTTTACATACATGACAAGGATAGTGACGATGAACAAACCCATTAGATTGTCGCATGTGAACTTCCTCAGTCAGAGTGCTGTGAAGAAAGGCATTCTTGACATCCAATTGTCGAATAAGCCAACCAAAAGTGAGGCTAATGATAGAACAAGACGATTAGTGGGGGGCTTGACAACTAGAATGAATGTCTTATGGTAATCAATGCCAGCTTGTTAATAATTGCCTAGAGCAACCAACCTTGTCTTGTACTATTTCACAGGCCCATCTGAACTAAATTTGACTCTATGAACCCATTTATAGCCCACCAAATTATGTCCCAACTAGGGTCGAACTAGCTCCCAATTGTCATTAGTGAGTAAAGCATTATATTTATCAGTCATGGCCTCTTACCATCTAGGATCTTTTGAAGCTTGTGTAAAAGAGGTAGTTTCGAGGCCTATAATGTCTGTATCAAGAGACAAAAGAACCTTAGGTTTCCTAACACCACTTTTGGCTTTATTAATCACGGGATGATTGTTAGAAGCATGATTGATGGGAGTAAAAGAGGTAATGGGTGATGAAGGAGGAAGAGTGGATGACATGGGTGGGGAGTCGGGTTGAGACATGGAGGATGGCATAGAAGCAGGCCCAATGTCATATTGCAAGCCAGAAATGGGTTGAAGGGAGACGGTAGGCCTAGTGGGCCAAGGAGAGGGACAGGGTGAGGGTAAGTGCTGTTGGGCTTAGTGGACAATCGGTGAGGACAAGCTGGGCTTAGCCGCGAAAGGTAGGGATTGGACCGTGCAAAGGATGAATTGAGTTGGAGGGGACATGAGACTATTGAGAGTAGTGAGAATCGAGTCTGGTGAAGCGGGTTCAGTGAGTGGGGTGGAGGAGTGCAGCGGGCTCGGAAGAGAAGGAAAAATAGAATTGGGCTTGCGGAGAGGGTAAGGGACTTGTGCAAAAGTTGGGCTAAATCGGAAAGAAGCAACGAGGCAATCTGGACTCGAAAAAGATGTGGAGGAAGAAGTTTGTACCAATTCCGAATATGGGAAATGATGTTCAAGAAAAATTACATGCCAACTAATGTAAGCTCAACCCATGAGGGGGGTCAAAACGCTTGTATCCTTTATAATGGGGGTATTAGCCAAGGAAAATACAAAGGTTTGATCTCGATGGTAATTTATTATAGGATGTTGCAGAGAAATTGGGATAACAAGCACAACCAAATGTTTTAAAAAAATTGTAGTCAAGGGAATGATGAAACAATTTTTCAAAGGGAGAAGAGCCTTGTAAGTCGGGAGTTGGAAGGCAATTTGTCACAAAAGCTGCAGTTTGAATTGTATCAACCCAAAAACTGGTAGACATATTAGCCTCAATAAGAAAAACACGATCAATCTCATTAAGATGTTTATGTTTGCGTTCAGCAACGCCATTTTGTGCCTAAGTTTGACGACAAGATTTTCGAAAATAAATTCCTTTCTCTAAAAAATGAGCACCAAGCAGAGTACTATCAAATTCACGCCCACCATCACTTTTGAAACATTTGAATTTTGGTATTAAACAAGTTTTCCACCAATTTGTTAAAGGCACAGAAAACAGGTAGAACTTCTGTTTTATGCTTTAATGGATAAATCCAAGTGTAATGAGAAAAATAATCCACAAAGTGAATGTACTACCGATACCCAAATTAGAAAGAATAGGTGATTTCCATAAATCAAAATGGATTAATTCCAAAGGTTGTTGATGATATTCAACTAATTTCAAAGGTAATCTATGTGCCTTTGCAAGTTGACATGAGGTACAAAAATCATGAAATTTATTCGGAAAAGAAACGAAATTTATTCAAGAAAGAAACTAAATTTTTGCTTTTAAGAAGGGACAAAATCCTAGCTCCACAATGTCCGAGACGACAATGCCAACAGGTTGCAGGGTTGAGAAGAGCAACAAGGGCCGAAGGGGAAGACTTAGGAACAACTAAGGAGTAGACATTGCCAGTTGAGGAAGCATGTAGCAGGATCCTACCTGAGGTTTTGTCCTTGACACAAACAGAAGAAGCATCAAACACAACTATGCAATTGTTATCTTGATACAGTTACTTGACAAACAATAAATTATGCTTTAGGTGGGGAACATGAAGAACATTCCTTACGATAAGAGGCTTATTAACTGTAGAACCATAACGAGACCCATGTTTAATTAGAAGTAGTGATCCATTTCCAACCTAAACATAATCAGTACCATTGTAAATACATTTAGAAAGTAAATTACCTTCATTCGGTGTCATATAAGAAGCAGCAGCCGAATCAAGATACCAAACTGATTCGTTGGCATCGACAGCATTGAAGGTGGCAAAGCCGGAATGGAGGAAGATTGAGAAGAGGTATAACGCTGAGGGCAACCTACAACTGTATGCCCTGGGGCAAAGTAAATCTGACAAACAACATTAGGGTGAGAACCTAAGACCCCTTCTGATGAATCGTAAATCCTGCAGGCACACTCCTGGAAGCAGAATGATGCTGATGTTGATTAGAATTGTGATTTTTGCCCCCTTGATTCTTATTTCCTTCCCGATTGTTGTTATTTCACCCTTTCCCTTTGCCACCACCATAACCATTGAGACGATTATTATTGCGATTTGAAGCACCAAATTTAGTCGAAGCAACAGAAGTGGCCAAGGCCTGATGTTGCATACTGAGTACATCCTTAGACTTTAAGAACTTAAGATGCAGCTTATAATGAATCAGCTTGGAGGAAAGATCATCAAAAGTGATTAAATTGGTACTATAGCAAAGAGTAGTCACTAAGGTATGATAATCTTCATCCAAATCATTCAAAGTAAGCTGAACCAAATGAATATCTGAAACTGGTGTCCTAATGGAAGTCAACGAGTCCGTAATATTTTTAATCTATCTTAGAGATTCCTCCATGGATTGTTTCAGATCTTTCAAAAGAAGGGCCCGAGCAAATCTAGCAGTATTAAACCGCTGAGAAAGCCTATCCCAAATTTGTTTGGAGTGAATTACATCATGCACCTCAGTTAGTAATTTAGGAGAAATAGTAGCAAATAACCAAGATCTTATGAGTTGATCCAAGAAAAGCCAAACAGAATATGTGGAATTAGGATGTCAAACACCATGAAAATCAAGAACATAGTTGAGTGGACTTTCAATAGTGCCATCAAAAAATCCACTGGGTAATAAGAAAGGCAATAAATTGAGTTCGCCAAGATAAATAATCTTCCACTGCAGTAAGAACAGTAGTGACAAATTTCTTGACATTCAAAGAAAATAAGCTCGGATGAAGAGGAGGAAGATTACCACCCATGTGAAACCATTGTTAGAGAGGCAGGTTGGGTTGAAACACAGAAAACTCAGGCACTGAGGAGCCGACTGAGATCAGAGGAAGGCCGGTTGACGATCGCAGGGGACAGGATGAAGTGAGCGGAGTATGGCCGAGCAGAGTGTAACCGTGTGGTAGAGGTGCCATCGACCAAGGAACAAATGGCAAACCCATATCAAAGGATGGTACGGCGCCTAATGGTGGCGACTGGGGAACGCCGTGAAATTGGCCAGATGAGGCAGTGAAGGGCGGTGGTCGCAGTGAAGGTAAATAAGAAGATGGCAGCAGCGCAACGGAAGGCTCAATGAAAGAAGTTGAGGGCATGGAAGGGATGGATGGAGGAGAAAGGTTGCGTATGGGAGCACCGGAGACCGGCGAAGGAGTAGCTGGAGAATACTCACTAGTTGACGTTGGCTAGGCGGGTGAGGCTCGACGGCTAAGGTTCGAAACAAGAGTGGCACGAGAAAAACTTGTGTAGCTTGGAGAGGAAGTAGCAAAAAAAAAAATTTAAGTTTTAGGTTCATAGCTCTGATACCTTGTGAGAGTAAATCACGGCTCTGCCCTAATTGGAGAGCCTGCACTGTATATATACTAATCAGGAAATACAAAAAATTATATATTTGTCCTCTGTATACTATTACAGCCTTTGGAGGAATTAGACAAAAATATACCAATCTTTTGACTTAATTAGAGTCAATCGTCTAACTTTTAGGCGTATTTTTTTAATAAACTACCACTGATTTTCAAATACATTAACTAACCAGGAAGCTAATATGCTAAATCATTTTGAACATTAGTATGGTAGTAGGACTAATTTACTTAATTTGAAGTTTAGATTGTGATAATTTGAGGTTAATCTTGGGTTCAGACTGTGATAATACTCGTTATTTTTAGGCTTCTATTAAAAATATTACAATAATGAGTTAATAAGTTCTAGTATTATACATGTAATATAAATCACCTAATACATAAGCTTTTCGACGAGTCAAAGTATTTGAAATGGAATGGCAGTTTATTAAAAAACCAAAACAAAGCCCTACGCCCTAAAGATTGTACTATGGACATTCAAAGAAAACAGGTTAATATATTTTCGACAAATATTCCCAAAAGTTGAATGTTCCAAATATATATACATATATATAATGAACTATTGGAGTATGTACCTTCAAGAGTTATATATTAACGTTTACCTACTTAAATCTATCATACAGTGAACATTATAATCCACTTAAACTTAGGAGTATAATGCTTTAATTGACGCCATTCTCACTAGAATTTGAAAATTTCTCCTCCAATTCTACTCAACTTCCAATATTTTTAAGATTCGCTAGAGACCTAAACCTTCTAAGAAACAGATTCTTAATTAATGACGTTGGCACAATCCATATCTATAATCTTTAATTATTATCATATAAAATTGAGCCTTTTATTTTTGTTTTTAGTAGATAGAGATTGACGAAAACTGGTGGTTTGTAGAATTTAAACATAAATCTCTCCAGATATACAATTTTCAACTATTGTACCAATTAAATTAACTACCCAACAAAGACAAACTCTACCAATTTTACACTTCACTGCACTTTTGTAGGTGAACAATGCAAGTGCACTTGTATGTAAAGACATGGTAAATTACACTGCAAAAGATTTCTCAAGTGTAATAACTCTCAATTTTGACTCAGCTTTCCATCTCTTCCAACGTGCTCATCCTATGTTGAAGACCTCAAAAGCGAGCAACATCATCTTCATTTCAAATATTGCTAGTTACTTTGCATTAATATTGGTGCTATGTATGGAGATGCCAAAGGTATGCATTTTGTACTATAAGTTGTAGTTGTTAAGATAACCGTTTTGGTGAAATTTTTTTGAAATTTTCTTGGACAAGGGAAACAAGAACTGGGTTTGAGAAATATAGTTTGTAATTAAGAGGTGAAACAATACTGAATGCTAGACAATGGGAAACAATTACGAACATAATCAGTGGCGGATTCAGACATTTGGAATAGGAGTGTCCATAAATTAATACTGTTACTAATATACACTATTTTTTTTAGGGATGTCCATTAATCAATATTGTTACTAAATTAACCATTTTTTAAATAGAATTTTTTTTTGGGGGGCTAGGAGTGTCCATGGACACCCCTAGCTATAACATGGATCCACCACTGAACATAATCTTGTCAAAAAAAAAAAAAAAGGTAAGACAGAATAAAGAAAGAATGAAGATCTATAGCCGTGGAATCAAGAGGAAGACAAAGTAAAGAAAAAAGAGAAACAAGGAAAAACTATGACTAATTTTCTCACATCGTTGAAATTTCTGTGGAAGATGGAGAAACTTTTTGTGAAAATATCACGACCATATTTGAGTCTTTTTCAATTTAAAACTCATCTTTTTGATTTTCGGGATCAGCCAATTTCTAATTTCATGCATTCTAATTATATGCTTACTTTTTAAAAAAATTTCCCACAAAACCTGAGACTAATTGTCTCTAATAAACCTAGCTACTTATGCTGTAAGGAAACCAATACATTGTATTTCTGGGAGGACAATCTAACTGCTACTTTGCTATCCACCAAGATGTGTTTTATAATATTTTTTTAATTTAAACAAGGGGTAAAATATCATTCCAATATTGATGAATCGACCCTTAATTTAAATATATTTACAAAATAATTTGAATTGACTCCAAATAGTTAGAATTCAAACTCAGCCACTAGTCATGATAAAGAATGTATATTATTGGAATTATTTGCATTTATCTATTTGAGCTATTGGTAAATACTTTTTACACAATGACCTTTCTGAATTGTTATGTGCTCCCTATTTGCACCAAACAATTTTTTAACCTCTAAATTTTCAAAAATATTCTTCATATTTGTTATTTACTATTTGTTATGTCAAGGGTTTGTACATAAAATTTAGCGTTAAAGGCCATGTAAAGGTAAAGGTGGTAAATAATAATTCATAAAATTCAAGGATGCATAAAATATTTACCAAAGTTTCCAGTGGGTGAATGACAATAATTTATCATTATTGGGATGGTTTTTATTTTTTTTTTGAACGAGATTGACGTGGGATATTCAACCTGCACTGTATATAATTGCAGAATTTCCCGGCATCATGCAAAAAAATACAAGGCAAATGGATAAACAGCAACGGACCATATGCATTATCTTCATCAGCCATTGAGCTCCCTTCTTTGATCAATTATATCTCTCTTATAATGGTAACTGAAAATCCTGCATCGTGCAAAATAGATGATGCGTAGAGGATAAGCAAATCTTTCTTCTTCTTCTTCTTCTTCTTTTTTTTTTTTTTATTTGTCTTAGGTTCCTTTGAACCTTGTAAAGTTTGGTGGAAAGAAAAAAAAACACTCGGGCAATAACTTTTTTTTTTTGGTGTTTGGTTTAGAGAAAATCACAAAGAAAAAAATATGAACGAAAATTAGGTGAAAAATTTGTTAGAAACAAGCGATAAAATTTTCCTCATAAAATTGTAAGGAAAGTTTAGGAAAAGTTCTCAAAAGAATTCCTAATCTCCTCCTGCCTTGCACTGCTCAGATGGCATTAACAAGATTCAAATAATTCATCAACGTTCTCATCCAAATTCTTGTATTTTTTCTTCAATCCAAACCAGAGGAAAAATCTCATTTTCTCCATACTTTTTTTCTTTAACATTGTTTGCCTTCAACTTTTCTTCCCACCAAATTTTATAAGGACCGAAGCGAGCCTTAAAGTATGTGGATGAAAATCCTCAGTATAGAAAACCCTCCCATCAGAAACTAATTTACTTATTTTTCTTAATTTTGGCAGGATGAAATTTAATAATCTAATTAAGACATACGGGTAAAAGGGTTCACATAATTCATGTTATTTTTGTAGCTTTTGAAGAATTTATGGAGGCTATGAAGGGAAAAGTCCCCGGAAATGGAAAACAATGGTCTCTTCAGGTGACTACCGCTCTCGGCACCGATGGCACCAAAGGCATTGGGTGAGGAAAGCTATATTAATTATATATTTGTAGTCTTGGGTTTGTAGTGTAGTAACCTAGTCAGTACCATTTCATCCAATTGTTAAAATTTTTGGAAATTATTATCAAAGATTTAGGTTTGAATTCCATTTACATTAACTTCTACACGCAAATTCTATCTAGTCCTACTTGTTATATAAACTATTTTAATATATTTTAGAGCATATACACGTCTAAGTATAATAGACATTTTGACCTTTCCACTTCACTTCATACCCTCCCCCCAAAAAAGACGAACAATTATAGATATGAATATCTCATTTAAGAATTTGATGGAATGTATGTAATACATTTTTTGAAGTAGTTTTTTAATATCACCTTTTTTTGTGCGTGTATTTTGACCAATGCAATTAAATGCAGCCATGCTATGATGGAGGAACTTGTTGGCCTAGGAGCAACCGTTCACATGTGCGCTCGGAATGAAAATGAGATTAATGCTTGCTTACTAAAAGACAAGAGCTTTCCTAGCAAGTGGGCCAGTTTGTGATATTTCTTCTGGGCCCCAACAAGAGAAGCTAATGGAAATTGTGACTTCTACCTTTTGACGGAAAACTCAACATACTTGTAAGCTCCTTTCATAATTTTTTTAAAAAAAATCAATGATAAACTTCAAAAGGTAGAAAACAATACAATGTATACCCCAACTAAAACAATTGCGATGTCCACCTAGTTCTTTTGGGCTAAAAGAAACTATATCCAACCATCCTCAATAAAATATGAAATGAGGTCTAATAAGAATGATGACAGTGTTTTCTTCTGGGTCTTTTGGAATCGATTTTTACTTACATAAGTGTTTGCAGCAACAAAGTTGTCTACATCTAGGTTTTATTAGACCTGCGGAAGAGACCTACTAGATTTTGTGGTTGTATGGACAATTACAACTAGTAGAATCAAGTGGTGAATTAGTGGCTGATAAGATTTGATTAAGTGTACCATTGTAAATTGTAATTAATCATATAGACCTGGCAAATGGGTCATTTGGTTCGGGTACGGGTCAGTTTAAGTTCGGGTCGGATCATGTTCGGCTTAAGTGACATTTCGGGTCGTTTCGGTTCAGGTCGGGTATGGTTCGGGTCGGGTCAATTTCGGGTCAACCAATTTTTGGTGAAATACGCTCGTCATGCATAAATAAGCAACTTTGTTGAAAATTTCGGATCGGGTATAGTTCGGGTCGGGTCAATTCGGGTTTCGGGTCCACTTTCGGGTGAGTATACTTCGGGCGTCGGGTCGAGTATGGGTCCGGGTCATTCGGTTTGGGTTTCGGGTCTCGGGTCAGTTTTGCCAGGTCTATTAAATCATACTTCTAAAAATTAATATTAGGTATTTGCATGAGAAGAAGTTAAGCCAAACTCAATGCCTCAAATGCTTATGAGTTTCACGTGAACAATGTTGGGGTGGTCTGTTTAAAGAGACCGTGAATTGGGCAATAGAAGATTTCTCCCAAGTGATGGAAAAGAACTCTGACTAGACTTGGCAAAACGAATCCAAGACCCGAAACATGAACCGAATGACACGGAGCCATACCCAACCTGACATCCAAATAATAGGGTAACTCAAAAATTGACCCGAAACTCAAATTGACCCAAAATTAAACATATCCGACCAGAAATTTCCAACAAAGTTGCTTATGTTTGCATGACAAACTTATTGGAGAAAAAGTCGGTTGGCCCGAAGTCGACCAGAACCGAAATTCATCCGACCCAAACGAAACCGACCCAAAATGGCGCTTGACCTGAAATGTGACCCGACCTCAACATAACTTGACCCATACCCGAACCGAATAACCCTTTTGTCAGGTCTAACTTTGACTCAGCTTCCCATCTATGCCAACTTGCACATCCACTCTTGGAGGCCTCAAGGTCACTCTTGGAAGCCTGGAGGTCAAGCAACATTACCTTCATTTATCCATGCTAGCTTCAAGGCCCTCGATTCAGGGCCTGTTTATGCAACCGCGAAAGATAACATTATATCCAGTGTCATTAGAATTTAGAAACACACCAATATATCTTGCATTAGTACAAATTTGAATTTCAGGAATGGTGGATGGTTGGAACATTTGCTAGCTAAAGTGTCACACTAATGGCTCGTTTGGTTCTATGTAATCGAAGTGGTAATGCAATCAAAATGGTAATGGTGATTCCATTACCATGTTTGGTTACCATTAAGTAATGTAATCAAGATTGCATTGTAATTACATTTACCTCAATCTATGCAATTACAATTACTTGACTTTTCCTCAACAATTTTGATTGCATACCTTTGAATCAAAATCTATCCAACTATAAGCTATTATATTTGAGAACTTTCTCTCTCTTATCTCCATTGTCTCTTCTCTACTTCCCCTCTCTTATTAGTTTGACACCATTTTTTTAAGGTTTGAAGCTCCACTCACCCCCCTCTCTCTCCTGTCCATATTAGATAAAATTTAACTTAGACTATGATCGTATTATTGTAACTGTATTTTTGTACCTTCTAGACATCATGTCTCTCTCTCTCTCTCTCTCTCTCTCTCTCTCTCACGTCGTCATCATCATCATTTTCTCTCTACTTGGTAAACTTGAACAATATTACATTATTGTAATCTATAAGAAATAGAGTGATGTAAGTCTCATGCGAAATATCGTAATCATGATGATAAAATATTTGATGATATTTATCAACGAAGCTACAAATAATTAAAATAGGCAAAAATAAAATGTGAATTGAATTGCAGGTACTTCACGTCACGTGTAAAATTAAGTATTGTTTGTAGATGAATTCATTTCATTACACTTGTAAAGACTTTGTAATCAAACATTGTAATGCAATTATTATCCTATTCCATTACACTAACAATTGCATTACATGGTTGATTCCATTGCATAGTGATTGCATTACTTTCAACCAAACGCTACATAAGTGTATCTAATAATCCCCGCCCCCCCTTCCCCCAAATGGAAGGGGACCGGAGTGGTTGATTTACTCCTCTAGGTCTTGTTATTGGGGATTCTGGATTTAATTTGTGATTGTAATTCTTTTCTCTTCATTTTTGTAGGTGCAATAAACCGACTAGCTAGGAATTTGGCATGCGAATGGGCCAAGCATAAGGTTAATGATGTTGCTCCTGGATTTATCAAAACTCCTGATACTGAGGAGGTAACATCAACCCCCTCCCCCTGGCCCAAAAAAAAATAAAAAGTGGAAACAGTTCCAACACCTAGGGATAACATATAGGGTGCATTCGATAGGTGAAAATCCATAGGGGAAAAATTTCGAGTTACAAGGAAGTTAGCCAGCAAGTGACCCAAGAACTTATTTTGGTCACTTGTGATAAAGCAGTAACTTCACTTAGGACACTCCCAAACAGGCTTTACGTTGGTTAAAATAGGCAAGAAGTCAGCATGGAAGAGAGAGGACATCACAAGACCATTGGTTGGCTTATTGACCTTTGTTGCCAAGTGGAAAGTAAACTTATGTAGTCGGGTTTGTTGAAGGTCGAGTCAATTTGTGAACTAGATCTAACTCGACTTGTGAACTCAATTCGGACCAACTAAAGTTAGACCAATAAGTAGCAAAGAGGAAAACATCAACTCCATGTAGGCTCTCCAATCACCTCTACCCTGTAATATTAGCCTAGACTTTTCATTTTACCTTGTATCTGTATTGGATACGAAACTCCACGAATAAGACCTAAGACACATATATGCTACATATCCAACTCTAAAGTAGTAAGGTGACCAAAAAAAAGTTAGAAGTGTGTGGTCTTCTTCCTTTTCTTTGTTACATTTTTTTAATGGTTATTTGTTGTTTGACGGTTTGATAAGTGATAGCTTTTAATGAATGAAATATTATAAAAAGATTAACTTGAAATTGCCACTTTCTCACACATAATGATAAGTCCTGATATTCGTGTCTAACTCTTAGATAGTATCCATGTGTCCTGAATTTAGAGCTCCAACAATTCGACATTTGGATCCAAACCAGTGTTCAAACCTCCACACTAGAATCCATGTAACATAGCCTCTACCTTCTGGTAAAAAATGGTAGAGAGAATGACATAATGGCATTAATCAGGGTGAGATAATTACTACTTTGGTACTGCATGGGTAGTAACTGATCGCCTTTATACTCACAAGTGTCTTAAAAATATTTTGAAATTGATGGATTATTAGATAAGTTTTACCAGTTAAACTGCTCAATGCCTTTGATTAGTCACCCAAGTTTTTTTTTTTTTTCAAAAAAATAAAAAATTGCACTGCCATTACATTGATTAACATATGACTATAAATTCTTCCTAATTAATTGGCTGAGGCATAATCAAAAGAAATTTTGGATGCTATCAAATCTCAAGTGGTATTCGGACGTGGAGGGGAGCAGAAGGATGTTTCACCTCTGGTTGCCTCTGTCTATCATATCTGCGTCTTCCTACGTAACTGGCCAGGCTAGTTGATGGAGGCTTCATTATTAATGGCTTCTTGCCCGTTTCCAGTGATTAAGATACTAACATGCAAATCCCTAATTTTATAGCTTCATTGTGTTGTGAAACGGAAACAATATCTTCTTGGGGGGAACTGGCTAAGATTGCCAATATTTACATATTTTCGAACTCTATATGGACAAAAATCTATATGAACTGATGTTGGTGTTATATTATGTGATGGGATATTTTTTCAAGTCTTCGCGTCCTCTATTTCAACATAGACATCCATCGGCTCCTATCTAATGCACTGTGAGTCTGTGATGTACCACCAAATGTGAAGGATGCTATTGTATGATTCGATGATTTTAAGATGTTGCAATTTAGCTACTTAGTGGATGGTAAGCCTTGTTTTATAAGTTAGTTTTTGTTTTTGTTTTTCAGTTTGGTTTTTTGTCAATAACAAAAATCTAATTTAATAGAGTTAATTGATCCCGTCTTCTCTACTACATTTTAATGGTTTTTTAATTAATACATTTGTAAGTATAATGAGTTTTCATAAGGGTAAAAGCTACATAAAATCTTAATGATGACTTAAACAATACTCACTATAACAATAGGGTTGCAAAATCAGCAATATGACACAATTAGCTCAGAAACTCCCCATTTGCATGGATGGACCTCGTGACTTAAGCTAAATCACATTATTACATTCCAATTTGTTTAGGTGGACTTCCTAAAACTTATTTTTGATGGTTCATTAATCAATTAGTTAAAAAAAACCAAGCAAACTTCATCTTGCAAGTTCTTTAATCTTTGGAGAGCTCTAATATTTAATCATGAGAGATTACATGTGAATATCTCAGTTTGGCACTTATCCCCTCTAATAATTGCTCAATTCCAATCACATGGAGGCTCAAAGACTGAAAAAAAAATACACATTCACGATACTGTTGATGGTAAATGCAGTTAGAAGCAAGTCAAGCAACATATCAGTTAGCACATCATCACCATGACCTTTGAATTATCCATGCTGGCTTCCTAATGTCCTCAGCTTTTACCAGAATTTTACGCGATCAATGTGCTACAAGCCTATGAAGAACCCTTGTCAAAAGGCAAAAAGTTGATGATCTGTCTTTCTTTTCAATACAAGAAGAAACCCAAAAGGAGTTGTAGGAAGTTCGATAAAGTTTTGAACCAAATGTATGAACAATTCACTATGGGCTTCAATTGAATTTCCAAAAAAATTAATCACCAAATATTATTCACACGAGAGATGCTTACACTATCAACCCAACCAAAAAAAAAAAAAAAAAAGTTACTTACAGCTCTGAAACTAGACCATTGCACTAAGAATCTGAAATAAGAGGCTTTTGAGACTCTGGGAGATGTTCAACATAGATATTACGCACAAAATTTACATACTCATTGATCCTGTCCTGGGTCCAGTCATTCGTTCTTATTGGAGGAAGATACTTCACGGTTATAGGAGTGGGCCGAACATGTAAGCCGCCCTTCCTCCATGCATTATGGGTGCCCGTCATGACCATTGGTACTATAGGCAAATGTGTTTGCAGTGCCAAGTGAATAAATCCCTACGACCCAAGAGAACACAATGAGGAACCAACAAAAGAAGGCACCAAATCGTGTGTACTATCATGAATCTCTTCTTTCCAGAGAGACAAAAAAGTAGTTATTTGCCAACTGTTCACGGATCCACACAGTGGACCAAAGAAATGTGTTTATTAAACTGTTACAAGCTTCTTTACTGTGGAGAAATAGCAAGTCGATGAGTTGAACGTTGAGGAAAAAATGCATCTGCAATTCACTTGTCAGGATAAGCTTGTGGGGCTATAGGGACTGAGGTGATCTGGGAGAAGAATATTATAATTCAGCCAAATTACCTTCTTAAATGGAAGTAACTTCCCATTGCTGGATCTTGTGCCCTCGGGAAAAATGATCAAGGACAGGTTGTTCTGCACAACTGCACGGGCCACCTGCATCAGCAGATGATTAGAATCATTTTGGTTGTTGACGACAGATGTCACCACTCCCATTGTTACAGAGTGTCTGATGCAAACCTCTTTCATAGATTCAATGGAAGAAGTAGGATTGGAGCGATCAATACGGAGATGATTAGCCAAAACATAGAGTTGTCCAAATAGAGGGTACCAGATGATCTGTATGGGAGAAAAAGGCCAAAAGATTTCAAATCATCGACTTGATCTATATATAAGAGAAAATAAGCACAAAGTGTTGTGCAAAGGTCGTAATTTTACAAATCAACCTCGTCTGGGTGTGACTACAGTCATCAGCCCTTTTGGGGGGGTGGGGGGAGGAAAAGACATGAAAAACTAACAGGAATGGCTCTCAAGTTAGGTGAAACTGCGGCTTACTTTAGCTTACATAGGGCAATGAGTAAATGACATTCCCAGTAACAGTTTGTGCAATAATCAAATTCTATAGTGAAAACTGAAAACCTTTTAGATGAACAGAAGAATTCTGGGGATCCAAGAAAGGATTAATTGCAATAAAAAAAAAATAACCTCTTTCTTGGCAATGCCTACAGTGCCAGTGGGAGTCAGCCACATGATGAGGAATATGTCGATAGGAGATGCATGGTTGCTGATGTAAATAGCTGTCTTGTCAGAGTAATCCGTCCCTTCTACTTTTACAGGATTCCCTAGAATCAACATCTGCAGTCAACACTCTAAGTATCACCAAATAAGACTAATACAGAACTTGTAGAAACTCAGATGTGGGTACTCAAAGGAAACAAGCATAAAAGTACCAGAAACCACAGGGCACATACACCTTTCGCCTAGTCCCCTACTTTCCTTTACATTTCTTTTCTTTTTTTTTTTGGGTAATGAAATTTTCTTGCAAGAATTCTTATCCATAATATCCAGGACATAGAACAGAAACCCACGCTCTAAGAAAGATTGCTCCAATAGCTTACCCTACTATAGAACTATATACATGAAGAATAATTAAACAAAAAAAAAAATTATAAAACCACCCCCAGTTCTTCACTTTAATTTTCCTTACTAGAATGAGCTCTAATCTTCCCTTGGGTTTCCATTTCATTCTACCAACAGTAGCTTCCACACTTTGATATACATTACCAAAAATTTTGGAACATCTCGCCCTCCTATTGTTGTACACTAAAGCCACAATTACTGCTACAGTGATCTGCCTCCGTATTCTAGTAGCCTTCAATCTTGTACAGCGTTTAGTCCAGCACCTAATCGGGGAGGGGGGGGGGGGGGGGCACAGCATAGGCCACTTAATAATCTCTGACAACACCCTTGCCCAGTAATTGCATTCAAACAATAAATAAGCTGCAGAATCTAAAGCATTGTGAGTTGTGACATACGCTGCAACATTGATCAGAAATAGATAGCCAAAATGTTGTACTCTATCCTTAGTCAAGATTTTGCCTTGAACAACAAAAGATCATATGAAGTCCACTCCAAGGATTTAAATGAAAAAGATTGTCCCTTCTGTTAAATTTTATATATCAATTATGTATATAAACTCAAATGAAATTCCAACCCAAAGTCAATTAGGCATGGGTGGAGTAACTCACAAGCTTATATACATGCTCAAACCTTTATTTTTATCAATGTGGGACAACACCCATTTTCATATTCTCTCATTTTATCAATGTGGGACAACACCCACTTTCATACTTCAACACACCCTCCCACGTGTGGGCTAATAACAAGGCCTAACACGTGCACACAATTTTAATCAAATAGGGATGGTGGCAAATCAAGATCGAGTATCCCACTCTGATGCCATAAAAGTTTCCCATATTCTTGATGATTTCAGAAGAAAGAGCAACGAGAGAGAATTTAATCTCTCATTTTGTTGAGAAAATCATCATCACCATGAGTACGTCAGTGAGTATTTTTATATATATGATGTATATGAAAGCAAGGACAAGATTTAAAAGGAAACTTTCCCGCCAGAATTGAGCAAGCAGAAAACAGAGAGAGAGAGAGAGAGAGAGAGAGAGAGAGAGAGGATTAGTTATGCTCTCTAACAGAATTAGGTATCCTCTGTAACTGATTCCTGAAACTGTTTTGCTGGCTGTTGTTGCTGCCTTTGTTGAGCTAGCTAAATGCTAACACTTTCCATTGGAGTATCATAATCACCAGATATCGTTTAATTCCCTTGCAAAGAATTTTCATTTCTAGAAATGTGTTTTTGCTGCAATTTATGCTTGAGGACATGGAAATTTGTGATCAAAAGCTCATCATATTCAAGTTAACAGAGCGTGAGACCATCTAGGCAATCAGAACACTTCATCTTATTCTATCATGACAAACACTAAGACATGGTTATAACACCTGGACACTTCAACATAGGCTAAAAAAACCATGATTTATTAAAAAACATTATTAAAAAACCCGAGTAGGAGACTAAGATATGCATTTGAAGATTCCAGTAACATAGGAGACTAAGGTATGCCTTGAACAAGAGCTTATGTTCTCAGGCAAGTTCTGCTGATATAATTCACTCCTTTTGGAAAGCCTTTCTTCCGATGCACGTGGCCACAATTACTAAACTTACAAGCCACACAGCATGGCACCACGTGATACGGTGTATAATTTTCATACAAAGTCTTCTGGTATAAGAGAAATAAATCATCAGTTCAACAACTCCGATATAGCAAAGGGACATCAAGGTGATCATCAACAGTTACTCTAGTATATCAGCTACAAGGCTCTGTGCAGTGACCCTACATAAAAATTCACAAAGGCAGCAATCTCTAGCATGATACAAGAATGTAATGGACAAGACCTGAGGTCACTGTGAGAAAACACAAGCAAACAAGATCCAAACATGTCTAGGTCACATTCAACCTGATTGGAGCTAGTCATCAAGTGATTATTCATCATTTCAAATGACATTTTGGCATTACTTTAATAATAACTCAAAAGTCGAATCTAAAATGGATGCAAACATGAATGACAATCGTTTAACACGAATTGTCAGCTACAAATGCTAGTGATTGAACTTTTGCATCTTTGAACATCATACAAAAAAATCTGAAGCAAAGTCAGTCAAAAGCATAACATCGACAGAAAGGAAGCCGTTGCATACCATTAATCTTCCCGTCAAATGACCATAAATATTCCCTTGCCGAATCCTTTCATAGGGCCACGGTAAGAGGGCAAGCATAATGACCACCCAAACAAATGTAGTAACCATCATTGTCAAAAAACAAGCCACGATCCTAATCCAAGATGTCAACACAGACAACCATCCATCGTCGTCGACATAGTCATCACCCTCAGTGGCTGCCTCAGGCTTCCCCTCGTCTCCTTCTATTGCCATTGTTCCCACCTCTGAATATGACTGAGGTTGTGTATCAAAGAAACTCTCCAATGTCCGGTTTTTTAATAAAGAACTAAGCCCACCATCTTCCATCATCAGGATATGGCCTTAGTCATGAATGGCCGTCAATCTTGTTCAATCAATCTATAAGTAACAGGACATCATGTCAATCCATATGCAAAACCAATCTATACAAACAAAGCCTGATTCTGAACTAACCACAAATGAAAACAAAATACAATAAGGCATATATAAAGCATATTAATGCAAGGGACTGCGATTTGGCAATTGGGTTGGACAACATTTTACGGGATAAAGGAATGATTATGACAGATACCCGTTAAATCTTAAGACAATCCCCAAAATGGGGTTACCCAGAAAATGCAACAACATTCCTAAACTAAACAGAGGCTCGAGCCAATTAAGATCCCATCATTCGAAAAACCCAAAAAATACAAGAAAAAAAAGGAATGAACTTTTGGAAGTAAAAATCTGAAAAACAACTGCCATTAGCATTATTCGAAAAAGAGTGAAAATTTCATAGAATGCTACAAAGGCATAACAAACATTTGACTTTGAATGAATTAATGAATCAGCAATGAGGCAAGGGATGAAGATTACAACTTACAGCGGAATTTGGAGCTCCGGAAAATCCCGCGTTTTGCTGGGCAATGGCGTAATCGGATTTTCTGGAGAGAGAGAGAGAGAGAGAGAGAGAGAGAGAGATGACGATAAAGGCATTAGACAAAAGACAACGAAGGAAGTCAAAGATGGAGAATGGGGGAGGAGCGAGCGAGAATCAGAAGAATTGCGGTTTTGCGTTTTGTCGAATGCTCTCCTCTGGTCTTTGTTTCGTTAACGAACATAAATTACTCTTTCTTCCGTTTTTTGTTCCCCCCTCTATCTAAAAAAAAAAAAAAAAACCTCTGGTAAAAAAGAATATGCATTTTTTTTAAGGCAAGAAAAGAGCCAGCTCATCTTTATGTTCCTTTTTTTAAAGAAGGCTGCCTTTATAACAAATGCGAACTTTCCTCCTAAGAGATTGGACCTAGTAAATGGATTATTTAATTCGTATACGGGTTGGATTAAATTTGAATCGGGTTATGATTGGGTTAAGTGATATTTTGAGTCGTTTCGGTTTGGGTCGGGTATGATTCGGTTAGTGAAATATACTTGTCATACTAAAACAAGCAACTTTGTAGAAAATTTCGGATCGAGTATGGTTCGGGTCGGTCAATTCGGATTTTGGGTTTACTTTCGGGTGAGTACATTTCTGTTGTCGGATCGGATATGGATTCGGATCGTTCGGTTCGAATTTCGAATCTCGGGTCAGTTTTACAAGGTCTATAATAGATCAAATTACAAGTTTAAATTTAACGTGGGAACCACCTTTCTTTTCTGTTTCCCCCTCCCTGTTTTTTTGGGCCCTATTCACACTAAGACGTCGTCGTTGTGCTGGTTGACTCCATTTTTTCAACCATCGCTTGGCTTTGGTTTATGGATTGGGTAAGTACTAAAAAGAGCTTGGGCATGTGCTTTAAAAGCCCATGTTTTCTTTTGGGCAGTTTTGGAAGGAATTGTTTTAATAGAATTTGATGAGTTTTTTTTTGGCTTAAAAAATGAGCACACATTTATTATTATTTAGTGGACTATCACTATATATGTATTTTTAATTTATTTATATGTTTACTCATAATTTTATTTGTTCGCCATTTTTTTCGAAGATAGCCAAAATATTGTTATTAACTTAAATAACCAAAAATGATTTTCTTGAAGATAGAAAAATTATTTTGATTGACTTATACAATACCACTTTTTCAAAAAACAAAAAATCAAAAAAGTGTGTTTTGTAGTAGGGTCCATGGGTATTATTTTATATGGTGAGCTAAAGTTATAAGCCTTGAATTGATAAGAGAAAGCTTATGAACCGGAAAATTGACTAAGAAGTTGATGTAGAGGTAGTAAGCCCCAACTAATAAGCCAAATTTTTGGTGACCATTGCATGCGCTTTCAAGAACGAGAACCAAAAGCGGTCATGCCGGTTTCAATTTTTGTGAATCAGAGAGCCGGAATGGGAACAACTGGTTTCAATTTCGATTCCAGTTGTCGAGTACCCATCGTGCTTATCATGACAACTTGCGTTCCAGAAAATTTATCATACTTTTGCCTTTTTGAGGGGCTATATTTAATCTTAACATGTTCAGATGAAGAATAATTGTGATTGCCTTTTATTTTAAGAAGGGAACATTCAATTTCAAAAAAAGTAGTTGAAAAAAAGGAAAAGCGAAGAATAGAGAAGGGGAAAAGAACCATTTTTTTGCTGAGTTTTCCTAGAACATTTTTTTTGCTAATTTTTACTAAGAAAAATGTTTTAGATACCTTTTTTCATAATCAAAATTGAAACCAGGTAGAACGGTTCGTCAATCTTGGCAATCGGAACCTTTTGATAAGTTTCTGTCCAATTTTATAATACCTACAAATTGTACTCATTGCTATCTTATAGAAAGAGTTTTCAAGTTTCCAATGGAAGATTAATGGATAATTCTAACCTTCACTTTTATTTTTTTGATTTTAATCATATAAGTAGAATTTAGCAAATTTGTGTTTGTATTTGATTATGGATCGATGTGGGTGTAATGATTGCCGCAAAATGGCAATTATAGGTGTAGAAGGCAAAAAATTCTACAACCAATCACATGATGCCACGTGTAAAAAATGGACCA
>JACYFF010031956.1:27856777-27870140 GCA_017589665.1 Selenicereus undatus
ATAATAATAATAATAATAATAATAATAATAATAATAATAATAATAATAATAATAATAATAATAATAATAGTAATAATAATAATAATAATAATAATAATAATGATGATGATGATGATGATGATGATGATGATGATGATGATGACGATGATGATGATGATGATGATGATGATAACCCCATTAATCATAGCGCTAATACTAAGAAGTATAACAAAAATAATGTTATTAACAAGTTTTAATAAAGATAACGGTGGTACATAACCATAATGCTTATGTTAATTAAAACGAGAAGAATTATAACATTATGCTATCATAACCTAAGTAAAACGAACGTTGTCAATTTGGAAGAAAATGACAGGAATAGGATGACATGGAATCAAGTTGAATAAGTAAGAGTAAGTATGCCAAGAGTTAAAAAGGTAGAGTTAAAGAATTTTGAATAATCTCTTAAATTAGAAAATTTAATAAAACTTTCCTCAACTTACGCTAATTGTAAAATTACATATTTGAAGTAGAATCACGGCCATCTCTGTCGCTTCAAACTGCCAGCAAACAATGTTTACTAAAAAGGAGAGAGACTTTCAAAAACTAGGTACATATATTGCCTGTACCCTTCGAAAACTCACATATTTCGCAAATTATACAAAATTAATATCATGTTCATGCAATACATCATTTGACGCAATGTTTTGTCAATTAAGCAGGTGGCCCCATCAATTATCCATCATTAGGCTTATGCCCTTCAATTTACCCACGTGGCTACAACTCAAGCTTCCTGATCAACCTAGGAGTTGTGTACCTATCTCAAAATCACTTTAGATGTCAATCGGGGTCCACTTCCAGATAATAACCAGCAAATCAACTTTACTTCCACATTCTCTCTCTCCTGTTTACAAAACAAAATGTTTTGAAATGCGGGCGGCCAATTGATTAAATACAAAGCTCTAACTAGTGCAATAAAAAGGTAAAAGATAGAAGATTAACCATACTGTTGCATCCATAAATGATCAAGGTCAAGCACTAAAAGCCATCACCAAGTCTTGATTAGCTCCTCTAGTAATGTTTGTTCAAGTTTGTAAGAACGTAGTCTATCCTATTGGTATTGATGATCAAATAGAAGAAAGAAAATCAAAAGAAGAGATGTTTGAGTTTTGAGAGGTGGATTTAAGTCTAAATCCTTTAGGATTAAAACCTAAATCTCCCCATAACGGCCAACACACCAAACCCATATCTAGGGAGAATTAATAGTACTTAAAAGTAGAATCTTTTGAGGACTTTAGGAGGGACAAGATGAGATTATGCAATAATGAAAGGAAGAAACAAGGAATTTCCAATAAATTTAATTCAAAGCTTAAACTTTGAAGGTTTTCATTAATCAAGGCTTAAACTAAGCTAAAGGAAGAAAATAGTTGCTAACTTAAACTACCCTAAAAAATGCCAAAAATCCCCTTTTAAAGCCCTTACATCATCACTAGAAAAAGGGTAGAGCATGGGGGCACGGTCGCGCCCATGGCATGGTGCTCCCATGCCAGATTTCTGTCCAAATCTTCTTCTTTTACCCTGTTCCATGGTACTCCGTTGCTGAATTTGGCACTCCCTCTTAGTTAGGCTTCAGAATGGGTTAGGCTTTGCTTCAAGTGGACTTTTTCTCTCATTTCTACCTACAAAACATAAAACATCATTAATTAGATAATTTAGAGGTTATTTATGAGCTAAGATCTAAGATAATGAAGGTCAAAACTTTGCTCGATTGAGAACCAAACAAATACTCCCACATTTAGATTTTGGTTGAGCTATTTAGGTGATTGGTTTAATTACATTATGCTTTCACATGCTAGACATTATACACTAGTATGTTGGTTATGTAATGTTTGTTACACTTGTGGCCATTTTATTGAATATTTCACGTTAAACCTTAGATAGGTTATGCTATATTGGAATACTTCATGCCAAAATTTGATGAGTTATGTCTTGTGGATGACACAAGCTAAATATTTGGTTGGAGTATGTCATTAGAGTGCTATAAATTATTTCTTTCATGGTAGCTAATGCTTGTAGCTTAGTCGCTAAGAGGCCAATCGATTCCCAATTATCAATAACATACAATGTTACAAAATTAATGGCGAAGTCAAAATCCTATACTACTCCTTCTAGTGACTCTGTTTAGTGTCATTAGTAGTCCATTTTCCTTCAGTTAATTTTTCAAATCAACTTAGTCTCAGCTTAATCCACCAGAATTCTCATCTCAATCTTTTCGATTGAGTTAGTTTAGGAAATTAATTTTGTAGTAACCTCCACCCCTGTGGGATCGACACTAGAATGACATCTTGTCTACGATAACCTTTCATACTTGGAAGTATTTAGGTTAATTTTATAAGTTGAAAAATCCACACCATTATACTGAAAAGATTAAAGGGGTACTTAAACTACTAAGAGAATCAATGATGCTCGTTTTTATAGAGATGGAGAATCCTGGCTTCTGTTCAACCTAAGTACACCCAAGTGATTGTATCCTCTCACAGCACAAAACTTCTTGTTTATAGAGGAAACAGAATATATAAGATTCATTAATGGTTATAGTACACACATTATTATAGGATGGCCTATATGGCTATAGTGCACATGTCATTGTATTGACTAGACGTAACACACTAGCAAGAATAATAGTACAACTACTTTTTCTGAGCACTAAATGCTTGATGAAACTAGTCTTCCATATTAAGATTTTGCATGCCTTCATCTCTAATTATGTCTTCAGGTCCATCAATATCTTGATAATCATCAAGATCGTTATCAATTTCAATATGCTTAAGATCTCTTCTTCAAATACTCAAAGTACCTATCTCTTTCTCTTTACTGACAAGAATTTATCAGACCTAACATCAAAGAGATAAGAAAAAGCATGAAATAGCTCTTTCTACATTCATATTGTCATTAGACTCACTATCATAATTGAAAGTGATATTTCTACAATGCACCAGTATCATTGTTCATTCTATCATTACCACATTAGATGATGAACGTTGAGAAAGCCAATAGCCCTTGCTAAGGCAGGGTCACCAACTTTTCTTTGTCATTTCATAATTTGTTCTTGTTGCTGATCTACAAGTTCAATTAGATCAACTGATTGAACAAAATAATGAACTAGTTTGGCCTTTCCTTTTTTAGACTCAATTATACTTTATCACTGTTGTATGAAAACTCTTGAATTGAGGGGCTGTTATTAGTTCTTTAAGGAATCCACAAATCTAGTGTTTCTCTTTGGGGAATGTACACATCTAATGGTTCCTTTTGAACATACATTTTTGAAAGTTAGTTAATTTTCATAAAAATGAACATTTTAGATTAGGAATTTCAATTAATTTAGCTGCCATCCAATCCCTAATTACTTAGTTATCTTAATCTAATAGTTTATTATTTTTAATTGCAACAAATTTTTTTTGATTTGATGCATTACTGGTGTCACGAAAGAGAGGATGCTTCATGGAAACCAGACATCTACTCTGAATTACCCTTATATTCACTAAATTTACCAAAATTATAATTAAGGAAGTACATTCACAACCAATTCAGTTTATAATGTAATTTAGAACATAGCTCGGGAACCCTACATTAACTAAAATTATCCAATAGATCATACAGGCAGCATGTCTTCTTGATAACTTCTTCCTACCCTCTAGCTTGCTAGGAGGGTGGTTAGTCACTGATCCTCTACCTAAAATAGAAAATACAGAAAACATTTCAAGAAGTAAGTCGAAGCTTAGTACATGTATCCCTATGCTGTAAAATATACTTCGTGTTCAACTTGGTTGGGCACCCACTTTTCAATTCATTTTATTTCAAGAACATGAGGGAGGGAGAATAGAATATGAATAAATTTCTTTTTGGGGTTATTGTATGGAATTGGAACTTCTTTTCATGTCTAAATGATAATTGAGATAGGTGCATACCTCCCAGGGCAAATAGGAAGCCTAAGCTAAAGTTGCGTGGGTGAACTTAGGGACGCAAGCCATAATATTTGATAATTGACTGGGGCCACTAAATTGGGTGACAAAACATTTTTTCAAACTGATTCATTGGATGAGTATTGTATGAAATTAATATAATTTGAAAAACGTGTAAGTTTTTGAAGATCAAAGGCAATAAACGTACTTGAGTTTTTGAAATTTCTCTCCCTTTGGTAAAATGTTAGTTTATGGCTTGAAATGACAAAAATAGCCTCGTTTCTACTCCAAATGTATTTTTCTATGATTGATAAGGTTTCAAATCGTTTTTATTAACTATAAGCTGAGTAAGTAATTCACAATTTCTTTGATTCCTTTTTTAATTATTAATGCAGTCATTATCACTTATTTAGACACAAATTGAATTTATGTCCCCTTTTTATTTATTCTTCTTTTAATATTGTGGTTGCCTAGTTTATTCATGGTATCAATGATATAGTTTGTTCTTTAATATTGCTCAACTCAATATTGTTATTATTAACGTTATTATCGTTATCGTGATTTTGGATATTATTATTATTATTACCCTTATTATGACTATTGTATTATTATCGCTATTATCGTTGTTGTTGTTATTGTTATTGTTATTGTTATTGTTATTATTATTGTTATTATTTCCATTGTTATTATATTTGTCATTAGGAGTAATAATATTATTGTTATCATTAGTTGTGGGGGTTCATTTGTAATAAAGTTTATGTTAGTCGAGTTTGATTGCGGGTTTGGTTCGGTTTTAATGCCAAGTGCATATTTCTGAGTCCCAACCGAAAGATGTTCGCTCATTTCACCTTCACATAGACCTTGGCTATGATTTACTTGGTTGAACTACAAGTGTTGTTTCCTTCTAAACTCATTTACGATAAATCAATTTTCACTATTCCTCCATCGTTTAAGCCCCCTGAAAATACTTAAATAATCCATGCACACTAGTTTTAATCCATTGACCAGATTACTAGAATTGAACGACTATAATCTAGTTTCTCAATCACTTTAAGTGCACTACATTTACCACCCAAATTTGCACAATTAAACCTATTGAATTTCTTAGATTAGTTTTAATGTTCACATTAAACATAATTATTTCAAGATCTCCCAAAACACATTTACCTCCTTCCTCATCTTCTTCAACCTCAAGAAACTTTTTTTCATGGAAACATCACACAACACACAACCATAGTTCTCTAATGTCATTCAAGCACAAGCCACAACTTCACATCTAACCACCAAACCCAATTCCGGCCACCATAATCACCCATAAATCCCAACACATCTGCTAGGCTCAAGCTCATTCTCAACACTCAAGACAATGACAAATTATCATTTATCTAATCTTAACAAAGCATTTGCTAAAACAATCAATCAACTAAAATGGTGGAAATGATTAATAGGGGACTAGGATTTCGGCCTCTCAATCCCAATGGAACAAGCTATGAGACGAAAATAGGAGGTGGTACTGGCAAGCGACTGCTACTGGGGTTGAACCATGGTGGCCAGCGGTGACGTCCGGCATGGTGGTCGCTAGAGGAGAAAGATAGAGCATGGGAGGGGGTTTTTGGTGGATGGGCATGGCAGGTGTCGACGGGGAAGCAAAGAAGGGGGGTTTAGTTTGATTTTTGTTTTAATTTGGTAATTTTAAGAAGACCTTAATAAATTTTAAATGTAACAAATTTTTATTTTTTTATTTTATCCAATTTTCGATTTTTATGATTTTTACTTTTTGTGCCCCTTCCCCTTTTTTAAAGACTAATGAGCATTTTGGGCTATGTTTTGGGCAAAATTATTTTGGGATATTAATATCATTTTTATGGTACATTTGGAAAAGTTATAATCTTTACCGTGTTAATTAATTTGTTCCTTGCATTTTATTTCATACATTATTAGTACGGCTTTTTTGTGTAATATAGATGAGCCAAGGTATGTTTATAATTGATTTTCTCACTTTTAGGAATACATTAATTTGTTTTTTTCCATATATTTCTTACAACGTTCTCTGAATGATTTAATATGTAACCTGATTAAATTTCCTTCGAGCCCACTTCATTGTCTCAATCTACAATTGTATAAATTATATGAATGACGAATTGAAATGCTGTGCCCAACTCAATTAATTTGAATGGTTCTTAACTGAAATAATTAGCATGGGTTAGGTTCGTGCCATTACACATTCCATATTCCAATGCCTCCATTGCATGATCATTTGAGGAGAAATTTAGCTATTAGATTAACATCCATAATTCTACAATTATCAGGAAAGACTTTCACAAAATCCCATGATTCTTGAATCTCATAGAAATAAATGATTATATTAGTTGATGCAGGCTTTGTATTAGTCGTTGAATCATTTTTCTTAAGCTTAGGCATATATTTTTTTCTTTAACATTCTGAAGACACTTCAATTAAATTTTTTTTTCTATAATTCTAATAGGCTGAATCTTTGCACTGTTAGTAGGAAGAAGATAGCAAGCCTAAGCATGCTCTAGGTTTTGCATGGAATTGTAACATATCCATCGGAATTCTACTAGGTGAGACCTATTCTAATAGTAATCTGTTCTAGCAATAGTGACTTTGCATTGTGGACTTCCTCCCTTTTCGACAAGAGTGAAGCTCAGATGACCACCACTGATAAGCTTAGGAATTGAACTATCTATATGAGAACTCTTCAATCTAGCTCAGTTGACGTGGACCAAACTCTAAGCTTGCACTTATTCTCCTAGGCAAGGGTATAAAACCTAGTACGCTCAATGTTGACTTTGGATCAAGGACTAGGTCTTCCTAGATCAATGTTAAGTTGGGACCCTTGAGGAGGTCCAAGTAAGCTTAGGAAAGACGATTGTGCAATTAGTAGCCCTAAATAAGAAGATTAGTTACTTTATTGTCCAAAATAACTTCACTAGCTCATTTGCTTTTTTCCAGGAAAAACACGTCCTCTCAATTATATCTTTAATTTAGAAGCGAAGATGGCTTCCAATTTGAGAAAATTATATGCTTACAAATAATTTCAAATATCTAGTTTTGTATAATCCACTATTACTAGTGTCCCCGCAACTTGTCATTCCCCTCCTCTTACAACAGCTACTAGTATGGGGGGCCATGATATCCCATAAAATGGAAAGGGAAGAAAGGGACATCTGTTATATAAGTAAAAAGTTCCTCTAATATGAGACCTGCTACATGGCCTTGGAAAAAACTGTTTTGGCCTTAGTCCGGGTAACCAAGAAGCTCAAACATTACACGTTAACCTATACAGTACATGTAATAGCACCAATGGACCCTATCAGATATTTCCTCCAACAACCCATGATGAATGGCAAGGTAGCTAGATGGACAGTAACACTACCAGAGTTCGATCTAGATTACCTTCCCCAAAATTCCATTAAAGGGAGGGTCATGTTCAACTTTTTGGTACACTTACCAATTGAAGAACAAAGGGAGGAGTCATTCGATTTTCTCAATGAGCAGGTCATTCAAATTAAAGAAGAAAAATGGACAATGCACTTTGATAGAGTATCAAATCAAAAAAGAATTGGAAACTGCATCCTCTTGGTATCCCCAAAAGGGGCCCATACCCTTATTTTGGTCAAGTTGGACTTCGAAGTAACTAATAAGGTTGTAGAGTATGAGTCTTGTATCATCAGGCTGTAGGCTACTATATAAATAGGAGTCAAAAAGCTGCGAGTGTACAGAGACTCTAATTTGATAATTAATCAAATATCATAAAAATGGAAAGTAAGAAGCACACTGGGTCAACTTCACCAAGTACTTTATCCACATCACCTACACCTATCTCCTTCGAGAGAATAACCAGTTTGCAAATGCCTTAGCAACATTAGCTCGAATGATCAATATCCCTAGCAGCATCCATTCGATGCCACTGACAATTGAAAGGATGAATAAACTAGCTCACTGTTATTCTATAAAAATATACAACATCGATCTCACAGCTTAGTATTATGATATTTACCAATACTTAATGAAGAGAGGATACATGCTAGGATACTCTCTAAAAGTCTAGCAAGCATTGAGGCTATTGGCCTTGTTAATGTTTTGAGGATAAAGGAAAGTTATATAAGAAAACTGATATAGTTATAAATTTACTATGTTTAACGCAAGACGGTGCCAGATAAATCATAAAAGAAGTTCATGATGGAGAATGTGGGCCACACATGAATAGCAAAATGCCAACCAAGAAGGTCCAAATAATGGGATATTATTGATCCACAATAGAGGCAGACTACTATGCATATGTGAGAAGGTGTCAAAAATGTCAAGTACATTCCAATTTACAACATCAGCTTCCCTTGTTCCTTTCGATATTAACTTCCCTATACCACTTTTCAGCCTAGGAAATTGACATCATCAACAAAAATACATAAAAAGGGACTAGCGGGCATGAATATTTGCTTATAGCCATCGACTACTTTCTTAAATGGGTAGAAGTGACCTTCTATGCAAAAAAACACATCAAAGCACATGGATAAATTTCTCCTCCATAACATCATATGCAGATATGGTCTCCCACATGAACTAATAAGTGATCAAGGGAGCCACTTTAAGATAGAAGTAGCAATCTCACTTAAAAAGTATGAGATTCAACATCATAAGTCATCCCCCTATCATCCTCATATAAATGGAGCAGTTGAAGGATCTAATAAAAATGCCTGAAGGACAATTGAAAAAATGGCTAAAAATTACAAGGGTTGGGCCGATAAACTCTGGATTTCCCTTTGGGGGGTTATAGGGCGTCAATTTGAACTTCCACACAAGCAACTCCATGCTCCTTGGTATATGGAGCGGAAGTAGTGCTCCGAATGGAAATATTAATACACTCACTAAGACTAGCTGCTAAAAGTTAAGTCCTAAAGTCGGATTGGGCAAAAGCTCTAGATGAAGAGCTAGAAATGTTAGACGAGAGGAGCTTAAGGGCATACCATAACATCTAGATTTACCAATCCCTGATTTAACAAGAAAGTTAAGCCAAGGGACCTCTAGGAGGGTGATTTTATTCTGAAAGAGATAAGGGCCTCAATACAGGAACCGAGGGGAAAGTTAAGACCTAATTGGTTAGACCCATACATCACAAAAACTATCTTGTCGGCAAAAGCAATGATGCTTACAAATATAAATGGAGAGGAATATATTTAGTATACTAACCTTGATCAATCAAAGAAATATTATGCCTAAAAGACCCATAGCAAGCTTTTAATTGGACCCATAGAAGGTTCGCAAGGCCCACCCTAAGTCCATCAAAATAACTATATATAAAATAGTAGATAAACAAGTGGTTAATGAATAATTCCTTATTTCAGGTGTGTAGAAAGCCTTAATGGCCTGACCTAATCACCTATTATTTGCGCAAAGAAAAGGCACACTAAATAAATTACCACACCCAAAGGAGTAGGCCCAACTGCCAGTTGCAGGAAAATCGGCTCGCTTCGATAAGAAAACCAGGTCGGGTTCTAGGGTTCTGGTAAGTTTGGGTTGGGCCTCTCTCATGACAAATTGGATTGGACCTGAAGTAAGAAGGGTTTTACAATCGGGACTAGCATAAGTAATTAAGGACTCTTAGTGGTGATCGGAGCAAAACTAAGACTTTTATTGCCATCTCAAATTTTAAGAGCATACCACTTGAAATAAAAGTCCTAATAGCATGCTACTCTAAGAAAGCAACACTTTATTCTAAAAACAAAACATATACGAGGCATATCTAGAAATTCCTATTCATTCTTTAATTTCTTACCATTCACAACCGGGGGGGTACCCTTTGGAGGGTAGGATCCTTAAATTTCTTCTTCCCGACTTGAGACAAGTTATTCTCAGCCATTTGTTTCTCAGTATCATTTAGCTTAGCATGAATAGGTTTTGTTGCCATCGCATCATGTTCGGTCGTCCACTTCAGATAATGCTCGGAGACATGTAGAGAATACAAAACAGATGACATCATATGAGTAGGAAGAATAGTCGATCTAAGACTTCATACCAGAATTGTCATTCTTATATGACTTAGAGACAATACAATCTAGCATAGGGATGCATTGCCTATGACCAAATTCCCTCATTACCCGATTTGAAAAATAATACGTTACGGTGAATAAGACCAGGAGACCGATATGGGCAAATTCCTTATTGGTTACAAATCGCAGCATATACCACCACCAAACAGCCCAATGAAAAGGAGGATCTTTCTCGATGAAACTTATCCACCTTGCCATAAACTGATCCTTGAACAATCTCTTCCTTTGGCAGAATTGTGAAGTTAGGTATGCGTCCACATTTCTTGGAATTTCTATAAATCTGAGGCCCAGACATTGATTGTCGAAATTGAACTTTGCTATTTTGTGGGGGTTAACTTTTATCCCAACACACAACTAGTACTTAATTAGCTTAAGGGCCAATATTAGGTATGGGATAAGACTACAATGGCCTGTCTAAAGAAAGTTAAGAAAAAAGCTCCTCTGTTGTCGCACTTTGAAATCTTATACATGCCTCATTTAGAAAATAGGCAAGCAGGTGCTCTATCAATGTTGGCCATCTACTTCACGAATGGCTAAGCCAAGCAAATTTAGTAGTAGGTCTTCAACAAAAGAAGCATCAATGCCATTGAATTCATGCGACCCTCTGAGACCAATTACTAAACTAATCTTACTTGATTATTGTTGTTGATAACCACTAGGCGTGTATGCTAGATAAATTTCATGTAGTGATCATGTTTGGTGAAACTTTATTTGAATCTATTGAGGTTTCGAAACCCTAGTTTTGAGTGGGTTTCGAAACTTTAGTTTTGAGTTTTAGTGCTAGGGCTAATTCATACTTGATTTTTCTTGTTTGAAGCTCAATATATGTTTTAGACATGAATTTTAGTATTTGATGGTTGTTTGAATGCATTTTGCTTAGTTGGATTTCTTCTACCTGAATTTTGCTAGTTTGCCATCTTTTAGTGAGACCCATGTTAAAATGGCTTTATATGTATTACGGGACACTACTGACCTCCTAAATGTTGCCAACAATGTATTTGTAGCATTTTATGACCAACGAATCATGCTTTAGTCACCTCTTACAATAAACTATAAACTACAGCATGTTTTAATAAATAAAATGTTTGTGAGTGATTGTCATGAACTGATGGCTTTCATGCTGCTATGAAAAAACATGCTAACAAGTTTTTATCACCATTTGAATATATTTGGGCCATTTTTTATATTCTGCTGAATGTTGCCTGAATTTTACTGTTTAGACATTTTCTTGATTTCAGATCCTTTTGAATAAGCGAGTGACCGCATTGCCTCATGAGATGCCCCATAGATAGTAGTGGAGATTGTCATTTATAGGAGGATGTCATGGATATCCCTCCATCCCCTTTTATTTAAAAAGAACCAAATCAATTAGGTAAGTTTATTATGCTGGATAAAGAATGAATAATTCATCCAAGTTTTGTTTAAGCTTTGAAAATGCAGCGTAAAGGGTTCGTTCTAGCACTAACCTGTTTTTGGGTGCAAAATTCAACAAGCATCTTCAAGGTTTAAGTCTGATATTTTTTGATGGATTTGAATTTCAAGATGTCAGCTTTCCAACAAATCAAGTTGCATCCAATTTGGACTTCATTTGGTCGTTCAAATAAGCAATTAAACCCAAGGTGTCAAAACTGCCCAGTAGGACCAGAATAAGCTAGTCTTGGTTATATTATAAATTAAGCTATATGATGGATTAAGTCTTCAAATTATACATTTTTGGAATCCCCATGATGTCTAATTTCAGGTCCAAGCATTAGTTTTCAATCATAGCTACAAGAGGGTGAGAGATCAAGGACTTTTCCCAAACCGGTCAGATTAGGCTCTAATCTGTGCGGTAAAATGTTTAAGCCTAATTACCATACTTAAACATATCATAACCTTGATTTCTTTGGGGGGAGGGTTTATACACATCCCAAATTTACCTCCCATAGCCCGAAATCACAATCATACTCACTTTTGATAAGCCTAATCTTTGTCCTAAAACCGGCCAGAATCTGCCCATAAACCCGGTTTAGTGCAATTTGAAGTAGTCTAAGTCTTCGGCCAAAATCCTCACTTGCAAGGTAGCTTGGCACATCCCTTAAGGCTTGGCACACGTCCCTAGTCTCTCTCTAGATAGGATGGTGCCTTGAAGTGCTCAACCAATGAAGAAACATGGCAACAAAGTTGGTCTCTTGCGCGTGATTGGCCAGCCGTAAAGGAGCTCTTGATTTTTGGCTATCCAATGAGGATTCAGCACAATCTCAGCATGTATTAATCTTAGTTTAAGAGTAGATGATTGTATAATGTGTATTAGTAATGTTTTACTTCATGTTTTAAATGTATTAGATTAGTTTAAGATAGCTTCTAATTTAGTTTAGCACAAATCAGTTTGTATTAGTCTTAATACCTTTCCTAACTAGTAGGAAAGGTAGAAGTGCTTGCTTGCTTGCTACCTTAGGCCTATATAAAGGCTTACACGCCTTGTAATAGATATAACCAGATTTGAATCAAAGAAAAGTTGAGAGCATTGTTGCTTTCGTGCTTAGGCATACCCCCAAATACTTAACTTGGTTATCTTAATTTAGGCCAAACTAAGTGGTGATCAAGTGAAGTCTTAAATGTGATTAAGTGGTGATATCTGTATCTTAATCATTGTTTAAGGGCCCTAAACTTGAGTTTGGTGGTGTTTCTGTATCCATTCTTCAAGTTTAGTTCTATCCAATTTGGTGTTTTATCTCAAGTATTCAAAAAGAGTTAAAGTGAGTTTACTAGCTTAATTTCAAGTTAGTAAATCTTAACTTTGATTCTTCTTTCCATTCCACACATCCATAACCTTTCCAACATCCATTTCCATGCAGAATCCAAGCTAAAGCTATTCCCTTTGGTTTAGCTTTCAAACCACACACTTAAACATCCCACACCGTGAGCCTTGAAAAATCCTAGGGAAATATGGCAGCAAAGTGGCACAGCCTGCCTGTGCCTAGTAGCACGACCGTGCCACCCCTAAACCATGTGTTCTTCCCTTGTTTGCTTCAAGTTCTTAGTGGTGTGTAGCTTGGGTCGTCCATCCCTTGTGATATACATCAAATACATCACGTTCTCTTTTGTTTTTCCATTTAGAATCACTTGATTCTAAACTCCATTCCTCCCTCACATGTTTGTTGCCTCACAACCAACATATTATGTGTCCATTTTCCCTTGATTTCCCTTGATTGTGTCTACCTTTGGTTGAAAGCTTGCACTCTTAAATTAAGTCATAGCTAGACCCTCGGCAGATACATCAGGATGACTTGGAGATTAGGAGTTAGATGCTTGGTTATTTGGCTGATTACAATGATTTGATGTTCACTAAACCTCATCACCGTTACATTT
>JACYFF010031956.1:27870150-27890739 GCA_017589665.1 Selenicereus undatus
GTCTCCTTAAGTGTTTCCTCGATACCACCGGCACATTCTATCTTCCAGTGGGTGAGATGCGTGTTACCCCATATGATTTTTGCATACTGATAGGGCTTGGCTTTAGAGAAGTCCCAGTAAGACATGATGCAACTTTCAGATTAGGATTGTCTAGGTGAGGCTCTTTGTGACTAGTGCCTCTAGATGAAATGTTGCATCAAACTCCATCTAGTATTCCTAGCTCAAGGTAGCTCTCCAAGTTGGGAATGTAGACGTCGAGTAGTAGGTGTGGCTCTTCATCACCTTGTTGCTCAGTTCCACCTTCTTCGCTGCCAACGCAAGATCTTGCCTTAAAATGCAATTAAACTTTCTAAAAAATCAAAAATGCCATTGAAAATTTTGTCTTCTTGCCGCTGCCACGTAACTTGTTTATATGGGCTAATTATGCCACTGTAACCCGGTAATACTAGACAAATAATAAACTAGCGAATTTGACTTTGATCAAATATTTAAAAACTTTACCAAGATAAAGGAAAAAAATTACAACTACCCAACCCTCTCATGTTCCCTCCAAATAGAAGCCCTGAACATTATTGATGTTCCATTCCCACTGGAATGATCTCTGGCAGAAAAATTCAATGCTAAAACCCTAAAATTCTGCAATCGTCAAAGTCATTTATGATGATCACAACATAAATAGGAACACTTGGCTGCTTTATTATCGAATATCTCGCTATTCATCAACAGGTAAGTTTTATGTCTTTTTAGTTTGAGGTTTGGAAATGGTGCTCTTACTATTGTTTGAAGTGCTTTTTTGTATGTTGTCGTTTGTTAGTTGACATAGAAGCTAAATTCCAGCTTATTTAGTGTGTGTTATGATTTTTGGAAATGTGTGTGTGAATTTGGAAGGGTTCAAAACTCTAATGCTCTATTTTCCTCTTTTGTGTATTGAATGGGGCTTAATTTAGTGATTTTACTTAAAATATACACAATGGGTGATGATGTTAGTAATACATCATGTTTACATATTTATCATTAGGGACATTTTGGGAGTGACCCTTTCTTTGTGTATGCTAAGGGGTGGTTAATGCAGGTGAAAGAGAGCCCAGATTATATGAGTGTTGAAGACATTAAGGATGCTATAGTTGAATTAGTGATGTGTGGTCTACCGCAAGCGCACGGTGGTTGTAGTACAGATAAAAGATATCGCTCCTCAGGGACTAATTATAACTTACTGAGTCTTCCCTATCAGAATATACTAAGTAAAACTTTGGTTTAAGTGGATTCAATTTAACAATAGCAAATAAACTTTCCTAAATTTATAAGGGAAAAACATTTAGGAATTCTCGTAGTTACGAAAGGAAGTTGGATCAAAAACAATGAACATGTGCTTTCTTCTAATTGGTCAAATTCGAGGAATTGTAATCTCTTCAAAAATTCAGTCTATTCTTTCGAAATCAATTAAATTTGCCTAAACTAAGCAAAAGTCGTTCTTTCAAACTAATTTGCCTCAATTCAAGTTAAATATATTCGATTACTTACTAGCCCTCTTAACATATAAATATCTCTTTCGAGGCGAAGCTACCTTAGGCCTTATCAAGCAGTCTAACAACCAAACGTCACCTTTCAGTGTTTCATTCGTTTGTTTCAAGTGCGTAAGCAAATTTCGGCCAAAAGTCAACTCACAACATGAATAATACTTGACAAAACAAAATCAAACCAATCATGAAGATGAGCACAATTGTATAGATTAAAACATGATTCAATAACAATTCTACAAACCACTAAATCCCTAGACTAAAGAAAACTACTCAGACATGATAAAAGATTAACAAACTAACCAATTATTGATGAAATCTGAGCGAGAAAGGGGATTGGCTCATATGGCCTTCAGCCAAGGGCTGCGAAACTGCCTCAATGACAAACTCTCACACTCAAGACTAACACAAATACAAAAACCAAACTAAAAACTATAAAATTTAAGAAACTAAAGCTATTCGACACTTTGCTTTGCTTGAAATGATATTTTATTCTGGGATGGTCTCTACATGCTGCAGAACGTCGCCTTATATAGAAAAGTTCAGCCAATCTCAGCCACACAACCAAGGGAAAGTGAAGAGGCAACAGTTACAGGCTTACCACGGTTCGACCACAGTCTGGGCTGGAACCGGGTTTTTGCTCATTCTTTGCTGTACGGTCTGGGCTTAACATGGACAACTGTGGGGGGTCAAAATACAGCCATTGAAGGGCAAATGTTGAGTGAAAAGGCTAAAAATCCTGCAAAACGCATCAAACAATTATACCCAAGCATAAATCGAGAATAGGAGAGTAAATAACAGCAATAAGCGCAATATTCTCCTCAAAATGACACAAAATAGCCCTAAAATAATATACGCATTGAGCACTTATCAAACTCCGCCATGCTTAAACTGTTGCTTGTCCTAAAGCAATGCAGGGATTAAAAATATACACAGCCTCATGATAAATTTAAGTAACATTCAAGTGGAAAAGCTGATCCAAAGGTAGCCCAAAAAGGTACAAAAAAACTTTAATAAACAAGTAGGGAATGAAATTATCAAAAACTTTTAATATACCACAATGTGGAATCTTGAAAGCAATCTCCCCCTAATTGTCAAATATAGTCATTCAACATATGAAACAAGCAAAACTAGTAAGGCGGGTAGAACCTCACTAAAGTTATGTGGCACTCAGTACTAGACCTGATCAGCGGGTCGGGGACCCGCTCGACCCGACCCGACCCTCAAAAATGAGGGTCAGGGTCAGCTTTTTTTTTGTCTCCGACCCGCCCCGACCCTCAAATTTAGGATACCCGACTATGATGTGGGTTAGGCTTGGGTAAAGATATTGACCCGCTGACCTAACTCGCTGACCCTCACCTTTTTAAAAAAAATAAAAAAATAAAATAAAAGCAAGATGCTTTTGGTTTCATTTGTTCAAAACTTTTTCGCTTTCAATTTCCCATCTCCCCATAGCATCTTTCCCCCATTTACCAAACAAAATCTCATTGATTCATAACCTTCTGACGCTTCCTCTCTAATGTTTAGAGTAGACTAAATAGTCATTTTAGTGAACTAATCGGTCTATTCGTTTAATGACTAAATTATGCATTAGAGTGTTTGCAATAGCGATACGCTTCGTCAGAGCATTATATTATCGTTTGACTTTTTATTTTGTCATATATTTAATGTTGACCTTTATAATAAAAAGAAACTTAGCGAAAAATCTCATTTTCTATATTGGGAGGTTTGAGGGTCGGGTCTGACCCGATGACCTGAGGGTACTCACAGGGTTAGGGTCAGGATTAGGGGTATGCTGACCTACATGAGGGTCAGGTAGGGTCAGGGTTGAGAAAATTCTATTTGCCGACCCTCATGACCCGACCCTCAATTTGATCAGGTCTACTCAGTACTCATGTGTTTGAAATGTATATATGAAGGTTCTCTCAAATCTCATCCTTAGATGCAAATCTACCATAAGCTTTGCAACATTCTCAAAATTCGTCATCAATAAAAATGCAAACACATTAGTAAATCATCATGACTTTAATAGGGTCGCAGCGGGCTAGGGGTAAAGGTAAGAGGGGGAACAAATGTTTTTGGAAAAGACGAGCTAAAAGCCAAATACTAAAAGCTAAATAATTCCAATACATCAAACAACATCCTTCTTAAACCCTATCAATTCATAATAAATACCCAGATAAAGAGAGAAAGAGTCGAAAATCACAAATACCTTACACTCCCAACAAGGCCAACCACTTTCTTCTTCTTTTTTTCGTTCTATTTTTATTCTTTTTTTTTTCCAAAAATTTTCTCTTTTGTTCCTTTTTTTTCTCAGAAGGGATAACCAAGGGGGAAATCCATAAGGAGCTTTAAATTCCAACTCTTCTCTAAATTTTGTACGATAAAACAAGGGATTAATAAATATCTCACAACCTTACACCAAACAACCGAATTACACCACAAGATATCATTCCATCTTACTAACACCCTATCAGACCTAATGCAAAAGAATAGAATATTCCTCTAGCCTTGGCTTAAAGGTAAGATAAGTATTTGGCCATGGGTTATAATAGGAGGTTCAAATCAAGAAAAATGGATACAGGCTCAAAAGGGCTAACAAGAGATGCAGTACACAACCAGGGTGGCTATTTGGCCATGGTGTTAAACAAATCAAAGAAAGAAAAAAGCCTTAATCATATTGCCTAAATGCATATGCGAAATGTGATCTTGAACGAAAATCAAAGCAAGTTCTAGAGAAATGACGTCAAGGAAGAGTCACATATGAAAGAAATATGACACTAATAATGATAAACAGTCTCTGAAGGCTCAAAGTCTCATGAAACATCTCCCAAAGACAAAGCTAGCTCACTAGTAAACACATGCCAAAATCTTGTAAAGACTCATGGGGAAAATCAATTCGCATCCAACATGTGGTCAAAACATGGAATTCATTTCGAAAACTGATTCGTAAACATTTTATGCACAATGCGGGCGAATCAAAGGATCAAACTAAATCAAAGAAAGCTACCAAATCTATGGAGATCATCATCAGAGGATTTTTTCATTTTTGTTTTTTTCTTTATATATTTATGCATGCTTGCTCCTACAAATAATGCAAACCAAAATGCAAAAGAAACTAACAAAAGAAAGAAACTAAAATGCAACCTAGAAGAAAACTAAATGCACTACTAAACAAAGCTAAAACAATAACTACAAAAACTACCGCTAAAAACATATACAAAGCAAGAATAAACACACCGGACAAAAATGGGCATCAGACGCCAAATGAAATCACTAACTCCTCCACGCTTGAATCACACATTGCCCTCAATGTGGGCACATAATAAAATAGGTATGGGGAGTAGCATACAACAAGAATAGAGAGGAGGAGGTTGAGGAGGATATGGTGGTTGTACATAGGAGATATGCCAGGCTGTTGGTGGGGGGCAGGTTGAACAACCTCCTCATCACCGGGTACCCAATAAAGGTTATCTTGGTGAAGAAGGGTGGTGCGATCAACATTGGGAAGCAGCAAAAGCCAGTCCCCGGGGTAAATCCAACACAAACGGCCAGCATAAACTTTATAGAAGTTCATAATCTCAAAAGTAGCTTGATCAAGCTGCTCGAACCCGAAAACTCTATCCTCAGGATTGGGCTAAACACCCAAGAATCTAGCAATACTAGTGATTATCCCACCAATGACTATCAGTCCTTTAGTGCTAACAACAACACTACGTAATTGCCTAGCGAAGAATGAACCTGGGTCAAGTTGGTCTCCATCAAGTGTACAGGACAGAAAGTACACCTCATAAAGTCTCGAGACATCGAGACTATCGTCCCAAGAAAACACTATTTAAGCAAAGATACGCTGAGCTGCTCTAATGCAAGGGTTTCTAATATGCGTACATTTTAACGAACTGGTACTGTACCTAACACTCTCCCAAAGTTCACCCCAAAATGCGTCTGGGTTGAATTCGTGGGGGACTTGACGGTGCGATATATCCATGCTAGGGGGAAAACCAAAAACATTGTTGAAGGTACCTAAGTTCAGTTCATATAATTGTCCCTGCAAATACAATGACATATACCTAGCTTGACATTGAGGCCCTCTAGTAACCTCGACATGGAGTGTACTAAGGAATTCTAGGGTCATGTCCCTGTATGTATGCTCTTTGATGCCCAAAAAGTGGCCCATACCACCTCTGGCAAACTACCAACGAATATCATCTAAAATTCCTAATCGGGCTAACAAATCCTCATCATAATATCTAGTTGCCACTACCACATGTTCATTTAAGCAATTATACCTGGCAACATGATCAGGATGCGTTAAACCAAGGGGGTGAGGAATGTTACCTCCAGCATGCACATTGATTTATGTTCAGGATGCCCATTGAGGTCGAGATGGTGCTTGACTTGAAGAACCAACCTCCTTGGTACTCATTTGCCTCTTGTTTGGTGCCATTGGTTCAAACTTGAAACAAAAACAAAACTAAAACTAAAAATAAGAACTAAAACCTAGAAAATTGAAAAACTTAAGCAAAAATAAGAAAAAGAAGAGAGAGAAAAGAATAGGTATGGTGGATGAATGAAGGTGTGATGAATTTAAAGTTAAAGAAGAAGAAAAAGATGGATTTTAAGGAAAAGATGAAAGATTCAGTGAAAAGAAAGGATTTGGAGTGAAAATGAGTGGAAATGGTGAAGAAATGAGGGGAGATTAGAGAGGCTTGGTAATGGAGTTTAGAGAGAGAAAATGGGGATACAGAAAGAGTATATGTCGAGAGGTTGAAGAAGATAAAGAGAAAGGGAAGAGTTTCCGCGGTTAAAACCTAGACCGCGGCCCGTAGCAGACCACCACGGACCGCGGGGCTCACCACGGTCCGTCCATGGTGTCTGTTGGCACTCGTTTTTTTTCGGTTTTTCAGGGTTGGCGCCCCACAGCTGTATTGCTGGGGTGCTGACTGTGGTGCCAACCATTTATTCGTATATATATTTTTTCTATTTTTTTCTCTCTTTTTTTCACAAGTATAACTACAAAAAGTAATAAAAATCAAAACTATAAAAAAAAGGAAAAAGAAAAAGAAAGCTTAGGTTGCCTCCCAAGAAGCGCTCTTTTAAGGTCAAGAGCTTGACCCTTGTTCTACGCATGGTCCGGATCAGATGGTGCATGGACATTGGCCTTGTCTCGGACGGCAAAATTAAACTTATTCAATTGAAGGTACCATCACAAAACTTCAGGCCGAAGGTCCTTTGTCTTCGCAACTTGGTGCCATAATGCACTGTCTGCATACAAAACAAATCGCTGCTTTAGCCCATCAGACGAGCTATCATCAACTCGTTCAAGTCCTGCTTCAAAATCTGCATCAAAACCTTCGACATGGGGCATAGAAAGAATGGTTTGTGAAAATCCGCAGTAATCACTCAGCGATGATTAATTAGAAACAAGAGCCTTAACCTCGGGCTTGTTAGGTGGCATAGGAGCAATAAACTCCACCTTAATATGCCCTTGGTCGGGGTCCTCAAAAGAAATCCAATCTGCATCAGGAGGATCTTCACAATTCCAGACATCCTCTATATCAATCTCAGGGGAAAGGGGTATTGCATCCTATATAAAAAAAAGATGAGAAACTATGTACTCCTTCTTATGACTAAGCACAACAAATCATCCTTCCACCTCAAAAGATACCTGACCCTCTCTTACATCAATGTGGCAGCCAATTGTCACTAAAATTAGCTGCCCTAGGATAATCTAGGCATCCTCAGTTTCAAGCATATCAGCTATAGTGAAGTCCTCCAACACCCAAATGTCTCCTATATTGACTGGCACATTGTCCAACTTGCCTATGGGTTGCGTCACAGAACCATAAGCTAACTATAAGGAAATGGATACGACCAATAATGGTCCTTGGTGCAGCTTATGAAACAAAGAATAAGGCATTATATGGACACTTACTCCTGGATCATATAGACCTCTCTCAATTTCTACCTTTCCAACAATGCAGGGGATAGAAAAACTACCTGGGTCATGGAGCTTAGGGGGAAAATGGTTGGGATCTCAATAGTCTTTGAAAGTGGCAGTCTCACCACCATTGTTTCTCTCCTTACCACTAGCCCTACCCTCTTCCATTGGCACTTCCTCAGAGTCAGTTAAGTCATCCTCTTCCTCCTTCACGGTAGCACAGTTACAGTGCTCTCGAGGGTTAGGTTCAGGTTTGCTAGGTAGTCTATGTGGGGGCGTGGATGAAAAAGTGGTTTTTTGAGAAATTTGGGCTTCAAACATCCTATTATGAGTTGTAAGCACATCAACCTTTGAGGTTGATTGCTTAATATATTCATCTAGTCTTTGTTACACCATAAGCATGTTTTCCATCATTACTTCCAAATTAGACTTTTGGGGCATCTAAGAAGGGAAAGGGGGTATATGAAAAACCAGGGAGTACTTTACCATTCATAGGGGGCATGTTTACAGTGTTTGGATTCGACCTATAAGAAAGATTTGGATGGTTCTTTCAACCCGGATTATAGGTATTAGAGTAAGGGTCATTGGTCGGTCTCCGATTGAAATTTTGAATATAATTAACTTCATCGGGGTTTTGGGAAAAAGGAATCCCAACTTAACAATTCAGAGATATATGTTCAATTGAACCACAAATTTCAGAAAGGGCAGCGGCACTTGAGCTCACAACATTAATATTCATTTGGTCCACTCTTTTAGCCATGGCATCTACTTTAGCATAAAGTAAAGTAATTGCATCAACTTCAAGCTTACATCTAGCCCACTTGGGTTGGGTTCGTTCAGTGGAGCATTGGAAGTTGTTAAGCGCGATCTCCTCAATCATATTATAGGCTTCATCCTCAGTCTTATTTATCAGAGTTCCTCATGCCACCGTATAAATAGTGCACCTTACAGATTGGGTCACACTGTTATAGAAGGCTTGGATTATCGTCCAACGTTGAAGACCATGATGGGGGCACAAACGTAGCAGATCTTTAAAACACTCCTAGGCTTCATAGTGCGTCTCGTCATCTCTTTACAGAAAGTTGGTGATATGATTCGTTAGGCTCGTCGTTTTGGTTGGAGGGAAGAACTTGGCGAGGAATGCTCTTGTCAACTTATCCCAGGAAGTTATGCATCCAGACGGCAAAGAGTGCAGCCAAGCACTCGCTTTATCCCTCAATGAGAAAGGGAATAAGCGAAGCCAAATCGCATCACTACAAACTCCATTTCATTTCAGTGTATCACACACCTCTAAAAAGACTGAGATGTGCAAATTTGGGTTTTCTGAGGGAGTTCTACCGAATTGAGATTGTTGCACCATGAAAATGAGTGTCGGTTTGAGTTCGAAGTTGTTGGTATCCACAACAGGGCAAGCGATGCTTGAGGCAATCCCCTGGACTCCTGGGACAGAGAGTCCTTCATTGAACACCTTCTGCCATGCTTGAATTTCGTCTTGCCTCGCGCCTTTGCTATTCAATCCTTTTCTTTTTCCTCCTTAGGCAAAAATTCCTCTCAATATCTGGATGGGGTTCGTACAAGATTGGACCTTGCATAAACTAAGAAAAATTCCTACAAGCACTTTTACCAACACTACCACCGCAGATTAAACAAGCAAAGAAACAAAAACAAAAATAACAATAAAAATAAATAAAATACTTAGTCACTTTCACAAGACTAACTCAATAGTTAACCGTTTTTTAAAAAATATTCATGCATGCATGCTCCTGCAAATAATGCAAACTAAAATTCCAAAGAAACTAACAAAAGAAAGAAACTAAAATGCAACCTAGAAGAAAACTAAATGCACTACTAAACAAAACTACAACAATAACTACAAAAACTACCACTAAAAATATATACAAAGCAAGAACAAACACACCAAACAAAAATAGGCATCAAACACCAAATGAAATGACTAACTCCTCCATGCCTGAATCACACATTGCCCTTAATGTGGGCGCATAATTGAAAAGGGATGGGGAGCAACATACAATAAGAATAGAGATGAGGAGGTAGAGGAGGATAGGGTGGTTGTCCATAGGAGATATGTCAATCTCACCAGGTCTCTAAACATGCCCTATAGTGCTGGAATTATTGGATCTGGGAAGCAAGCAACCCACGAAGCTCATCGTGCGCCATCTGAAGCAACAAACTCTCGAAGGGAAACTTGCTCATCTTGAATGAGCCTAAGGGTGTCTTGAAGGTTAGAATTGTTAGGCAGGGGTGGATGAAAGGAAGAACTATAAATGGGCAGCCTAAACTTTCCAGAAGTTAATAATCTCAAAAGTAGCTTGATCAAGTCGCTCGGACCCAAAAACTCTATCCTCAAGATTGGGCTCAACACCCAAGAATCTAGCATTAGTAGTGATTATCCCACCAATGACTATCCGTCCTTTAGTGCTTACAGTAGCACTATATAATTGCCTAGCTAAGAATGAACCTGGGTCAAGTTGGTCTCGATCGAGCGTACAGGACAGCAAGTACAACTCAGAAAGTCTCGAGACATTCAGACTATCGTCCCAAGCAAACAAAGAACAAGCCAAGATATGCTCAGCTACTTTAATGTAGGGGTTCCTAATATGTGTACATTTTGACGATCTGGTACAGTACCTAACACTCCCTGAAAGTTCAACCCAAAATGCATTTGGGTTAAATTCGTGGGGGACTTGACGGTGCAATATGTCCATGCTAGGGGGAAAACCAAAAAAACTGTTGAAGGTACCTAAGTTCAGTTCATACAATTGTCCCTGCAAATAAAATGATATATATTCGGTTTGACATTGATGTCCTCTGGTGACCTTGACATGGAGTGTACTAAGCAATTCTAGGGCCAGGTCCCTATATGTATGCTCTTTGATGTTTGAAAAGTGGCCCATAGCACCTCTGGCAAACAACCAATGAATATCATCTAAAATTCCCAACCGGGCTAACAAATCCTCATCATAATATCTAGTTTCTACTACCATATGTTCATTTAAGCAATTATACCTTGCAACATGATCAGGATGCGCTAAACTAAGGAGGTGAGGAATGTTACCTCCAGCACGCACATTGATTGATGTTCGGGATGCCCATTGAGGTCAAGATGGTGCTTGACTTGAAGAACCAACCTCCTTGGTACTCCTTTGTCTCTTGTTTGGTGCCATTGGTGCAAACTTGAAATAAAAACAAAACTAAAACCAAAAATAAGAACTAAAACCTAGAAAATTGAAGAAATTAAGCAAAAATCAGAAAAAGAATAGAGAGAAAAGAATGGGTATGGTGGATGAATAAAGGTGTGATGAATTTGAAGTTAAAGAAGAAGAAAAGGATAGATTTTAGGGAAACGATGAAAGATTGAGTGAAAAGAAAGGATTTGGTGTGAAAATGAGTGGAAATGGTGAAGAAATGAGGGGAGATTGGGGAGGCTTGGTTATGGAGTTTAGAGAGGGAAAATGGGGGTAGAGAGAAATGTATGTCGAGAGGTTGAAGAAGATAGGGAGAAAGGGAAAAGTTGCCGCTGTCAAATACCTAGACTGCGGCCCGTAGCAGACCACCACGGACTGTGGGCCTCACCACGGTCCGTCCATGGTGTTTGTTGGCACTCGTTTTTTTTTCTGGTTTTTCAGGGTTGGCACCCCATAGCTGTATTTATGGGGTACTGACCGTGGTGCCAACCATTTATTCATATACATATTTTTTTGGTTTTTTCTCTCTCTTTTTTTTTCAGAAATATAACTACAAAAAGTAATGAAAATCAAAACTATAAAAAAAAGGAAAAAGAAAGAGAAAGCTTGGGCTGCCTCCCAAGAAGCGCTCTTTTAAGGTCAAGAGCTTGACCCTTGTTCTAGGCTTGTTCCGGATTAGAGGGTGCTTGTACATTGCCTTTTTCCCGGACCACAAAATTAAAGTTATTCGTTTGAAGGTACCATCACAAAACTCCTGCATCAAAATCTACTTCAAAACCTTCCAAAGGGGGCATAGAAAGAACGGTTTGTGAAAACCTACAGTAATCACTCAGCGATGATTAATTAGAAACAAGAGCCTTAACCTCGGGCTTGTTAGGTGGCATAGGAGCAACAAACTCCACCTTAACGTACCCTTGGTCGGGGTCCTCATAAGAAATCCAATCCGAATAAGGAGGATCTTCTTAATTCCAGACATCCTCCATATCAATCTCAGGGGAAAGGGGTAATGCATCCTATATAAAAAAATGAGGAGAAACTATGTACTCCTTATGACTAAACACAGCAAATCATCCTTCCACCTCAAAAGATACCTGACCCTCTCTTACATCAATGTGGTAGCCAACTGTCACTAAAATTAGTCGCCCTAGGATAATCTAGGCATCGTCAGTTTCAGGCATATCAACTATAGTGAAGTCCTCCAACACCCAAATGTCTCCTATATTGACTGGGACATTATCCAACTTGCCTATGGGTTGCATCACAGAACCATCAGGCAACTGTAAGGAAAAGGATGCGAACAACAATGGTCCTTGGTGCAGCTTATGAAACAAAGAATAAGGCATTATATGGACACTTGCACCTGGATCATATAGACCTCTCTCAATTTCTACCTTTCCTACAATGCAGGGGATAGAAAAACTACGTACCTGGGTCATGGAACTTAGGGGGAAAATGGTTGGGATCTCAATAGTCTTTAAAAGTAGGAATCTTGCCACCATTGTTTCTCTCCTTACCACTAGCCCTACCCTCTTCCATTGGCACATCCTCAGAGTCAGTTAAGTCCTCCTCTTCCTCCCTCATGGTAGCACAGCTATAGTGCTCAAAAGGGTTAGGTTCAGGTTTGCTAGGTAGTCTATATGGGGGCGTGGATGAAAAAGTGGCTTTTGGGAAATTTGGGCTTCAAACATCCTATTATGAGTTCTAAGCACGTCAACCTTTGAGGCTAATTGCTTAATATATTTATCTCATCTTTGTTACGCCATAAGCATGTTTTCCATCATTACTTCCAAATTAGACTTTTGGGGCATCTAAGAAGGGAAAGGGGGCCTTTGAAAAACCAGGGAGTACTTTACCATTCATAGGGGGCATGTTTAAATTGTTTGGATTCGACCTATAAGAAAGATTTGGATGGTTATTTCAACTCAGATTATAGGTATTATAGTAACGACCATTGGTCGGTCTCGGGTTGAAATTTTGAACATAATTAACTTCATTGGGGTTTTGGGAAAAAGGAGTCCCAACTTAACAATTCAGATATATATGTTCAATTGAACCACAAATTTCATAAGGGGAAGGGGCACTTGAGGTCACAACATTAATATTCATTTGGTCCAGTCTTTTAGTGATGGTATCTACTTTAGCAGAAAATAAAGTGATTGCATCAACTTGAAGCTTACCTCCAGCCCGCTTGGGTTGGGTTCGTTCAGTGGAGCATTGGAAGTTGTTAAGCACGATCTCCTCGGTCAGTTTATAGGCTTCATCCTCATTCTTGCTTATCAGAGTTCCCCATGCCACCGTATCAATGGTGGGTCTTACAGATTGGGCCACACCATTATAGAAGGCTTGGATTATCGCTCAGTGCTGAAGACCATGATGGGGGCACAAACGTAGCAGCTCTTTAAAACGCTCTCGGGCTTCATAGTGCATCTCGTCATCTCTTTACAGAAAGTTGGTGATCTGATCCCTTATGCTTGCCGGTTTTGGTTGGAGGGAAGAACTTGGCGAGGAATGCTCTTGTCAACTCATCCCAGGTAGTTATGCATCCAGACAGGAAAGAGTACAGCCAAGCCGTCGCTTTATCCCTCAATTAGAAAGGGAATAAGTGAAGCCCAATCGCATCACTACAGACTCCATTTCATTTTAGTATATCACACACCTCTAAAAAGACTGAGAGGTGCAAATTTGGGTCTTGTAAGGGATTTCCACCGAATTGAGATTGTTGCACCATGGACATGAGTGCCGGTTTGAGTTCGAAGGTTGTGGCATCTACAATAGGGTGAGCGACGCTTGAGGGGATCCCCTAGACTCCTGGGGTAACAAAATCACAGAGAGTCCTTCATTGAACACCTTCTGCCATGCTTAAATTCCTTCTTGCCTCGCGCCTTTGCTCTTCAATGCTTTGCTTTTTCCTTCTTAGGCGAAAAGCCCTCTCAATATCTGGATGGGGTTCATACAAGATTGGACTTCACATAAACTAAGAAAAATTCCTGCAAGCACTTTCAGCAACACTACCAGTGCAGATTAAACAAGCAAAGAAGCAACAACAAAAATAACAATAAAAATAAATAAAATACTGAGTCACTTTCTCAAGACTAACTTAATAGTTAACAAAAAAATTTTATATATATTTATACATGCATGCTCCTACAAATAATGCAAACTAAAATGCAAAAGAAACAAACAAAAGAAAGAAACTAACAAAAGAAAGAAATTGTATGCAACCTAAAAGAAAACTAAATGCACTACTAAACAAAACTAAAACAATAACTACAAAAACTACCACTAAAAATATATACAAAGCAAGAACAAACACACCAAACAAAAATAGGCATAAAATGCCAAATGAAATGACTAACTCCTCCATGCTTAAATCACACATTGCCCTCAACGTGGGCGCATAATAAAAAAGGGATGGGGAGTAGCATACAACAAGAATAAAGATGAGGAGGTTGAGGAGGATAGGGTCATTGTACATAGGAGATATGCTAATCTCGCTAGGTCTCTAGACATGCCCTATAGTCTTGCAAATATTGGATCTGAGAAGCAAGCAACCCATGAGGCCCATCGTGGCGCTCTTGGACAAAGTCCCAAACAGTGGCGTTGTCTGAAGCAACAAACTCTCGGAGGGAAACTTGCTCCTCTTGAATGGACCTAAGGGTGTGTTGAAGGTCAGAATTGTTAGCTGGGGGTGGATGAAAGGAAGAACTAGGTCATGCTTGATTAGATCGAGGGCTTGTTGGTGGGGGGGCGGGTAGAACAGCCTCCTCATTACCAAGTACTTAATAAAGGTTTCCTCAGTGAAGAAGGGTGGTGCGATCAACATTGGGAAGCAGCAAAAGCCAGTCCCTGGGGGTAAATCCAACACAAACGGCCAACCTAAACTTTACAGAGGTTCATAATCTCAAAATTAGCTTGATCAAGCCGCTCGGACTTGAAAACTCTATCCTTAAGATTGGGCTCAACACCCAAGAATCTAGCAATAGTAGTAATTATCCCACCAATGACTATCCGTCCTATACTTCTAACAGTAGCACTATGTAATTGCCTAGCTAAGAATGAGCCTGGGTCAAGTTGGTCTCCATTGAGCATACAGGACAGAAAGTACAACTCAGAAAGTCTCGAGACATTCAGACTATCGTCCCAAGCAAACAAAGAACAAGCCAAGATATGCTGACCTACTCTAATGTAGGGGTTCCTTGTACCTAACACCCCCCGAAAGTTCACCCCACAACGCGTTCGGGTTGAATTCGTGGAGGACTTGACGGTGCAATATCTCCGTACTAGGGGGAAAAACAAAAACACTGTTAAAGGTACCTAAGTTCAGTTCATACAATTGTCCCTGCAAATAAAATGATATAAATCCGGCTTGACATTGAGGTCCTCTAGTGACCTCGACATGGAGTGTACTAAGGATTTCTAGGGTCAGGTCCCCATATGTATGCTCTTTGATGTCTAAAAAGTGGCCCATACCACCTCTGGCAAACAACCAATGAATATCATCTAAAATTCCCAACTGGGCTAACAAATCCTCATCATAATATCTAGTTGCCACAACCACATGTTGATATAAGCAAATATACCTAGCAACATGATCAGGATGCGTTAAACCAAGGGGGTGAGGAATGTTACCCCTAGCACGCACATTGATTGATGTTCAGGATGCCCATTGAGGTCGAGATGGTGCTTGACTTTAAGAACCAATCTCCTTGGTACTCCTTTGTCTCTTGTTTGGGGCCATTGGTGCAAACTTGAAACGAAAAAAAAACTAAAACCAAAAATACGAACTAAAACCTAGAAAATTAAAGAAATTAAGCAAAAATCAGAAAAAGAAGAGAGAGAAAAGAATGGGTATGGTGGATGAATGAAGGTGTGATGAATTTGAAGTTAAAGAAGAAGAAAGAGATTGATTTTAAGGAAAAAGATGAAAGATTGAGTGAAAAGAAAGGATTTGGTGTGAAAATGAGTGGAAATGGTGAAGAAATGAGGGGAGATTAAGGAGGCTTGGTAATAGAGTTTAGAGAGAGAAAATGGGAGTAGAGAAAGAGTGTATGTCGACAGTTTGAAGAAGATAGAGAGAAAGTGAAGAGTTTCCACGGTCAAAACCTAGAGTGCGGCCCGTAGCAGACCACCACAAACCATGGGGCTTACCACGGTCCGTCCATGGTGTCTGTTGGCACTCGTTTTTTCCGGTTTTTCAGGGTTGGGACCCCACAGCTGTATTACTGGGGTGCTGACTGTGGTGCCAACCATTTATTCGTATATATATTTTTTCTATTTTTTTTCTCTCTTTTTTTCACAAATATAACTACAAAAAGTAATAAAAATCAAAACTATAAAAAAAAGGAAAAAGACAAAGAAAGCTTGGATTGCCTCCCAAGAAGCGCTCTTTTAAGGTCAAGAGCTTGACCCTTGTTCTAGGCTTGTTCTGGATCAGATGGTGTATGGACATTGGCTTTGTCCTGGATCGTAAAATTAAACTTATTCAGTTGAAGGTACCATCATAAAACTTCAGGCCATAGGTCCTTTGTCTTTGTAACTTTGTGTCATAGCGCACTGTCTGCATACAAAACAAATCACTCCTTTAGCCCATCAGACGGGCGATCATCAACTCGTTCAACTCCTACATCAAAATCTGCATCAAAACCTTCCACAGGGGGCAGACAAAGAACGGTTTGTGGAAATCTGCAGTAATCACTTAGCGAAGATTAATTAGAAATAGGAGCCTTAACCTCGGGCTTGTTAGGTGGCATAGGAGCAACAAACTCCATATTAACAAACCCTTGGTCGGGGTCCTCATAAGAAATCCAATCTGAATCAGAAGGATCCTCACAATTCCAGAAACCCTCTATGTCAATCTCAGGGAAAAGTGGTAACGCATCCAATATAGAAGAATGAGGAGAAACTATGTCCTCCTTCCTATGACTAAACACAACAAATCGTCCTTCCACCTCAAAAGAAACCCGACCCTTTCTTACATCAATGTGGCAGCCAGCTGTAAGCAAAATGGGCCAACCTAGGATAATCTGGGCATCATCAGTTTCAGGCATATCAACTATAATAAAGTCCTAAAACACCCAAATGTCTCCTATATTGACTGGCACATTGTCCAACTTGCCTATATGTTGCATCACAGAACCATCAACCAACTATAAGGAAAAGGATGTGGCCAATAATGGTCCTTGGTGCAGCTTATGAAACAAAGAATAAGGCATTACACTGACACTTGCACCTGGATCACATAGACCTCGCCCAATTTCTGCCTTTCCTACAAAGCAACGGATAGAAAAACTACCTGGGTCATCGAGCTTAGGGGAAAAATGGTTGGGATCTCAATAGTCTTTGAAAGTGGCAGTCTTGCCACCATTGTTTCTCTCTTTACTACCAACCGTACCCTCTTCTATTGGCACTTTCTCAGAGTCAATTAAGTCGTCCCCTCTCTCTTTCATGGTAACGCAGTTACAGTGCTCTCGAGGGCTAGGTTCAAGTTTGCTAGGTAGTCATTCTAGGGGCGTGGATGAAAAAGTGGCTTTTTGGGTAATTTGGGCTTCTAACATCTTATTATGAGTTGTAAGCACATACACCTTTGAGGCCAATTGCTTAATATACTCATCCTGTTTTTGTTACGCCATAAGCATGTTTTCGATCATTACCTCCAAATTAGACTTTTGGGGTATCCAAGACGGGAATAAGGGTCTTTGGAGAACCAGGGAGTACTCTAGCAGTCATAGAGGGCATGTTTATAGTGTTTGGATTCGACCTATAAGAAAGATTTGGATAGTTCTTTCAACCCAGATTATAGGTATTAAAGTAAGGGTCATTGGTCGGTCTCGAGTTGAAATTTTGAACATAATTAAGGGTTTTGGGAAAAGTGACTCCCACCTTAACAATTCAGAGATATATGTTCAATTGAACAACAAATTTCATAAGGGGAAGGAGCACTTGAGTTCACAGCATTAATATTCATTTGGTCCAGTCTTTTAGTCATGGCATCTACTTTTGCAAAAAGTAAAGTAATTGCATCAACTTGAAGCTTATGTCTAGCCCGCTTGGGTTGGGTTCGTTCAGTCAACCATTAGAAGTTGTTAAGGGCGATATCCTCGATCAAATTATAGGTTTCATCGTCAGTCTTGCTTATCAGAGTTCCTCATGCCACCGTATCAATAGTGGACCTTACAGATTGGGTCACACCGTTATAGAAGGCTTGGATTATCGTCTAACATTGAAGGCCATTATAGGGGCACAAATGTAGCAGATCTTTAAAACACTCCTAGGCTTCATAGTGCATCTCGTCATCTCTTTGCAAAAAGTTGGTGATCTGATTCGTTAGGCTCGCCGTTTTGGTTGGAGGAAAGAACTTGGCAAGGAATGCTCTTGTCAACTCATCCCAGGTAGTTATGCATCCAAACGGCAAAGAGTGCAGCCAGGCTGTCGCTTTATCCCTCAATGAGAAAGGGATTAAGCGAAGCCAAATCGCTTCATAAGAGACTCCATTTCATTTCAATGTATCACACACCTCTAAAAAGACTGAGAGGTGCAAATTCTGGTCCTCTAACGAAGTTCCACCGAATTGAGATTATTGCACCATGGAAATGAGTGCCAGTTTGAGTTCGAAGTTGTTGGCATCTACAACAGGGTGAGTGATGCTTGAGACGATCCCCTGGACTCTTGGGGTAAAAAACTCACGGAGAGTCCTTGATTGAACACCGTCTGCCACGCTTGAATTCCTTCTTGCCTCGCGCCTTTGCTCTTCAATCCTTTGCTTTTTTCTACTTAGGCGAAAAGTCCTCTCAATATCTGGATGGGGTTCATACAAGATTGGACTTTGTGTAAACTAGGAAAAATTCCTACAAGCACTTTCACCAACACTACCAGCGCAGATTAAACAAGCAAAGAAACAAAAAAAAAATAACAATAAAAACAAAGAAAATACTTAGTCACTTTCTGTAATGCCCCCAATTGCTAATGTCTGATTACTCAAGCTTGACTACTCATTTATTGTTAACTTGCAGCGGAAGACTTTTAATCTGATTGGAGGCATTACCGCCGTTCCGGAATGGAACAAGGCTATTTAATTTACTACACCTTTGGAATCACCCAAAATACATATATGCCTCTTCATACTGTTTTTCCCCCATGTGATAACTTGATGTACAAATGCTAAGCATTATTATCTTCACATTTCAAAAGAATAGCCACACACAATCTTCAAGTTACTAACCTATCATCACTGTGAGCGCTGACTAGCTAGCCCTTGTTTTGCTGCTTTCTGGTTTCTCAGGAGGTTGACTATTCATTCCTTCACATACCTAAAACAGAAAACATAAAAATAATCGAATGGTGAGCCGAAGCTCAATACGTACATCCCCATGCAGTAAGGTAAATTTTATGTGAAATTAGTTGGGCCGGCCGCATTTCCAAAATATTTTGTTTTGCAAACAGGAGAGAGAGATTGTATAAATAAAATTGATTTGCTAATTCTTATCTGAAAGCAGGCCCCTTGGTCGATGTACATCTTGAAACGATCGTACTTTAGGTGCTCACCCCCCAGGCCGATCGAGAAGCCTGAGTTGATACCGCGCGCGGGTATATTGATCGGCATAAGCCTTGATGATTGATGGGCATAAGCCCTGATGATAATTGGCGGGGCCACTTGTTTATGTGACAAAATATTGAGAACTTGGTTCATTAAATGAATCTTGTATTAATTTTTCATTGCTGAGAACACTGTGAGTTTTTGAAGGACATAGACAATGTACGTACCTGGTCTTTGAGACTTTCTCCCCTTTGTAATGAAGAATATGTATTGGCAGCTTGAAACGACAGATGTAGCCTCATTCCTGCTTTACATATGTAATTCCTTTTTGATTAGTGTGAGATTACAAAATTTGATTGGACTTCTTGGTTTAATAAATAATTTGAATCCTTTGAGCTCCGTGCTAATTATTAGCATGTAAAAAATTATTGACTTGGCTTGATTTTGTTTTACTTCCATTCCTTTCCTTTATACTGCTAATCATGCGCTTAATGAATGTTAGTCATAAACATGAAATGAGGTAATGACATTATCTTCATATTATTCTTATAATTGATATAAGCTCGTTACTTATCGTTATTTTGTTAAATTATTAGTATTAGTATCATTGTGGGCCATTGCCCATAATACTATGTTTGCGATTGCATAATTTAAATTATGGCTATTTTTATCCGAACTGTTATTAACGTTTTTAGTACTATTATTGATTCTTTGCCTTACCACATCATGGTAATAAGTCATATAACAACAGCCACTACTATGGTCATAGCTCTAGAATGTTCTGTTGTAGCCTCAGTCAAGACATGAGCTCTTTCCCTAAAACATAACATGACGAACTCATATAATCGTATTTCGTCAAACATAACATTCCAATTAAAATCCATAACTCATAAAATACACATTTAGGATTTCTGACTCACAAAGTGTACTTCCAATATTCATGAAACTTTATCACAAATCTGAAAATAATATGTATATATGACCGTAAAATTGTCCAAATGTTGTCCAACCCAATAGCTTCCAATAATCAAAACGTTAATCACATTTCAGCATAAATTCACTAGACAGATTCAATCTAAAATTCATAACTTCGAACCCATATTGGGTGAATTCATAACGTAATCATCAAGTCATGATACCCCATCAATCAAAACATCACAACTAAACATGAAATTATACGATTGGCTTCTACCGCTTGATATTAGTATTATACCAAATCATTATACTAAATTATAAAATATCAAATGTAAATCTTTAGGTTGAGGAATCAAGAACTACTCACCTTGAATTTATCCCAAAATCAAAGCCTTAATCTTTTCTTCTTCCTCTTTCTCCTTCTCCTCCTTTCTTTCTCTCTCATCTCTTCTTCTTTCTCTCTCCTCTCTTCCCGCT
>JACYFF010031956.1:27894169-27925030 GCA_017589665.1 Selenicereus undatus
TGGATCTGGGAAGCAAGCAACCCACGAAGCCCATCATGGCGCTCTTGAACAAATTCCCAAAGAACGGCGTTGTCTAAAGCAACAAACTCTCGGAGGGAAACTTGCTCATCTTAAATGGACATAAGGGTGTCTTGAAGGACAGAATAGTCAGGTGGGGGTGGATGAGAGGAAGAACTAGGTCATGCTTGACTAGATCGAGGGGTTGTTGGTGGGGGATGGGTCGAACAGCCTCCTCATAACCAGGTACCTAATAAAGGTTACCTCGGTGAAGAAGGGTAGTGCGATCAACATTGGGAAGTAGCAAAAACAGGTCCCTGGGGTAAATCCAACATAAACGGCCAGCCTTAACTTTACAGAAGTTAATAATCTCAAAAGTAGCTTGATCAAGCTGCTCGGGTCCGAAAACCCTATCCTTCGGATTGGGCTCAACACCCTAGAATCTCGCAATAGTAGTGATTATCCCACCAATGACAATTGGACCTTTAGTGCTAACAATAGCTCTATGTAATTGTCTAGCTAAGAATAAACCTGGGTCAAGTTGGTCTCCATCGAGTGTACATGACAGAAAGTAAAACTCAGAAAGTCTCGAGACATTCAAACTATCGTCCCAAGCAAACAAAGAACAAGCCAAGATACGCTGAGCTACTCTAATACAGGGGTTCCTAATGTGCATACATCTTGACGAACTGGTACTCTACCTAATACTCCCTGAAAGTTCACCCCAAAACACGTTTGGGTTGAATTCGTGGGGGACTTGACGGTGCGATAAGTTCATGCTAGGGGGAAAACCAAAAACACTGTTGAAGGTATCTAAGTTCAGTGCATACAAAACTACTAAAAAATCAACCTTTTTCGACGGATATTCCGACGGAAAAAGCAACATTTTCCATCGGAAAATGACTTTTCTGACGAAAATTCCGGCCGACTACGTCCGTCTGAATAAGGGGGTCAGGAAGAGGTTCCGACGGAAATAACTAGTCCGTCGGACTGGTCTCCGACGAAATTCTGAGGGAATTGGGGCAGCCGACGAACTCATCGGTCGGATGCAAAAAAAATTCGCAAAAAACAAATTCCCTGGTTTCCGTCGGAAATTTCGTCGGAACCCGTCGACTATTCCGTCGGAATTTTTAAAATTTATTTAAAAAAATAAAAAATATAGTATCGAACAACAAAAATGTTTTTCAATGTATGTAATACACCATAAATTCTCATCATTTACGTTAAATTGATATTAGGATTAAATTATGCTTCATTAATTAAAAATTATATTCTTTAACAACAAAGTACAAAATTGAGAGTAAATTATCATTCTAACAAACTAACATCAATGTAACAAACTAACTATATAAACTATTAATTTGCATAGTTACATGCAAACCAATTACACAAATTATTAAATTCAACGTATATATTTAATTAACAACAAATTTATACAAATTACATATAAGAAAACCTTATCAAAAAGTCGACGATGAATAACGGCGAGAGGAGGTGATGGCGGCAACTGGTGGTGGGGCGATGGCAAGCAGCGGTGCTCCCTCTCTCTCGCTCTCTCTCTATCTCTCTCTATTTTATGAAACGAGCAATGAAAAAATGAAGCGAAGTGCGAGTTTTATAGGAGAATGTCCGACGGAATTCCGACGAATTTTTCTGTCGGAATATTCAAAAATTTTGAATTTTCCCTCCAATTAATTTGGGCAAAAAATTTTGAATTTTTTTTCCCGATAGAATTTTCCGTCGGAAACTTCAAAAAAAATTTTGATTTTGAATTTTGAAATTTGTCCCAATTCCCGTCAAAAAGGACTGGTTGGCCGACAGATTTCTGTCGGAATTCCGATAGAATCCGACGGTTCCGTCGAAAATTCCGATGGAAATGTGGTCTGTCGGACAGTCCGTCTTCCCTTTTTGCTTTTCCCGTCCTTCTGTTGGTCTATTCACCGGCCTCATTTTCCGTCGGAAAAAGCAGATTTTTTAGTAGTGAATTGTCCCTGCAAATAAAATGATATATATTCGGCTTCACATTGAGGCCCTCTAGTGACGTCGATATGGAGTGTACCAACAAATTCTAGGATCAGGTCCCTATATGTATGCTCTTTGATGTCTAAATAGTGGCCCATACCGCCTCTGGCAAACAACCAACGAATATCATCTAAAATTTCAAACCTGGCTAACAAATCCTCATCATAATATCTGGTTGCTACTACCATATGTTCATTTAAACAATTATACCTAGCAACATAATCAAGATGCGTTAAACCAAGGGGGTGAGGAATGTTACCTTTAGCACGCACATTGATTGATGTTCAGGATGCCCATTGAGGTCGGGATGGTGCATGACTTGAAGAACCAACCTGCTTGGTACTCCTTTGTCCCTTGTTTGGTGCCATTGGTGCAAACCTGAAACAAAAACAAAACTAAAACCAAAAATAAGAACTAAAACCTAGAAAATTGAAGAAATTAAGAAAAAATTAGAAAAAGAAGAGAGAGAAAAGAATGTGTATGATGGATGAATGAAGGTGTGATGAATTTGAAGTTAAAGAAGAAGAAAGAGATGGATTTTAAGGAAAAATATGAAAGATTGAGTGAAAAGAAAGGATTTGGTGTGAAAATGAGTGGAAATGGTGAAGAAATGAGGGGAGATTAGGGAGGCTTGATTATGGAGTTTAGAGAGAGAAAACGGGGGTAGAGAGAGAGTGTATGTCGAGAGGTTGAAGAGGATAGGGGGAAAGGGAAGCGTTTCCGCGGTCAAAAACCTAGATTGCGGCCCACCGCAAACCACCACGAACTATGGAGCTCCCCACGGTTCGTCCATGGTGTCTGTTGGCACTCGTTTTTTTTCTGGTTTTTCAAGGTTGGCACCCCACAGCTGTATTTCTAGGGTGTTGATCGTGGCGCCAACTATTCATTCATATATATATTTTTTCTTTTTTTTTCTCTCTTTTTTTTCACAAATATAACTACAAAAAGTAATAAAAATCGAAACTATAAAAAAAATAAAAAATAAAAAAAAAGGCTGGGTTGTCTCCCAAGAAGCGCTTTTTTAAGGTCAAGACGTTGACCCTTGCTCTAGGCTTGGTCCGGAGCAAAAGGTGTATGGACATTGGCTTTGTCCCAGACAGCAAAATTAAACTGATTCAGTTGAAGGTACCATCGCAAAACTTCACGCCGTAGGTCCTTTGTCTTCGTAACTTGGTGCCATAACGCACTGTCTGCATATAAAACAAATCACTCCTTTAGCCCATCAAACGGGCTATCATCAACTCGTTCAACTCCTGCATCAAAACCTTCAACAGGGGGCATAGAATGAATGGTTTGTGGAAACCTGCAATAATCACTGAACGAAGATTAATTAGAAACAGAAGCCTTAACCTCGGGCTTGTTAGGTGGCATACGAGCAACAAACTCCACCTTAACGTACCCTAAGTCAGGGTCCTCATAAGAAATCCAACCCGAATTAGGAGGATCTTCATAATTCCAGACATCCTCTATATCAATCTCAGGGGAAAGGAGTAATGCATCCAATATAGAACAATGAGGAGAAATTATGTCCTCCTTCATATGACTAAACACAGTAAATCGTTCCTCCACCTCAAAAGATACCCGACCCTCTCTTACATCAACGTGGTAGCTAGCTGTCACCAAAATGGGCCGCCCTAGGGTAATCTGGGCATCGTCAGTTGCAAGCATATCAACTATAATGAAGTCCTCCAACACCCAAATGTCTCCTATATTGACTAGCACATTGTTCAACTTGCCTATAGGTTACATCACAGAACCATCAGCCAACTGTAAGGAAAAGGGTGCCGCCAACAATGGCTCTTGGTGCAGCTTATGAAACAAAGAATAAGGCATTATACTGACACTTGTACCTAGAATGCATAGACATCTCTTAATTTCTACCTTTCCTACAATGCAGGGGATAGAAAAACTACCTGGGTCATGGAGCTTAGGGGGAAAATGGTTGGGATCTCAATAGTGTTTAAAAGTGGTAGTCATGGGACCATTGTTTCTCTCCTTACCACCAGCCCTACCCTCTTCCATTGGCATTTCCTCAGAGTCAGTTAAGTCCTCCTCTTCCTCCTTCACGATAACACAGTTACAGTGCTCTCGAGGGTTAGGTTCAGGTTTGCTAGGTAGTCTATCTAGGGGCGTGGATGAAAAAGTGGCTTTTTGGGAAATTTGGGCTTCAAACATCCTATTATGAGTTGTAAACACGTCAACCTTTAAGGCTAATTGCTTAATATACTCATCCCGTCTTTGTTACGCCATAAGCATATTTTCCATCATTACTTCAAAATTAGACTTTTGGGGCATCTAAGAAGGGAATGGGGGTCTTTGAAAAACCAGGGAGTACTTTAGCAATCATAGGGGGCATGTTTACAGTGTTTGGATTCGACCTATAAGAAATATTCAGATGGTTCTTTCAACCCGGATTATAGGTATTATAGTAAGGGTCATTGGTCGGTCTTGGGTTAAAATTTTTAATGTAATTAACTTCATCGTGGTTTTGGGAAAAAGGACTCCCAACTTAACAATTCAGAGATATATGTTCAATTAAACCACAAATTTCACAAGGGGAAGGGGCACTTGAGTTCACAACATTAATATTCATTTGGTCCAGTCTTTTAGTCATGGCATCTACTTTAGCAGAAAGTAAAGTAATTGCATCAACTTCAAGCTTACCTCCAGCCCGCTTGGGTTGGGTTTGTTCAGTGGACCATTGGAAGTTGTTAAGTGCGATCTCCTCGATCAGATTATAGGCTTCATTGTCAGTCTTGCTTACTAGAGTTTTTCATGCCACTATATCAATAGTGGACCTTACAAATTGGGTCACACCGTTATAGAAGGCTTGCATTATCGTCCAACGCTGAAGACCATGATGGGCGTACAAACGTAGTAGATCTTTAAAACGCTCCCAGGCTTCATAGTGCGCCTCGTCCTCTCCTTACAGAAAGTTGGTGATCTGATTCCTTAGGCTCGCCGTTTTGGTTGGAGGGAAGAACTTGGCGAGAAATGCTCTTGTCAACTCATCCCAGGTACGTATGCATCCAGATGGCACAGAGTTCAGCAAAGCCCTCACTTTATCCCTCAATGAGAAAGGGAATAAGCGAAGCCAAATTGCATCACTAGAGACTTCATTTCATTTCAGTGTATCACACACCTCTAAAAAGACCGAGAGGTGCAAATTTGGGTCTTCTAAGGGAGTTCCACCAAATTGAGATTGTTGCACCATGGAAATGAGTGCCGGTTTGAGTTCGAAATTGTTGGCATCCACAACAGGGCGAGCGATGCTTGAGGCGATCCCCTGGACTCCTGGGGTAACAAAATCACGGAGAGTCCTTCATTGAACACCTTCTGCCATGCTTGAATTCCTTCTTGCTTCGTGCCTTTGCTCTTCAATCCTTTGCTTTTTCGTCCTGAGGCAAAAAGTCCTCTCAATATTTGGATGGGGTTTGTACAAGATTGGACTTCGCATAAACTAGGAAAAATTCCTACAAACACTTTCACCAACAGTACTAGTGTAGATTAAACAAGCAAAGAAACAAAAACAAAAATAACAATAAAAAAAAAAATACTTAGTCACTTTCACAAGACTAACTCAATAGTTAACAATTTTAGTCCCCAACAACGGTGCCAAAAACTTGATGTGTGGACTACCACAAGCGCATGGTGGTTGTAGTACAGATAAAAGATATCGTTCCTCAGGGATTAATCATAATTTAATGAGTCTTCCCCATCAGAATGTGCTAAGTAAAACTCTGGTTTAAGTGGATTCAATTTAACAATAGCAAATAAACTTTTCTAAATCTATAAGGGAAAAACATCTAGGAATTCTCGTAGTTGTGAAAGGAAACTGGATCAAAAAAACATGTGCTTTCTTCTAATTGGTCAAATTCGAGGAACTATAATCTCTTCAAAAATTCAGTCTATTATTTTGAAATCAACTAAATTTGCCTAAACTAAGCAAAAGTCATTCTTTCAAACTAATTTGCCTTAATTCAAGTTAAATATATTCGATTACTTACTAGCCTTCCTAACATATAAATCTCTCTTTCGAGACGAAGCTACCTTAGGCCTTATCAAGCAATCCAACAACCAAATGTCACCTTTCAGTGTTTCATTCGTTTGTTTTAAGTGTGCAAGCAAATTTCGGCCAAAAATCAACTGACAACATGAATAACACTTGACAAACAAAATCAAACCAATCATGAAGATAATCACAATTATATAGATTAAAACATGATCCAATAACAATTCCATAAACTACAAAATCCCTAGACTAAAGAAAACTACTCAAACACGATAAAAGATTAACAAACTAACCAATTATTGATGAAATCTGAGTGAAAAGGGGGATTGACTAAGATGGCCTTCAACCAAGGGCTTCGAAACCACCTCAATGACAAACGCTCACACTCAAGACTCACACAAATAAAAAAAACCAAACTAAAAACTACAAAATTTGAGAAACTAAAGCCCTAATCTACACTATTCTACACTTTGCTTTGCTTGAAATGATCTTTTATTCTAGGATGGTCTCTACATGCTGCAGAACGTTGCCTTGTATAGAAAAGCTCGACCAATCTCAGCCACACAGCCAAGGGAAAATGAGGAGGCAACAGTTATAGGCTTACCACGGTCCGACCGTGGTATGGTTGGAACTGGATTTTTGCTCATTCTTTGCTCTGCGGTCCTGGCATAACATGGACGATCGTGGGGGTGGTCAAAATACAGCCATTGAAGGGCAAATGCTGGGTAAAAAGACTAGAAATCCTACAAAACATATCAAACAATTATACCAAAGCATAAATCGAGAATAGGAGAGTAAATAACAACAATAAGCGCAATATTCTCCTAAAAATGACACAAAATAGCCCTAAAATAATATATGCATTAAGCACTTATCAAACTCCCCCATGCTTAAACTGTTGCTTGTCCTCAAGCAATGCAAGGATTAAAAATACACGTAGCCTCGTCATAATAAATTTAAGTAACATTCAAATGGCAAAGCTGATCCAAAGGTAGCCCAAAAAGGCACAAAAAAACTTCAATAAACAAGTAGGGAAGTAAAACTTGAAAAACTTTTAATGGACCACAATGTCGAATCTTGAAAGCATTCTCCCTAAAATTGTCAAATACAGTCATCAAACATATGAAACAAACGAAACTAGTAAGGCCGGTAGAACCTCACTATAGTTATGTGGCACTCAGTACTCATGTGTTTAAATGTATATATGAAGGTTCTCTCAAATCTCATCCTTAGACACAAATCTACCATAAGCTTTACAAGATTCTCAAAATTCGTCATCACTAAAAATTCAAACACATTAGAAAACCATCAGGACTTTAATAGGGTCGTAGCGGGGCTAGGGGTAAAGGTAAGAGGGGAACAAATGTTTTGGGAAAAGATGAGCTAAAAGCCAAAGACTAAAAGCTAAATAATTCCAATGCATCAAACAACATCCTTCTTAAACCTTATCACTTCATAATAAATCCCCAAATGAAGAGAGAGAGTCGAAAATCACAAATAACTTACACTCCCAACAAGGCCAACCACTTTCTTCTTTTTTTTTGTTCTATTTTCATTCATTTTTTTTTCAAAAATTTTCTCTTTTGTTCCATTTTCTCTCAGAAGGGATAGCCAAGGGGGAAATCTATAACGAGCATTAAATTCCAACTCTTCTCTAAATTTTGTACAATAAAACAAGAGATTAATAAATATCTCACAACCCTACACCAAACAACCAAATTATACCACAAGATATCATTCCATCTTACTAACAACTCATCAAGACTGATGCAAAAGAATAGAACACTCATCTAGCCTTGGCTTAAAGGTAAGATAAGTATTTGGCCACGGGTTATAGGAGGTTCAAATCAAGAAAAATGAATACAGGCTCAAAGGGGCTAACAAGATATATAATACACAACCAGGGTGGCTATTTGGCCATGGTGTTAAAGAAATCAAAGAAAGAAACTCAATCATATTGCTTAAATGCTTATGCGAAATGTGATCTTGAACGAAAATCAAAGCAAGTTTTAGAGAAATGATGTCAAGGAAGAATCACACATGAAAGAAATATGAGACTAATAATGATAAATAGTCTCTAAAGGCTTAAAGTCTTATGAGACATCCACCAAAGACAAAGCTAGCTCACTAGTGAACACATGCCAAAATCTTGTAAAGACTCAAGGGGAAAATCAATTCGCATCCAACATGTGGTCAAAGCATGGAATTCATTCCGAAAACCGATTCACAAACGTTTCATGCACAATTCGGGCGAATCAAAGGATCAAACTAAATCAAAGAAAGCTACCAAATCTATAGAGATCATCATCAGATGATTTTTTTTGTTTTTGTTTTTTTTTATATATTTATGCATGCATGCTCTTACAAATAATGCAAACTAAAATGCAAAAGAAATTAACAAAAGAAAGAAACTAAAATGCAACCTAGAAGAAAACTAAATGCACTACTAAACAAAACTAAAACAATAACTACAAAAAGTACCACTAAACATATACACAAAGCAAGAACAAACACACCAAACAAAAATAGGCATCAGACGCCAAATGAAATGACTAACTCCTCCATGCTTGAATCACACATTGCCCTCATTGTGGGCGCATAATAAAAAAGGGACGGGGAGTAGCATACAACAAGCATAGAGGGGAGGAAGTGGAGGAGGATAGGGTGGTTGTCCATAGGAGATATGCCAATCTCGCCAAGTCTCTAGACATGCCCTATAGTCTTGGGAATATTAGATCTGGGAAGCAAGCAACCCACGAAGTTCATCGTGGTACTCTTGGATAAAGTCTCAAAGAGTGGCGCTACCTGAAGCAACAAACTCTCGGAGGGAAACTTGCCTCTCTTGAATGGACCTAAGGGTGTCTTGAAGGTCAGAATAGTCAGGTGGGGGTCTAGATGAGAGGAAGTTGTTAAGCGTGATCTCCTCGATCAGATTATAGGCTTCATCCTCAGTCTTGCTTATCAGAGTTCCTTATGCTACCGTATCAATGTTGGACCTTACAGATTGGGTCACACTATTATAGAAGGCTTGGATTATCGTCCAATGCTGAAGACCATAATAGGCGTACAAACGTAGTAGATCTTTAAAATGCTCCCAGGCTTCGTGGTGAGTCTCGTCATCACTTTGCATAAAGTTGGTGATCTGATTCTGTAGGCTCGTCGTTCTGATTGGAGGGAAGAACTTGGCGAGGAATGCTCTTGTCAACTCAACCTAGGTAGTTGTGCATTCTGACTGCAAAAAGTGCAAGCAAGCCATCACTTTATCCCTCAATGAGAAAGGGAATAAGCGCAGCCAAATCGCATCACTAGAGACTCCATTTAATTTCAATGTATCACACACCTCTAAAAAGATCAAGAGGTGCAGATTTGGCCTTCTAAGGGAGTTTCGCCGAATTGAGATTGTTACACCATGGAAATGAGTGCCGATTTGAGTTCGAAGTTGTTGGCATCTACAACCGGGTGAGCGATGCTTGAAACGATCCCCTAGACTCCTGGGGTAACAAAATCACAGAGAGTCCTTCATTAAACACCTTCTGCCATACATGAATTCCTTCTTGCCTCGCGCCTTTGCTCTTCAATCCTTTTGCTTTTTCCTCCTTAGGTAAAAAGTCCTGTCAATGTCAAGATCGAGTTTGTACAAGATTGGACTTCGCATAAACTAGGAAAAATTACTGCAAGCACTTTCACCAACACTACCAGTGCAAATTAAACAAGCAAAGAAACAAAAACAAAAATAACAATAAAAACAAATAAAATACTTAGTCACTATCGCAAGACTAACTCAATGGTTAACAGTTTTAGTCCCCGGTAACGGCGCCAAAAACTTAGTGTGTGGACTACCGCAAGCGCACGGTGGTTGTAGTACAGATAAAAGATATCGTTCCTCATAGATTAATCGTAACTTAATGAGTCTTCCCTATCAAAATGTGCTAAGTAAAACTCTGATTTAATTAGATTCAATTTAACAATAGCAAATAAACTTTTCGAAATCTATAAGGGAAAAACATCCAAGAATTCTCGTAGTTGTCGAAGGAAACTTGATCAAAAACAATGAACATGTGCTTTCTTCTAATTGGTCAAGTTCGAGGAACTATAATCTCTTCAAAAATTCAGTCTATTCTTTCGAAATCAATTAAATTTGCCTAAATTCAAGTTAAATATATTTGATTACTTACTAGCCCTCCTAACATATAAATCTCTCTTTCGAGACAAAGTTACGTTAGGTCTTAGCAAGCAGTCCAACAACCAAATGTCACCTTTCAGTGTTTCATTCATTTGTTTCAAGTGAGCAAACAAATTTCGGCCGAAAATCAACTCATAAGATGAATAACACTTGACAAAATGAAATCAAACCAATCATGAAGATAAGCACAATTGTATAGATTAAAACATAATCTAATAACAATTCCACAAACTACAAAATCCCTAGACTAAAGAAAGCTACTCAGATATGATAAAAGATTAACAAACTAACCAATTATCGATGAAATCTGAGCGAAAAAGGGGATTGATTGAGATGGCCTTCAACCTAGGGCTTTAGAACCGCCTTAATGACAAACTCTCACACTCAAGACTCACACCAATACAAAAACCAAACTAAAAACTACAAAATTTTAGAAACTAAAGCACTAATCTACACTATTCTACACTTTGCTTTGCTTGAAATGATCTTCTATTCTAGGATGGTCTCTACATTCTACAGAACATCACCTTATATAGAAAAGCCTGACCAATCTCAACCACACAACCAAGGGAAAATGAAGAGGAAACAGTTACAAGCTCACCACGGTCCGACTGTGGACTGGGCTGGAATCGGGTTTTTGCTCATTCTTTGCTCTACGATCGTGGCATAACATGGATGACCGTGGGGGAGATCAAAATACAACCATTGACGGGCAAATACTGGGTAAAAAGACTAAAAATCCTGCAGAACACATCAAACAACTATACCTAAGCATAAATCGAGAATAAGAGAGTACATCACAACAATAAGCGCAATATTCTCCTAAGAATGACGCAAAATAGCCCTGAAATGATATACACATTAAGCACTTATCCATTAGGTTATGCCGTGAAGAGCATTAAGGTCGTGTGTTTAAGTAGGCTAGATGTGCTATTTGAGGAAAGTTTAGTAGAGTTCAAAATGATGACAACATAATGGAGTTAATGGCATTGTGTGAGAGGGATCCTCAAGTTGATTTGTTTGTATAGCACAATGATGCATATAATAAGCACTATGATGTGGAATATGGTGAAAATGAGGGTGAATTAGAGGACTACTTTCCTAGGGATGAATTTTATGACACAAACACATCTAATGATGAGTTATGCAATGAGGTTGACAATGAAGAACTCAAATTTGTCAAAACGGAGAAGAAGTCAAGGAAGGAGGAACCAAATAAGGACCTAGTGTTAGGTAATGCTCAAACTGATGGTGTTATGTAAGGGGAAGGACTAGCAATTCCAAAGGGGAGGAAGGTAAAGAAAATTATGAGGATTCTGATAATGATGGGACCCTAACAATGAATCTAAAAATGATTGTGATGGAGGAAAAGGGAAGAAAAATATTAAACCAAAGGGGAAAAGGGCTACACATCCAAGATACCAAGGCAGTAGCGATGTATACCCAGTTCTAGAAATGTTGTTTAAGGATAAGGAGGCTAAGCAGGCAATTGGCAATTACGGGATTGTGAAATGGTATCATTTGAAGTTTACTAAGAGTGACTCCACTAGAATCCGATGTCATTGCTTGGGAGATGGATGTCAGTGGAGGCTTTGGGTGCCAAAGGTGGGAAGAAGTTGACTCTTCAATTAAGGACTATGTCCTATGAGCACACATGTGTGCCTTTTAATTTTGAGAAAGGCAAAAGGCATATGATAATTGATTGGGTGACTAAGAACTATATGGAGGCCTTAAGATACAATCCAATGTTGAGGGTTAGAGATTTGAAGACTATGCTCAAGAAGCAGCACAATTACAATGCCACCTTGTCAATGTGTATTAGGGCTAGGGTCATGGCTTTAAGGTTAGTGATTGGAGACTATAAGAAGCAGTTTGGACAACTTAGAGATTATGCTTATGAGGTGTATTAGAAAAAATCCAGGGAGCACTGTCACGATCAATAATCGAAAGAACTATGAGGGTTAATTTGTCTTCAAGAACTTGTACATTTGCATTGGTGCCTTGAAAACTAGCTTCCAAGATGGATGTAGAAGGATTATATCTTTAGATACATGTTTTCAGAAGAGGCCATGGCCTAGACAAATTCAGGCTGCCACTGGCAGAGATGCCAACAATCAAATGCACCCCGTAGTATTGGTTGTTTTTAGAAGTGAGAGTATTGAGACAACAGTGGTGGTTTTATGACCTATTGGGGCAGGACTTCAACATTAGAAATGGCTATAGATGGAGCTTCGTATTAGACCAACAGAAGGTTCCAACTAATTTTATCTTTAGTTCAATTTACTAATTTGTTTGGTTCTGCAAACATTCTTATGTTTTTATGTTTAATTAACTGTTACAAGGCCTTATTGAGAGTGTGAAGAAGTTGTGACCTGAAGCTGAGCATAGATTATGCGCAAGACATGTGTATGCAAACCTAAGGGCCAAATAGAAGGGTTTGTAGTATATGGGAGCGTTTTGGAAGATTACTAAGTCCAATAATGAGGTGTATTTTGAAAGGGGTATGAAACAAATGCAAGATTTAGATGCATTAGCATGGGACTGGTTAAAAACGAAAGGTCCAATGCATTTTTCTAGGCTACATTTTAGCACACATGCCAAGTGGGACTCTATGGATAATGACATGTATGAGATATTAAATGGAATAATCATTGAAGCTAGGTTCAAACACATTTTTATCATGTTAAAGGAGATTTAGAACAAAATCATAGAAAGAGTTGCCAATAAGAAAGAGTTGGCTGCAGGGTTAAAGGAAGATGTACTTGCAAGGCTTGGGAGCTAAGTAGGATACCCTGATATTTATGCTTTGGCAGTCATAAGGGATAAGAGGTTGAACCCTTTGAAGTTTGTTCATAATTGTTATGGCACAGAGTACTTAAGGCTAACTTACTTCTACACTTTGCGAATTAATAGGGACGATATATGGGTTAAAGCTCATGTTGATCCATTAACTGCTCGTATTTTTCACCAAAGAAAAAGGGTGAATTGGCATCCAAGAGAAGGGTTAAGTAAGGGGATACAAAAGAGAATAAGGTTGGAAGGGGTATAAAGTTGGAAGGAAAATATATTGCAGTAAATGTGGTAAAGAAGGCCATAATATGAAGAACATGTATAGCAAGGGCTAATAAATTGAAGGCTGGTAATTCACTCTCATTTGTATTTTTGTTAAGCATAACACCAGTTTGACACATTTTGAACTTATTATATCAAAAGGAAAAAGAGTGAACCATCTTCAGCTGCTACCTCAAGTTCAACCACTGGCGTAGACCCCAATCCACACCTATAAACACCAATTGCTATTGCTATCCTTGTTAGCTCCTAACCAAAGGTAACTCCTTCTATTCCAATCTAAAGTACAAGTTTAAACTATGCTTTAATACTTAGCTTTTATTTTATCATGTTGCCTCCCAATTAAACACTCAAGATGTGCCCACATCTACCCCTGTATCATGTGCATTCGAACCACAAGTGACTAAAATATCATCCTTGCTATGCACTTCAACCTTCTTCTTTTTTTCCTTCTAATTTTAGCCAAACTTCCTCACACTATTCTTTTAGGCCACCCAATAACTGAGTCAAGACCATGGCTATTAAAAATGATAAATCAAAGGGTAAAATGAAAGCCTCAACACAACAAAAGAAAACTTTATTCCCTCCCCTAGGCAACTTAAAGGTTAAGGTGAGACTGCCTAAGCTCACCGCATCAAGGCCTCGGTAACAAAATCCATGTGTTGTATCTTCATCTTTAGAGCCTCAATAGACGCATGCATGCCCTAGATTGACCTCCTCAAACCCTCACTAACTAGTTAGGAGGAGTGGGAGAATGAGGACACTCTCTTTCTTAAAAACACATATGTGGTGCTAGATCAATGAGCACTATATAGTCATTGGTTATTGTCAACTTTTACTTCTTTTGGGGGATATGTGTTGTACTTGAATGTACATGTTTACTGAACTAGGTGTTCCTTTTGGGGGATATATACATGGGTGTACATGATATGTACATTATTGAACTTAGGGCTATTTTTTTAAGGCTGCAACATACAGACCAAATTAGGTACTATCAACATATGCTATATATACTAAATCAGATATTGCAAACTATTGTCTCATCTCATTCAATCATTTTCGTCACATGTTGTGCTATTCATTTGCATTCCACTATATTATAATGGCTTCTAAACAATATGCAGGGCTCAATACATTAATTCCCCTGCCTAAAAACAGCTCCGAACTACCCCCCAACATTGATGTACCTACTATTTGACCCCCCACTGCAATAGCAACTGTAATATCCATAACAAACAGTAACAGTCCCCACATAATAAGCCTCTGCCTCATTTGATAACTATGTACTTCAACCTTCCGCCTCTTCAAATCTTGCTTTTTAACTCCTCTTTCCTTCTTGACCTTCTATGACACATTAATTTCACCATCCAATGACTCATTCCTCACATTAGTGCCACAACTATTGATATCACTTTGTCCCAAAGTGAGTCAAAATTCCACTTAAAATTCTCAAATCCACCACGAATTTCAAATTTTGGGCATCTCGCAAACCTTCTCATTAGATTTTTTCTTGTCATGCTAGTCATAAGTTTATGCCTCTTCCCGTAATCACAAAATCTGACACAATATGAGAAATATGAGCATTATCTACAAGCGTTAGTAGGGCTTTAGCCAACAGACGAAAACATTTTAGGCTTTGTTGTGATTAGAATGTCGGTGAACAAAAAGTCGTAGCTCAAGTTTGCTAGTTGATGAACAATTCTTGCTCAATTTTAAAATGAGGGTTTTGTTGAAACCCCAGATGTTCTTTAATGGGGAGGCTGGGTTTGGTATTTTTTATTTTCCCTCCTTCCCCAACCTCTTTTTGTACTTTTCATTTTTTTCCTTTTAATTTTCACAATATTTGCAACTAAACTATCAAAAAATAAAGAAAAATTATATTAAAACTTGTGGTCACCGGTTGTTTTTTGGACAATTGGTACTATTAACCTACTAATCTAGGAAAGGGGCATCGATAGGTAGAAAAAACGTTTAATGGCATTTTTTATTTTTTTAGAAAGTTTGATGCCATTTTTGGGCAGGAACTCCCGCCAAGGCAAACCGAGTGCACTTCCATTGGATGTGTAACCTAAAGAATGTTCAAGGCTTTAGATGATTGGATATGGGGCGAGTAGTTTAGGTGGCACTGCTCTTCTACCTAAGGTTGTCCCGTTGATAGAACGGTCACTAGGTGAAAAGTGCCAACCTAGGAGGTTTTTGGAGTTGTCTTGCGATATGACTCTTTCCTTATGGTCCCTTTTTATTCTATATTGGACTGCGTTATGACTTCTGTTTATTTTTGTATCATTGGCTCCTGAAGAATGTTGATAGAACGGTCACTAGGTGCAAAGTGCCAACCTGGGAGGTTTTTGGAGTTGTCTTGCGATATGACTCTTTTCTTATGGTCTCTTTTTATTCTATATTGGACTGCGTTATGACTTGTGTTTATTTTTGTATCATTGGCTCCTGAAGTACTTTGTGGTGATGTGTCTGAGATCTAGCAGCTTTAGCAATGTTCCTGTGATGGGTTGATGGAAATAGGGCCTTATAAAATGCCAGTCCAATCAAATGAAGTATATCGACCTATTCCTAGCTTACCAGAATGCTCAGACACCTAATGATTTAAGTAGAATGCTTTTTTCCTTGTGTTTAGTGCTTGATCTTATTATTATTTTTGTTTATCGTGATTATGACTTGCCGATAACTTGGGTTTCTTAAGCCAGACAAATAGCTTCCAAGCTACTATCAAGAGGGCTAGGTGTTGTCTCGCTAGTGGGTGTTCCTGCCGAGCCCTTTTGGTCACGTGTGGAATTTAGAGGTAATGGAGACTTGTTGAGTTCTACCTGTCATGCCTATTGATTATGTTCTGATGGATCCTCTTTTGACCAACATATTTGTGGCCATCCTATAGCCAAAAAATATGTGCTCGCTAAGGGATGGAGTGTCTTGTCAGAGTCTCATCATTGAGAGCGACTATTCAAAGTTTATCAAGACTCGACTAATGGTGCCGATCAAATATTCTATCAGGGACCTCAAGAGTGTTGTCGAAAGGTTGTTTTGTCATGCTCGTCCTTAACAGGGGATGCTTCGGTTCACATGGCGTACACGGCACCCTCCCCTAGCTTTTGTACTTGCACCGCCGTGGTAGCCTTATGAAACTGTCACACTAGATCCCCCAAGACTGCCACAAATGATTGTGGAGGTTGATTCTAATGATGAGTGACGCAGAAATTCCCCTTGATTGCGGATCAATCATTTGGACTTTTGTAGTTGTGTATTTTTTTGCCTGACATTTTGTAATAGTATGAACTTTTGTGAATATTTAATTGCATTTGTGTTTGTAATGTTTGTTAAAATGTAGTGTGCATTTTAGAAAAAAAAGGCCTATGTTGTTATTGGTGAAAATTGGGTGTCAAATACGAAAGTTAGAAACAATGGGCTATAAGCCTATTGCAAGTTCTACGATGAAAAGTATGGGCTAGCCCAACTCACAAAAAAAAAAGATAAGAAAAGAGAGGAGAAGAAAGACTTTTAAAATAAATAAAATAAAATAAAATATTACTATCCATAGAGAATAATTCAAATCAAAAAGGAAAGTACAATTAATAAAACTATAATTTCACAAATTAAGTAACTCCTGGATTGTGAAGAGATTTGGACATCAAGACAGCTCGAAAAAACCAAGTGTGTTGAAGTAAGTTGGCAGTATCTAGACCCAATAGCAGGCCGCTAGGTTCTAACGACACCCTTCTTTTTGCCACCAGGCTTGGCATTTACTTTGACATTTTGGCATTATAGAGTATAAAGGCTTTGCCAACCTTCCTCATTTTTTGCATATTATGGTGAATTCAACTTCCCTTAGAGAGTGTTTTCTTCTTCCTTCCAAGAAATAGACTGGTGATTTTGAGAAGTTAATGAATTCATGGGATAAAAATTTGTCTCCCTTTGAGGTGAAAAGATTAGTGTGTTCTTGTATTAAACTACCTTGTTTCTTTGAGGCAAATTAGGCTAGAACCCGTCTTAATCTACACCACTTTCAAGTTTGGGATCCAACATTTCATGTATAAGGATATGGAGACAAGTTTCGTAGACGAGGAATTTATCGTTGTTTAGGGTTCTTTTGAGCCTAAGATTATGGCAGCTCCTTCCCTGAAGGTGGATTTCTCCCATATTCTGCATAATTTGCTTAGTCTAGGAGTGGGTGAGGTAACAAAGGCTACTAATGGTCATGAAAGTGATCTTACATGGATCACCGGCCGATTTAGGCTTTAAGGGTACTCTTACATGCTATAATTCTTACTAAGGCAATTTTGTGGTTGGATGGCCTTCATAATAACTGTAGCAACGATCTCATGCGAAGCACTCTTATGTTGCGGTAGATTTTAAATTTCTTTTGGTTTCTTTCCTTTTTTTTTTTGCATTCTTGATGGAGGTTTTGACTTGTAGTCACTTATCTTACATATTTGACTCTTAAGAGCACTTTTACCAAGCTTAACCCCCATATTTTCACATGGGGATATGAACCTGGACATCATGCTATATGCTAATGTTCTTAATGAGTGTAGTAATGATGAGGTGTGGAGAACCTTCATTTAACATGAGAAGACCAAAATCTTTTGGCACATCGAATGGTGGCTCATTCATGGCTTTAGGGATCCTAATAGAGGTGGAATTTATCTCCCTCTCTTAGGGCTTAAAAGTTTTGCTTATATCTTTACTTGTCATTTGTTTCACCAGATGGGCTTTACACAAAACGTTCCAGGTTATGATTGCATTGCTCATGTTGTTTATGGCCTAACCCTTAAAATAAAAAAAGATTTGAACTCAAACGTGGTTCAAAATCATGCAGGTGGCAAGGCCTATCATGCATGTTGCCTGTTTTGTGAGCCATGCATATTTGGAAATGGATAAAAGCCAAAACTCCTAAAGAATGTGCGATAGTAGGAGCTAAAGTTAGAGTCTGACCATGGAATAAACAAGACGTTGGGAAGCTGATGTAGAACAAGAAAAGAAGTAAGAGGAAAAAGGCTTGTAACCTCCTACAGGTAAGGACAACGATGAAGGCACATGCAACAATGCAAATGGAGAAGACCGATCGAAGTTACTTTGTTTGTGCATTTATGTTACAATTCAAGTATTTTTAAGAGTTTAGTACTCGAATAAATTCCATGTGATGATATTAGGACTTTTAACTTGAATACTTAATTGACGATGTAAGCAAGGGCTTTCCGGTTGGTATTAATAGGCTGATTTAGTATTATGAATTTCTCATATATGGATTGTCATGTTTTTATTATATTTTATGGTCTTGTTTGTGCCTGCACTTTTTTTTGGTGCCATATATTCCTTGCTGTGGAAGAACTTGGACCTTAGATGGGTCTCGAAAACAAATTTGTGTTGAAATTGATGTTGGAGGGTGCTGAGAAGGTATCAGGGCCAGCGATAGGTGGCTGGGCCTAGGTTTGGCCCTTTTACAGTAATGCTTCTAGAAGTACAAGCATTTTAGTTGGTTCATAATGACAAGTTGATGAACTATTGGCCACTAGTGCAAATTAATTTAACCGCACTCCCTCTTAGAATTTGCATAACAAAGTAAAGGCCAATCCATCGGAGTTTGACTTTTCCACACGGATTGGTAATTGGGATCTTAATTTCTTTTTAAATCGGATTGTATTTTCTTAGTCTTTTGAAAAATTTCTTTAGAGTAGGGATATGTATGCTTCATGTTTTAGATTTCACATTCATGTCATCTATGTAGACCTTTGCCTCATTACGCATCATGTCATTGCGGAGAGTTTGCATAGTTCTTTGGTATGTTGCTCCAACATTAATAATGTTGAATTCCATGACGTTGCAGCAACAAGTGCTACATTGTGTGATGAATGCAGTATTTCTTGATCCTCGATGGCCATTTTGATTTGGTTATAACCTACATACCCATCTATAAAGGATAAAACTTAAAAGCTAGCCTAATGGTGTTCTCAAATAGAAGGTCTATATAAGGCAAACAAAGTCATCTTTTGGGCTAGCTTTGTTAAGGTCTCAAAAAGTTGATGCACATTATAACTCGCTTGGCTTTCTGGGTACTGGAAAGATGTTATCAACCCATTCTAGATAGTTAGAGACCTTAAGGAATCTCAAACTATTTTTGAACCTCTTCTTTTATCTTAAGAGCCCATTCTAGTTTCGTTCTTCTTAATTTTTGTCTAACTGGCTTAGCATCAGCGTACAAAGGAAGTTTTAGTTTCAGAATTTCCCCGCCTTTTCTTAGCATGTCCTTGTAAGACCATATGGAAACATCTTTAAATTTAGTTAAAGATCTAGTGAATTGTTCTCCCTCTTCTTGACTTAATCATTTTCCAAGTTTAAGTTCCTTTGTTTCCTTTGTTCCAACATTTATTGTTATAGCTTCTTCTAAAACTCGTGTTTTATTTCCAATTCTTGAATTGCTTTAATTAGCTCTTTAGTCATTATTGTTAAGGTTAGTGTAAAAAAGAAGTGTTCATAATTGTACACAAAAACATTCATATTATTAATAGAAGACGCAAGTACATCAACAGGGTCTTTAAGTTACAATGCTCACAGGGACTTGTTCAGGAAAATAAAAAAAGTAGAAGGATAGATCTTCCGACTCAGTGGTAAATTCAAACTCAACCATAGACTCAAAAAAGAGGCTAATGGGCAACAGAGATTCCTTTCTAATAGTAACCTCGATCCCCTTTAGGCCCTTTGGCATGGTATAGGTGATGTTGTGGCATCTCCCTTCGTTTTCATCAACTACTAGGTAGGTGGAGTCGAATCCTCGATTGGTGATGGCCAAAACTCAATTTAATCCTTATGACTTGATCCTCTCCAATCCAAATAGTTGGTTTAGTCCATTGTTTATCTCATCAACTAGCCAGTCTGTTTTGGACTTTTCCTTAGCAGGTGTAATTTCTCCTTTCAGAGAGGCACAATCATGAAATACTTTAAGTCCTGTCATCATTTTCCCGAGATGGGTGCATATTGTGATTTAAGGAAACCATAGTAAGGGCTAGATTCATTTTCACAAAGGTATTGCCCATTTAGAGTTAAAGCACATGGTAGGAGCACATATTCGTTTATTCCTTTTCTAGCAATATGTTTCCTTTATTTCTTGTTGCAATGCAAGATGGAGCCCTTCTTGAGTTAGTTTGTATCCTAACCTAAACAAGTGAGTAAGCCTATTCGGCGCAAACCCTCAAGATGAGGTTTAGGATTTTTACCAAGTGGGAGGCTATGAAAATAGCCCATTTTCCTCTTGATGGCATTGACTTTTAGGTTTAGGTATGGTCAAAGGCCAAAAAAAAAAAAAGCAAGATCCTTTGAGCCAACAACGACATATTCATCAAAGTGAAACTTCATATTTTCATATCCTTTTTATCATGTTCTACCTTTAGGGTTGAGGGTTTGTTTTCAATAGTGATTGTCATAGGATTCACACTAATAGTCATAGTCACTTTAGACCTGGCAAATGGGTCATTCGGTTCAGGTACGGGTCGGGTCAAGTTCGGGTTGGGTCATGTTCGGGTTAAGTGACATTTCGGGTCGTTTCGGTTTGGGTCGAATATGGTTCGGGTCGGGTCGGGTCGATTTCGGGTTAACCAATTTTTGGTCAAATACGCTCGTCATGCCAAAACAAGAAACTTTGTAGAAAATTTCGGGTAGGGTATGGTTCGGTTCGGGTCAATTCGGGTTTCGGGTCTACTTTCGGGTGAGCATATTTCGGGTGTCGGGTAGGGTATGGGTCCGGGTCATTCGGTTCGGGTTTCGGGTCTCGGGTCAGTTTTGCCAGGTCTCACTTCCTTGATAACCATTTTTACTTTTTGGTGTAAGGTCGAAGGCATTGCTGTAGATCATGGAGTCAAAGCTGTACGAGTAGTATATTAAAAGTGGTGGGGATGTCAATTGATCAAAACATCACTTTTTATTCAGCTCATCTCATGGCTATATTGAGGGCTATAGCTCCTATAAGAGTATAATGTGTCATATCATAAGCTCTTGACCCTTATGTAAGGGGGTTCATGTCTTCTTTCATTAGTCCCCATTTGTTAGCTGTCTTGAGTGGACATATGTTAAATGATGACCCATTATTTATTAGAGGCATGGGCATATACTTGTGCCTATAAGACCTAATTGGATGAAGGGGTTCGTTGTGAATTATTCCTTTAATGGAAGGTTGATGTCATCAACAATGATAGTGACTAGGGCACTTTCAATGGTAAAGAATCCCACTAACTCTTTCAGTGTGACTTTAGGTGGAATTTTCATTTTTGCCATGGCATCTAGGAGTTCTTGACCATGGCCGAAAGAGGATATAGGAAGCTACCATATTGTAAGGCTAAGTTTAGTATTTTTAAGCATTCTTAGGAGTGGATCCCTTAGTTTGGGTTTATTGGCGTTAACAGGGATCTATTATAGGTTCTGGTGTAGGAGTTAAAGTGGCTCAAATGCTCCCCTCAAACAAATAAAGTGGTTGGCGTCTTCTTGAAGAGGTTTGTCCTACTTGAGTTACATGGTTTTTATGAGGACAATTGGGTTAACCCAAACATCTTCCATGTCTATAACCCAATTCTATTGACTTTGTGAGGAATAAGGTTAGTCATGTCAAAGTATACGTCTTCATGTGTGTTGTGTAGGACATTATTAAGTTAGTTATCCTCATTATTTGGCTCAAGAACCGGTAGGGTCCTATTTTCTATCAAATCTTTGATTGACTTCTTATTGGCCCCACAATCATCGGTTGAATATCCATGGCCACGATGATAGTAACAATAGACATATGGCCCCAAACTCTTAGGCATCTTATCTTCAGCAAGGTTGACGAGTGGCCCAATGGGTTTAGGATGCCTTGGCATTCCAGCCATTTGAAAGCATCTGATAATTTCATTCCCCAAGTAGTATAGATTCTCCTAGTTCACGGTGGTCTTAATGCTTTTATTGCATGAACCTTATTTTTAGCTTTCAATGATGTAGCACCCTTTTTATCATTGTTATTATACCCTTTGTTACTGGTGCAATTGGGCTTTGAGTTTTGTTGCATATCTTATTTGATTAGCATGCCAGCTTCTTTTAATTGCGCAAAAGGTTTTAAGGCGTTAGAGTGGCAATATGAGGGTTGCAAGTTCTTTATGATCATGCAAGCCTTGTTTTTTTTCCCCTGTTGGGCCTATTAATTACTGAGGCCACCTTAGCCCTCTATCAAACTAAGTAGTTTGGGAAGCTCTCTTTTTCTCTTCGGTTGAGGAGTTCAAGATCTCGGATGCAAGGAGGGAGTTCGATATTCTAAACATATTGGGAAAAAATATTCTTTTGTTATACTTTCCCTTGTATTAATCTATTGTAGATCAAGAGAGCGATTCTAATTTCCACCAACTTGTTCTAGTCCTAAGGGGAAAATTTAGGGAAAGAGTTCTTTTTTAATTCCTATTAAACTCATGAAATTAATGAAATTGCTTAGCTAGGAAGCGGTTTTACCCATGCATGTAAATTTAAGACTTCCAAGTAAGTTGAACTTAGGTGGTAATTTCCCTTTATCAGATGACATGAATGAGTGGTTCCAATTAGAGGGTTTTTGAAGATATTTAAATTGCTAACTAGTTGTTCAATCTTTTTAACATTTTTTTTAGTTGGATTTAAGCTATCATTGACTAAATTTGCATCACTATGTTCTTTAGTTTTGATTAGGTAAACAAAGACTTTTAGCTACTCAGCAGTCATATGTTGCAGCTATTTCAATTTAGACTCGGAGTTTGCCCTTTAATCGGGCAAAAGTTGATCCACAAAAGGATGAGGGCCCTAGGAGAATATGCCTTTAACCCCAAGGGACTAAGTGATCAGACTATACATCTTTTCTAATGTCGTTGTACCCAAGAGAATGAGCCTTTATGAGGGGTTGCATGACCCATCTTTTCTAAGGGCATTTAGGCCTCAGTGAAGCCCACCTTCAATCCCAAGGGACTAGAAGGGCATGCTGTCCGTCTCCTTTGTAAGTATTGTACCTTAGGAGAATGTACCTTTAGCCCCAAGGAGCTAAGAGGTTGTGTTATCTATCTCCTCTAGGTGTGGTACCCAAGGTGATTGTATCTTAGCCCCGAACAGGCTAAGGGTCATTCTATCCATCTCTTCTAAAGGTGCCATACCCTAGGAGAATGTTAACCTTCGGCAAACCAAGCATCTTTAGCCTTGAAGAGCTAAAAGGACGCACAATCCATCTTCCCTAAAGGTTGTACCACAAGAGTGTACCATCCCATAGCAAACCATGCGCTCTTGGTCATAGGGGCTATGGGGTTGCAAAAACGACAACAAGCAAGTTGTGAAAGCAAGTAAAGACAAGAGAGCTCATGTAAAGAGTCCCTTTTGTTAACTTAGAGAACTTTTAACAATTTAAGGGTGCCAAAAGCATGGTCTCGTTGTTGCAACATGCTACAATGTGCGAGGGCACTTGAAAAGGCTGCAATATTACATTATGCTACTACTACAAGTCTAGCTATGGATAAACTAAAGTAATTTCACTTCTTCTTTGTGGGCAAATCTTTCTTGTGATGGCATGATGGTGAATTCACTCTCTAGCTAGCCTTGTAACCGTTCTCCCTCTCCTTTAGCAGGCATCCTCTTCATGCAGAAGCATGTAAGCTTTTTATTACCGACTTCGAAACATTTGACTTCATGACAAACATCAAGCCAAGTCTCGAACTGGCCCCGCGTGCCATTCTCCAGCTTATTGGTTAGGGTGTTGCAAGTGGTCAAATCGATGATCGCCAAGCAGTAGGCATCCTATGCAACACTATAGTAAAATAATGCTTGAACAAAACTGAGACATTCGTGACAATCAGGCACATGCTCCACATTGAACTTATTAAAGGTGGAATGAAGCATCCAGAAGTCATAAGGAAGAGGCCTTGATGAAAAATTCAAAATCATTTTAACTGAAGGAGAAGGACAATAAGCAATGGGCAAGCTCTTAGGTCCTATATCGATCTTTATACATACACATAACGCCAAGCGCAATTTCACTGGACATTCCCTACCGTCCTCGAGTTGCATGAAGGTCAAGCGTGAGGGGCTAAATGATGAAGAAAAATCATGACTTTACTCCAAATTATCCTCCAAATCGGGATCACTCAAATAAGTAAATCATATTTGGTCAAACCCTAAGCGCCCAAGGGAAAAAGGGTCCTACTCCTTCCAGCTAGGGTAAAACATAGTAGAATTTTGATCTTAACCTCTATTTTCAATGCGTTTAAACACCCACCTATTATGGCACTAATTATTAAGGTGAAGCAAACTATCATTAATACCTAGTGTTGACACAACTTAGCAATTATTGCACTCTTCCCTAGGATACTTTCCCTTTCTCTCTAAAGATCTCTTTTTAATCCACTAAAGGTTGGATCATCAAAGTGACCATGTTTGTCATCCTTCATTTGTAAATGATCCCTGACACTTGGGCTCAGATAGAAGTCACCTAGGATCTACCCTTGCGATGTCGTCTTTTGTGCAGGTTAGGCGAGGCTAACGTAAGGAGAACTCTTCAAGGCTGCCTTTGCATAATCCCAATCTTCTTTATCACCTCCTAGTTTCTTTGAAAACACTTTTCATTCCTTTTAAATTTTTATGCATGATCTCTAAACTCATTGATCAATTACATGAAGGGGAGATAGGGGTGGGGGATACGAATAATAATGAATGGATGGAGTGGCATGAGGTGGTTGGTGAAGTAGGAGACAGGTTAGTGTTTATTTAATTTGTCTAACTTGTCCTTCTCTTTTATTATTAAGAAAGTGTAAAAAGGGTAAAGCAAAATTACACACGCCAAGGGAACTTTGGCTTTAGAAATGCAATATAGATAGGTAGGGAATTAGACAGATAGTATAACTAGTAATTACAGTATAGTCTTTCGTCTACCTAGCCAGGTAAGCCAACGTAACACCACCCAACCTAATTCCAAATGCGATTGTCCAACTACATAATGGTAAAATTGTAAATAAAACAAAACAATGAAATTAGGTCAGCCTACATAGTAAATTAGACCCCTTAAACAAGCAACGCAAAACAAGAGGCCTACAAAGCATGGCAGGCCAAGCAGCAAAGAACCCAAGCATAAGATATCTAGGCCTAACAAAAGTGGAGCGGGTGTTATATAACTTGACTAATCATTGCCTAATTTTAACTTCCGCATTGGTTAGAGATAGTGTTAAATTTTTATATTAATTAGACTTTCAACAAACGAGTCATATATACAAGTTTAAATGAGGTTCCATCCCAAAACCAATTGGCAATGGATACAGTAACTCACAAACTTATAAGCATGCTCAAACCCTTTCATTTTATCAATGTGCGACAACATCCACTTTCATACTCCAACACGTCCCCTCACGTGTGGGCTACTAACAAGGCCCATCACATGCACACAATTTTAATCAAACGGGGACGGTGATAGATCAAGAATGAGCAACCTGCTCTGATACCATGTTAAATTTTTATATTAATTGGGCTTTCAATAACTAGTCATACACATAAGCTCAAATGAGGTTCCATCCTAAAATTAATTTTATATTAGCTGGGCTTTCAACAAATGAGTCATGTATTCAAGTTTAAATGAGGTTCCATCCCAAAATCAACTGGCAATGTGTGGAGTAACTCACAAGCTTATAAGCACGCTCAAACCTTTTCATTTTATCAATGTGGGACAACAACCACTTTCATACTCCAACAGATAGAGTATTGTGCTTCATGTGACCAACATGATGTGTTCAAGAGCATTGATCCATATTCCCTTTAAAAAAACAAAGCTTTCTTTTTTTTAACGTTGTGGTTCCTTTTTCCCCCTTTTCAACGATTTTCTTTTTCATTTTATGATTAAGAAGTCCTATTTTTCTCCCTCATTTTTTTTTCCAATTATATAACTAGTTTTTGTTTTATTTGTTCCCAAAATTCCTTATTTTATAAAAGAAAAATCCCAAGCTATTCAATTATATAATTAGTTTATTCCTGGGAATGATTTTAAGGGAAGTCTGCTCCTTTTGCAAGTAAAGTGATAATCTTTGGTCTTTTTTATTATTATTGATTTACTCTTGTGTGGAGGTTTTTTTTTTTTTTTTTGGTTGGGTATATTTGGCTTCTTGTGTGCTTCGATTCAGTATGCACTCCTGTTTATATGGTGGTATATACGCCAAAAACTATGCAGTAAGCAAGTGCTCTTACAAGGATTCGTAATCAAGAGGTAGGAGAGTATTTGTCAACTAAAAGAAGGGGAAAGGTGTATGTTTGGACAACTGAAGGGGAATGGGTTGTCAAAAACTTAAAATATCTGGAGGGCACAGGTTTGTTTGCGTTTAGAAAATTGTTAGAGAGCTAGGGTGATGCAATCTCCCTCCAACCTGATTGAAAACATTAAAAATTTAGTCAGTATATATGGAAAACGGGAGGTTGTTTGGTTAGAAAATTATCGAGGGTTTGGTTTGGGTTAGCCAGAATATTGTTTGCCTTTTTTACTACCCTGGTTGCAATATCTATTATTGTGATTGGGCCTTCGGGAGTGGGGAATGTGGGTTAGTTTACTCAGATCTATGCAATTCATCAAATGACTGTCATTTTCAACATTACACATTTTATAACATTTTCACTATAGGCTACATTTATCATAGTAGGATTATTGTGGGTTCAAAATTACTAGTTGTAAATAAAAATTTCAAATCTAAATGAATAGGACAAGAAATTGAGAAACAGATTAAATTTTTGTATCGATATTGCATGTATAAGTAAAATATTTGGATTGAATAAAACGAAATAATCATATGATTGAATCTACTAGTGACTTCCACAATTCGAGGGGTTGGCCTCTTGATCTCGTTTCATGCTGAACTCATAAATGGTCCTTGATCTTGATGTGCAAATAGCTGATTCTTTGTCGTGAAGCCTTTCAAGCTCTGATCTTGCTCACTTGGTAGTTGGAAGCTGTTTACAGCTTGAGCTTCTGAATAACACAAATGCTGAATATGTTGAAAATGCAAGGGAGAAACCCTTATTTATATGCTCCTTAAGTTGGCGGTTTACTATGGGCTTTGGGGTTGGGCCCACATTTGTTCCTTATTTTAAAAAAATAAATAATTATTACTTTCTGGTCATCAATAGCACATGACAATTTCTAATTAACTGAAACTTAATTCTATTTAAATTTGACTTAGTGGACCTGCCAAGATCAATTTGATATGTGGTAGCTCTTGATTGGCTAACTAAAAAGATTTTTACTTTATTTTTGCTTTTACATGGCACCATCTGATATGTCGTTAGGTTTTTACCTCCTACAAATGGTCCCTTAATAGTCTACATAGTGTACACCAGCCTAGAGTATCTTTGGAACGGTTCGGTCTCAAACATTTAGCAGATACCAATGATTGAGGAGGTGATGAGTATTGTTTTAACATTAGCTTGGGACATCACTCAAGCCCCCCCTTGAAAAAGAAACCCAATTTTAGTGGGTTGGATGAATAACTGGTATATTGAATTTGATTTAATAGGCCGAGTTAACATTATTAATCTACTTCACATTTTGCTAAATCAGAATTTCCGGGCTCTAGAGATAGAATTGAGATTCAAGGAGCTTATTGTGTGTCCCCTCTTAGGCTTTAGGCCCAAGCCCCCTGGACATGTGTTTTTCTTTGAACCTCCCCCCTTTGTTCTTAGAAAAGTTGGAAGAAAGAAAAGTTGAAGAAAAAAATATGAAAGAAAAAAAGTAAGGAAAAAGTGAGTTTTTTTACCTCTTATTTAGACTGAGGAAAAAATACAAGATTTTGGATAAGTAATTTGAATGTTGATGAACTACTTAAATCATATTGATGTCATCTAAGTAGTGCAAGGTTGGAGGAGATTGAAAATTCTTTTGAAAACTTTTCTCAAACTTTCCTCACAATTTTATGAGGAAAATTTTGTCACTTGTTTCTAATAATTTTTCCACCTAATTTTCCTCGATATATTTTTTTCTTTGTGATTTTCTTAAAACCAAGCACAAGAAAAAAAAGTTATTTTCCCAAAAAAAATTTCTTTGCACCAAGTATTCTAAGGTCCAAACGAAGCCTTAGTTTTACATTTTTTTCCTGTGAGATATATATCCATCGAATTATTATAGTCAATCTTCGTTCTTCTTTTGTACCCCCTTGAGATAATGTCAGCTATACAAAGGTGATCAATAGATTGTGATAAATGCGATCAACAGCTCAAGGGGATAAGATAAATCCTCCAATGTTTGCGTTGTAGCGGGAGTAGGAGACTTAGATGATCAATCACTATATAACCACACCTTGTGCTCTTCCTATTTCATGTGCTCCTCCTCCTGATCGTGTTCTAAAGCTTTAACCCCGTTATTGGCTTGAGTGTTATAGGGGAGAAGACGAGACAGCTAGAGAGGAGGTATGAATTTTTCTATCCCCCAATGTGGACGACAACTATCGCAAATTGCAAAAATGAATCAACCCACCTGTTGTACTCTTTGCTTGAATCCTTAGAACTTTCTTTTTTGTTTTTTGGAACAGAAACATGTTATCCCCTTTTCTTTCAGTAGCCATGGTGTTTTGTCGAGTTCAGCAGCTATGGGCGTTCTCAACTTCTTTTGATGTATATTAAAGCTAAATGGCTCTACGGTGTCGTTCAATTAATGCTAACAATTCAATATAGTTCAACCTTAACATTTATTTTAACCGCACGCTTTTCTTATCAAGGGGCCCTGGTGAGGACTATAGAAGCCAAACCGTAGAGGCCTTTCTTATGTAATAGGCCCAGAGGAAGACTATAGATGCCAAACCCTTTTTGTTTGCAGGATGCTAGTATGCATTTCTTTTGCCAATATTTTGTTTTTCAGCCTTTCATTATTGCTTTTCTAATTCTCGGCCACTTTTCCTTTTTTTCAAATTATTTGATCTAAGCCAACAATGTCAAATCACTCCTTTAAAGTGTTTTACATGAGGCAACAGGCCTTGTGCAATTCGTCCACTGTTTTTTAGTTTTCCCTTTTTGAAGCCCTTTTTATTCTTTTATATATGATTATGTAGAGGCAGGTAGAAAAACATTATTATCCCAATCTGCTATTGGTCTTGTGAATTTTGAACTCTTTTTTAGATATTAAATTAATATCGTTTTTTTAGGAAACCGCTGAATCGATTACTCAATCAATTAGGCCGCGAAGTAAAATTGACTTTTAAGACAAGAAATGGTTTCTCCCCGTAGATTCGATTCTTTACAGGAGACTATCTCACTTGATCTAATAAGGGTAAGCTTGACTTTCTTCCTTCACCATGGTGCATTTCTTAGACTCACTCGAAGAAGCTAACTCTCATGTTCTAGATAAAAATGATGATCCAATTTAAGGATTGACTCTCCTATTAGACATTCCAACACCTCCACTGTGTAGACACTTTCTAACAGGTGCCTTATAGACTCATGCTGGAGTGTAGAATCTACACGTGACATAAAAATTTCAGATGGTCACCTTATCTCCAAGAATCGTGAATCATTGCACCATTATTTGCATCTTTAACCCCTCCTCAAGAAGCAGCATCCTTCGTCTGCCATCGCATAATGGATAGGACATTCTCTTGGGGCGATTTCTCATCTTGCTTCTCTAATAAATTTTTATGTTATGCCACTGGGAATGGCTTGAAGACATTCTTAGCCCCAACAAAGAGAAACTTATTAAATTGAGACTTTATGACGGACTATATGCATCCTTCTTTTCCTATGACATAAGTCTCACCATTTTTAAGGCATATTGAGAACTATGGTGTCATACTACCCATACCTTCTGGACCAAAGAGTGACAACATATCAACCACCATATGGGGATAGCAGATTATGGAGGACTTTGAGCCAACAATTACTTACTATGAAGAAGTCATTCCATCTATCAAAGAACTCATTTCTATGGGTGCATGGAGATAATAACATTCCGCAAGTGCCTTCATCTCTTTTCCATTCCAGAGACTATGCCAAGATGTTAATGGCGTCGTTTAGCTTCTTACTTCTAAATGGACACATTTCTGATTGCCTAGGCCATAGATTTATGCAACCCCTCTCCACTATGGTAATAGAAAGTGGGTTAAACCTCTCACAGACACTTCTTATCCATCTGACATAATTGTTCCTCACCCATCCAGAACTAAGAGGGACAAGAATCCTTTTGTTATGCTCGACATCCCCTAAGCATTGGTTGAAGAAACCTACTTTGCCACCTTTATGTCTTGCTGGTTGTGCTTCTTTGTGTGAGCAAATGAAGTAATGCGCCTTATTCGCCTAGGTGTATTTGTAGCTGCAGGCAAACTCACTAATTCGGAGCGCATAAACCTAGTAATTCCTAACTTAGCTAGCATTTACTTAGTTTTGAAAAAAAATTCTATCGCTCAAACCCTGAAGACGTTTGAAGCATTTTCCCTATTCACTAGGTTTGTGAATGGTTAGGGACTTCCTTCCAAACCCATTTTAATCATCCCTATCATCAGCATAGCCATCCCAAAATGATCGGATTCTTGGGTAAAAAGTCAAATTGAAATCTTGACGCACAAGAAGTTTGACACCTATTAAAATGCAA
>JACYFF010031956.1:27925040-27951305 GCA_017589665.1 Selenicereus undatus
CTATTAAAATGCAAGGATCATTCTATCATCTACTCTAACACATTGCGGAAGGATACATCTATGGGTTCAACTGACACCCAGTGTCTATCCCCAAGTTGAAATGCATATTTAACTTGCCTTTGCTATGGCCTTTTGACCTTATGACAAGGAAGAACCATTGTGATTGAACCATACACATCTTGTAAGTTTATGTGACAGTTTGGCTTCCATCAAGACGTGTTGAGCAATGAACGAATGAATGTTTGTGAAAGCACTTTACAGGAGGTAGCTCACTGTTGGTTCAACCTGACAGAACATGTTACAAGGTCTATCGTAATAATTCCTCCTTCCCTTTACTTTGATCACCATGGAATATGTTATGCGGCGATGATCCTCACTGGATGATTTTTTCTCTTAAGGACCTAAATAGCCTTGAGGTGAGATTGTACGCCAATGAAGAGCTGCCAAAGCAAGAGTGTTGATGATGCCTCTAGCCTAGTTGTCAACTGTAGAAAATGCAATGCACATAAGCCAATCATGTGTCTGAGTAACAAGCATGCCCCATCCCCAAATGCTCTTAGAAAAGAAGGAGATGATAGTTCTGTGTTAGGACTACACACCTCTTCTCTAAATAATAGGACTCGCACAACTACATAAGAGAAAATCTTAAAAGGCTTAGGTATTAGGTCCTCTGTTAGTGGACTAAAGCATTTGTCCAGCTAAAAGAGCAAGCTGGATAGTGCAACAAGTCTGCCAAACTTTAAGGTTAAATTTAACAGTTCAATAAGCTCACTGTAATTAAAGAGCAAAGAAAACAGAAAGGTGTACCTTGTTATCATACCACCTCCTCTCCCCTTTTTTCTTTTCTTTTCTTTTTTTGAGCTGATGCAATCCTCCTTTTATTGTAGGAACACACTGAAGAGGCAGAGATAAACGTAAAGTTGTATTTGGTGACAAAGACAGTGAAGACACTTTGACCATGCCTGTTGCTAAGTTATCTAAGGACGATTCTATGGACATAATGCCCTCATCAGTGAAGAAAGAAGAGCATTGTTAGTCACCTACTCCCTCTATTTCATCTGGCTTCCTTGGGAGAACTGCATCTAGTGTGTTTAACGGTCTGACCCTGAGTGTGAAGTAGCATTTTTTGCAATAGTTAGGAAAAAATTCACCCTAAAGACAAAAGATGACATCCTAAACATCTGATAGAAGTTGAAAAGATATATGAGACCTTATCATCCTTTCAGATAGAATTGGGGTTAAAGAATACTATTGGCCCATATCTAAATGAAGTCGAGTAATACCTAAAGATGAAAGCCTAATTAGAAGATTGGATCTACCGAACAGTTGCTAAACAAGCAAGCAGCCTTATTATACAAAGTTGACGAAGCACACTCTTCAATGGAAAAGGTTTGTTTATAGTTTGATGAGTACAACTACTCCTATCGTCCAAGTTCATAAGAGAAGGAAGTTACTTGAGGCTAATCTTGAATGAGAAAAAGCAAATGAATAGGATTGCACGACAACTTAGCAGAGACTGAGGCTCCACTGAAGAAAGCCAATGATAATGTATCCCTTCTTGAAAAAGAGGTTACTAATTTAAGGGCTGCCCCCAAGTTACAACAAATAGATGGCTCAAGTTAAAGTGGCAAAGAAACATGCCTAGGAACTTTCTGGCGCATTGGATGCCTAAACTATGTCTAGTGCCTTTGTCTTATACTTTTCTATTTCACTTCTTTATTTGTAACTTGTCATTTTTTTTTCCCTTTTGAGCTCAGTATAGTTTTGTTGGCATTGACTTTGATATGTTGCAATAACATGAATCTCTTAATTTGAAGTTTCTGTAAAAACATGTAGTAATACAAACCCCTAAAACAAGTAAGCATCAACAAATTTTATTTATTCATTTTTTTGCAGCTATACTCGTTGATATGCCGAAGTTTCCTAAGTGCCTACGGGAATGTAAATCCTAGAGGATTAAGTTATACGTAGTTCAAAGAAATAAGAATTTACTTCTTTTTTAATTTTATCATTCATAACTTAAACTCTGGCAGTCGAGGAATGATAGATAGGGGTTATGACTTGAATGAATGAGTAATTTAGGCTCTTACTTAGGAGCTTTGCAAACATCATACATCAAGGATAGTAACGCTTCAACAACTTACGATTTGTGGGCCCCACACACACCCTATCAGCATCAACTATCTTGCAAGTGCCATTTATATAGGCTTCTCTGATCGCATAAGGACAATTACACTTTTAAATAAACTTGCTTCCAGTCCTATCAGAGACGATGATCGACCTTGTCACTACATGCACCTAGTCTCCAACTTGAAACGACCACAGTCGAACTTTTTTGTTGAACACACATGATAGATAACCTTAGTAGCATTCCAACCTCTCTTGCAATTGAAGTATTTTAACATCTAATAGGTCCGCAAGCGCACGGTGGCATTGTAGCAAATCAAAGTCGATCCCACAGAGATTAGGTGAAACTACTGGGCTATAATCCCTCAAGATGTACTAAGCAAATCCAAACTTTAGATTGATAAAAATACGAAGATAAGGAAACAACTATAACTAATTCAAGGGATTTCAATGTAACAACTTCTAATTCATTAATTTTAAATCAATTAAGGGAACATGCCTAGTAATTCATGTAGTTATGAAAGTTGATTGGATCAAAATGATGAACATATGCTTTTCTTTAATTAGTTAATCTCGAAGAATTACAATCTCTCTAAAAATTTAGTCTATTCTTTCGAACTCAACCAAATTTGCCTAAACTAAGCAAACATCGTTCTTTCGAACTAATTTGTCTTAATCCAAGTTAAACATGTTGGATTACTTTCTAGTTCTCCTAACATGCAAATCTTTCTTTCGAGACAACTCCACGTTAGGTCTAATCAAGCAGTCCAACAACCGAATGTCAACTTTCAGTTTTTCACCCAATTGCTACAAGTAAGCGCACAAATTTTGGCCAAAAATCCACTCACAACATGATAATAACTTGATAAAATAAAATCAAACCAATCATGAAGATAAGCACAATTCTATAAATTAAAACATGATCTAACTACACTTTCATAAACTACTAAATCTCTAGACAAAAATTAAACTGCGCATGCATGATTAAATTAAACATCTAACTACTCTAAAATGATAAATCTAAAGAGAAAAGAGAAGAGAAGAGAGAAGAGTTTGTTTAGCCAAAATGCGTGCTTGAATCTTTTGATTGGAGAACCCAATCCCGCTTTCTCACGAATCTTCCTCTTCTACTTGCTCTCCCTCCGTCTAATAAAAAATCCTAACCTACTTAAAGAGAGGAAAAGCAATGAAATGGGATGATGGTCTACTTTCTGCTGCTGAGGGACCCCCTATTTATAGAAAAACTCAATCAACCTCAGCCACATGATGGTCTACCTTCGCCACGGACTGTGGCATCGACCACGGGCTGACCATGGTGCTGGCTGGCTCGTCATTCTTCTGTTCTTCTTTTCTTCGATGGGCATAGCAACTTAGGCGCATCCGTGGTGAGTCAAAATACATCTAAATGAGGGCCAAATGCTGGTTCCAAATGGCCTAAAATCCCACAAATATCATCAAACAACCATACCCAAGCATAAAACGGGAAAAAGAGTATAAACAATAACATTAAGCACATAATTTTTCCTAAAAATAGATGAAAATGACCCTGAAATAATATATACGTTAAGCATTTATCAAACTCCCCCATGCTTAAACCATTCCTTATCCTCAAGCAAACACTAGAAAAAATCGACAAGGGGAGATGCATGCATGACTCAAAAACATAACAACTTCCTTAAAGTAGGCAAGCCATATCATATCACAACCAAGAATGCCAATCAAAGGTAACCCCCAAATAGTGTGCAAAACATTTCAAAATCAGGAGGAAATGGTTTTCAAAGAAGTATATGACCACAAGCTCGATATCAAACTTGATCACCCCCAAAGAACCATAAAGTATGTCATGCAAGCACATGAAATTGAGTAGAGCCAATTAGACTGGTAGAACCTCACTTTGGGGAAATATGAATCATTCCCACTCACATGTTTAAAATAAAACATAGGTTCACTCAAGACTCATTACAAAGATGCAATCTACCATATACTTGACAAGACTCTCAAATTCTCCACCACTAAAATGCGTAATGTGCACTAGACAATCAAAAGTACTTTATATGGGTTGTAATGTGGGCTAGAAGGGTTAAGGGAAAGGAGTGGACAAATGCATTTGGGAGAATGTGGAGCTACTTAACCAAGCGACTAGGGAGCAAGCAACAAAACACCAACAAACCTACAAGTTCACCAACACTCAAAACTCTAACAATTCAATAAACGTCCCCCAATTAATTACATAGGAAATGAGTTGGCAAGGAAAAGAATTCAAGCTATGTACATATCCAATGCCAATCACAGACTTGTTTTTTCTTTTTTTTTCATTTTCTTTTTTTCCAACTTTTTGCTTTTTCTTCGCAACATGACTTCATTCCTTTTTTTTCTTTTTCTTTAACATAATTTGTTTTTTTTCCCTCTTTTTCTGTCCTTTTTTTTGGGAAATGAAACAAAAATTGCAATTATTGAAAGGTATAAGATCACGAACTATAAACTCACAACCGAATATATAAACACACAATCCAAACAAGAAGGAACCAATTCAAATGCTCAATATCATCAACCCCTCAAAAAAACCAACATACCAAAGCCACCTTAAACTCAATTACTCCCAAAACCACCCACTGCATAGATGAAGTGATACTCCATGGACTTGGCTTAAAGGTTAGGAAACATGTGTTTGGCCAATGGCTAAGATGAAGGGATCACAACAAAGATGGACATAAGCTCAAAGGGGCTAGCAAAGGGCATAAACACATAATACAGATGTATGCTCTTTGGCTATGTGGCTAAAATGGTCAAAGAAAGAAATTGCTCTATCATATCATCAAATATGCACATGCAAATATAGTTTCGAACAAGAATCAAGGCAAGTTCTAGAGATACAACATCGAATAGTCACACACATGAAAGAAGCATGGGGCTAAATATAATGGATTAGTCCAAATAAGGCTCAAAATCTCACAGGATATCTACCAAAGTCATAAGAAGCTGATAAAGTGAGTCCATGTACCAACAGTAGTGCTAATGACTATAGGGGGTAAAATAGTTCTCAATCAAGACAAAGGTCAAAACAAGAAATATTCACAAAACCTTCAAATGGTTTAGCACCAAAAGGGATTACACATCAAAGCTACTCAAGCTCATGAAAGCTATTATGCCTAGCAAAAACATCATTGAAGGTTATCTCAAACCAATCACACCATCTCTACATTCAATCCTATATGCAAACCTAAAAATCAACTAAATGCAAAACACTAATGCAATAAAAAAGAAACCTAAAACTATATGCTCTAGCATGTATGCAAGCTAATAACCAAAATGAAAAACATAGAACTACCCTTCCCCCATACTTAGATAAAGCACTATTATTCAAAGGAAAGAAAATTAAGAGAAGGGGAAGTAAACAAAAGATAATGATCTCACCAAGTTAGGTGCAAAGTGCACCTAAGCTATGCAGCCTCGTAATAATCAGGGCTCATGGAGCATCAACCACTCCATCATGATGTCAAGACTCGACTCATTAAATCAGATCCCGTCAACACACACAGGAGCTCATCAAAACCATAATTTAGAAAATACAAGGTAAGAGGCAATAACCAAAATCACACCAAAGAGTATATGTATCCTCTTAACCTTATCAAAGCCTATAGAAAAATTATAGAAAGGATTAAAGCATGTAGTCCATGTGATTTTCCTAGGCAAGTCCTCTAGGCTTACACAGTAAGGGTCAATGGAGGATTCACACCCTCTTACGTAACCTAGGGACACATAATCATAAATATTTCCACCAAGTATATTAAACATTTTAACCTCATGGCCCAAGTCAACATTAGAATCACAAATCTTAGGATTATCAATGGGTGCATCTGAGGAATACTCGGGGGAAATAGAGAGTAATGAACAAAGAGGTGAAACATGGAAACAATCAAGAGGATTAAGGAGAACAACATCATCAAAACCAAGGTTAGGAGACTCCTGACGCATAAACACATCATGTGACCGATCCAAAGGAGTCTTACCTAGATTATGCACCTCCTCCAAAGTATTTTTTGACTCTAAACATGCATCAACAACAATAAACCTAGCAACTCCCTTAAAAGGCTCATCCACCTCAAGCCCCGTGCACTAAGCTAAAGGAAAGGATGAATTAGGTAAGGTCAGGATATCATCAGTATTATCCCAGGATGATACAAAGTCAGGTTGCACATAGCATGCATAATAAAGACACAAACTCATATCATGGTCAGAAAAATTAAAGAAATCACACTAAAAAGGAGCATAATAAGATCTAGAACAGAATGCACAAGAATTAGAAATTGAATATTTACAAACACGACTAGCCTTCTCAAACTCAAATGAATCCCAAGCAACCCATTCAAGCAAATACCATGCCTTATCAACACTTTAGCAAGAAAACCACAATACTCTAAAAGAATACGAGTTTCACTATTCACACCTTTATCAACAATATCTAGAATTTCCCATTTACCCACACAATAACCACATTGAGCAAGAAAAGCATTCACACGCTTAAAATACGTCCAAAATAATTCATGCTTGAATTGGGGAATGTGGAACATACCCATTTTTGTTTCTCAAGTATGATTTTTTTAATTGTTAATTTTTTTCGGTTTTCTGTTTCAAAGAAAAACAAAATGCTTAGTGAAACCTATCAGGAAAACCCACTATTCGATGCTAGTCCGCGGCAATGGCGCCAAAAACTTGATAGCCCCACAAGCGCAGGGTGATGTTGTAGCAAATCAAGGTCGGTCTCACAGAGACTAGGTGAAACTATTGGGTTATAATCCTTAAGATATGCGAAGCGAATCCAAACTTTAAATTGATAAAAATACGAAGATAAGGAAACAATTATGACTAATTCAAGGGGTTTCAATTTAACAACTTCTAATTCACTAATAATTAAGGGAACAGGCCTAGGAATTCATGTACTTATGAAAGTTGATTGGATCAAAATGATGAGCATGTGCTTTTCTCTAATTAGTTAATCTTGAGGAATTGCAATCTCTCTAAAAATTTAGTCTATTCTTTCGAACTCGACCAAATTGTCTAAACGAAGCAAAAGTCCTTCTTTCGAACTAATTTGTCTTAATTCAAGTTAAACATCTTTGATTACTTTCTAGTCCTTCTAACATGCAAATCTCTCTTTCGAGGCGACTCTATGTTAGGTCCAATCAAGCAGTCCAACAACCAAATGTCATATTTCAATTTTTCACCCGATTATTTCAAATAAGCAAGCAAATTTTGGCCAAAAATCCACCGACAACATGATAATCACTTGATAGAATGAAATCAAACCAATCATGAAGATAAGGACAATTCTATAAATTAAAACATGATTTAACTACACTTTCGTAAACTACTAAATCCCTAGACAAAAATTAAACTACTCATGCATGATTGAATTAAACTTCTAACTACTCTAAAATAACAAATCTAAAGAGAAAAGAGAAGAGACCAGAGAAGAGTTTGCTCAGCTAAAATGCATACTTGAATCTTTCAATTGCAGAACCTGATCCCGCTTCCTCACGAATCTTCTTCTTCTACTTGCTCTCCTTCACTCTAATATAAAATCTGAATCTACTTGAAGAGACGAAAAGGCATGGAATGGGATGATGGTCTACTTTTTGCTGCTGAGGGACACCCTATTTATAGAAAAACTCAATCAACCTTAGCCGCATGATGAGAAAAAATAAAGAGATTAACAGTTATGCTAGCACCACGGACCGTGGCATCCACCATGGGGCTGACCGTGGTGCTGACTGGCTAGTCATTTTTCAGTTCTTCCTTTCTTCCATGGGTAAAGCAACTTAGGGCATCCGTGGTGATTCAAAATACATCTAAGTGAGGGTCAAATGCTAGGTCAAAATGGCATAAAATCCCGAAAATATCATCAAACAACCATACCCAAGCATAAAACGGGAAAACGAGTATAAACTATAACATTCAGCACATAATTTTCCCTAAAAATTGAGGAAAATATACCCTAAAACAATATATACGTTAAGCACTTGTCAACATCAAGGGCCTCAAACTCCTCTAAGCAAAGCTTGTGATTTTCAACTTTCGTTAAGAATTCCCGTATGGCAATGTAGATTGCTAGGATGTGGAGCTCCAATGGTGGCACAACGTCTACCTCATACACTAATGCAAAATGCATCGAAACAATCTTATATGTGGTTTAGTATGCCTAAAGAGCCTCTCCTAGTCTTTCATACCACTCCCATTTGGACTTTGTGATAACCTTTTTCAAGTAAGTAGTACCGTGTTCTGGTGAAGGCTTCCACTAGGCCATTTACAAAGGCATTGCACATAGATGACTCATGCTAAGCAAATTGGAAGCCATCAAGCTACTGAAGAATGGCTTCCATTCTCCTTCCTAACTTCCCTTAATGGAACTGAATCTGCCCATTTGAAAATGTAATTAGTAGCAGAAAAGACAAAGGAGTGACCAATAGATGCCTTAAATGACCGCGTGATCAATCGAATGACGTGGAGCACCTATGCCTCAAATGGCAAAGATGCAACTAGGGTCGACAAAAAAACCCGTACCTGCTTAGAACCCGCAAAATCCACCCAGGTATGGGTGGTGAAAATAGAAAAAAATGGGTATCGGGTAGGTATTGCTAAAATGGGTTTGGGTATGGGTATGAGTATGGGTGTAGGTCCTATCCATACCCGTTTTCTCAATACTCGCCCCATAGCCGGTCCATATCTGCCCCATATAAAACCATACCTGTTTGTTTAAAATTCTAGTTTGTTGCTTATACTTGGATATTTTGCTAGTTGCTTAGTTGTATGGTATTCAAGATTTCGGTGAGACATTTTGTTAGAAATTGTAATTGTCAAATGCTAATTTATTGCTTTGATTGGAAAATTTTTAGTTCCATTCGACATGAAATGATATGTTGTTAAAAGCTTAGTGTTAATGTGACATGTTGGCTATTTGATGTCGAATATGGGTACAAAATGGGTTTAGCTCTTTTTTATCTATATGTACCCGAATACAACTCGCATACCCGCTATAGATGAAGTTAGCATGGAATTGACAAGTATCACACCTCTTGGTAAAGTCTATGCAACCTTGCACCATGCTGGGCTGACAGTGTCGCATCAAAAGCCCAGGCTTAGATTGATGTGCTCTGTATACACCTAAATGAGCCTCCCCTATTGCTTGCTTTGCTTCTTTTATATTGTTCCATTATAGTAAAACAAGCATGGAGTTCTCTGTTGTATTTTCATCTTATGCTTTGGGTCACTGAGGAGTTTCCCATTGGCTCACACCGTAAGCGCACAGGTGTTGTATTAAAGATTAAACATCGTCCCACATAGAGCAATACAATCAACCAAATTTTTGTCGTACTAAAATGCTAAGCGGACTAAGTCATCAAGGGCAATGTTTATGTAAACTGGTGAAACTCTGTATTATAAAGTGAGAAATCAATCAATAAAAGACATCTAGGTATTTGTCTTGCCTTGTAATGCATTAGATTTTTAAATCAGGCAAGTGCTCTTCTCAATTTTGGATGATTCAAAGGATGATAAACAAACAAAATTTAGCCCGTTCTTTTGAAATTATTAATGGAATTGCTTAAACTAATCTAATCACTATTCCTTGAAAGGTTTTTACTTTAATCCAAATTTAAGATATTGATTTGTCACCTTTTCCTCTCAACATGCAATCATCTCCCAAGAATCCCAAAGTTAAGTCTAGTCTTATTGATCTAATAATCGGTTTCTCTTTTCAGTATTTCACCCAACTATCTAAACACATGCAAGTAAATTGGCCAAAATCATTAACATTCATTCAAAACACAAGATAGATTGAATCAAACCAAACAAGATTAAGTACCAGATTTGAATAAATTAGGATTCCAACATTATTATCTGGGTACCAAATCACTAGACTAGAAAATCTACTCACTCTTAGTTATTCTAATAAAAACAAAAGTGACTAAGCTAAACATAAATCTAACTAAAATAAACCAGAAAGCAGTTTAAAAAGTAAGGAGAGAAATTTTCCTGGCAATAATTGAGATCTCTTTCGTGATTTTATCAATCTTCAAGCCTCTGTTTGCAAGTTCCTTCCATTGAGTCTTTTATTCCTCCAAAAAATGTTGAGAATGGACGAGCTTTGGAGTAAGATGAGATATGGAATGAGTGGCGATGATCTTCAAGTAGAAGAAACCCCTCAAAATAGAAGAACTCAAGTAGTTTCAGCTATACAATTAAAGGAAGACAAAGAGTTTAATAGTTTGGAGCCTACCATGGTCTATAGCTTCCACCATGGAACCTCCATAGTGGCCTATGACTCCAACTTCTTCTTTTCTTCTTCTCATCACAAACACATGAGACTAAGGGGAGATCTGTAGTGGTGAATGAGCATCTTTGAAAGGTCAATGCTAGGTTAAAAAATCTTAAAACTGCAAAACTCATCAAATAACATACCCAAGCATAAAGTGGAAACAAGGGCGCAAATCAACCGCTAAAACACTCAATCCCCTAAGAAATGCTAGCAAATAACCCTAAATAATGCATATTTTCTGCACTTATCAACCTCCCCCATGCTTGAACTATGGATTGTCCCAAAATAGTCATTAGACTAAAATGTTTTCTTCACAAACTCCTCGGTAAAGACATTCGTAGCATCCTGAATGGTAAAACCCGACCCAAAGTTAGCCCAAAAGTGATTAAAATATTAAGCAATCAAATAAGAGAATGAAATTATTGAAAGATCCTTAAAGACTACAATGTAAAAATTTGAATCAATGACATAAATCATCTTAAACAATCACATTGATATAGAGCTAGAAAAAAACCAGTAGAACCTCAGTTTGATCATGTGAAACTCTTCACTTATGTGCTTAAAGTATAGTAAGATTCCTTCAATTCTCATTCCAAAGGCTCAAATCTACCATGAGCTTATTAAGACTCTCTAATTTGCCACAACTAAAACACAAAATACGCTAGGTAATCATGAGGACTTAAAACAGTCTATAAATGAGGCGATAGGTAAAGGTTAAGAGGGCGCCAAATATTTTGGGAACATAGAGCTACAAGTCAAAGACCAAGGGCAAGACCAAACTCTCCTAATATCTGATGTAATTTACTCCTTAAGCCAATAACACTCAAATAAACAATAAGATCTTCTTATACAAATCTCATAGGGTGAAGGTGATGAACAGAAGAGCAAGTATATACAATCCAAGAATGTCAAACACTTTTTTTGTTTTTTTTTTAATTTTTCAAATTTTGTTTTTATTTTTTTCAAAGAGAATGGGGATGGCAATAAACATTAAGTACTTTTCAAGCCTTCTCCAACAATTCATAGCATCCAACCCTTTATTGTTGAGTCCATCAATTTGAAATTTTTTAATATCCTTTATACTTTATTTTTCTTGCAAATAAATATTTTTTTTTACTATTTTTCTTCCATTTTTAATTTATTTTGCTTTGCAAGAAATAATGAAATTGGCAAAATTGGTCCAAAAACGCAACATCTAGACACAAGTGAGAGAAGAGACTGAATCAAAAAGAAATGTCCCAAGGCCCATATGCTGAGCCCATATCAAGACCCTCCACTCATGCTTACATGTTGCTGACACGACCAACTTTCCTTTTCTCCCTCCTCACGTGCTCTTCACTACCCATCCTCTTCCTCCTTTTCTCTCTTCTTTTGTACTAATTCCATCATCACCGCTAGCCCTTCATCTTCTCCTTTGCCTTCGCATAGCAATGAAACCACCTTCCTCCTTTTTCTCCATCACTGTTCCTCACCATCACCATTAACTACCTAGATTTTTTCAAAGCGGATCTCTCCAGAAGACTCAGTAACAACCCCTAAATTTTTGCTTAATGTGAGCATTGAAATGAAATGGAAAGACTCGAGATAACTCTACTACATAACAACAATCGTGTAGTAATGATCATCCAAAAGAATGCCTAGATTTTGTGCCATTTTTTGTGGGAATGGAAGTTGAACTGGATTAAAAAAGTACGTATAAATAGGGTAGGAAGGGAAGGTAGAAGGATAGAATCAACAGCCAGTTATAGTCTCATTCTCGTCTAATAATATCTTTTAGTTTAGTAGTAGTTAGCTTCCACGCTTATACTGTCTTCGGTTCGAGCTTTTGCAATGGATTTTCCTTCTTGTTCTGATTCCTGTTTGGATTCTTGCGCAATGAGTTAAATCAACTCAATTGCAATTTTGTTAGGTCACATACTTATTTTTCAGTTTTTAGATACTCTTTGTATGACTCATCCTTTGTTTTATAACATTTTCCATCCTCTATTTTGAGTTAATTTGCCCTGTTTTCTTAATTTGTTGAAGTTGTGCCCCTATTCTTCTACTACTTTGTATGCCATCTTACTCAGGCTTTTGTTTGCATTTTTATTTTTGTTGGTTGAGCACATATATGCTCCCTCGTTATTTTCCAGTGAAGGCTTCTTTCTTCTTCTTTTTTTTAATATTGGTTTTGATTGATTAATTTATTTATTATTATCATTATTTTGGTCTTTATCTTCAAGTGTAGTCGTCAGCTTCTTAAAGTGATAAGGTTTTCTTTTTGATTTTCTTTCCCTTTTTTAGCCAAGACTTTGAGATGGCCCTTTAATCGTTTTATTTTTCTTAGTTCTATTTTTTTGTTTGTTGTGGGTCTTGTCTAGACTTGTGTGTAGTAAAGTTGGTCTTCTAAATATATTAGTTAAGTAAGTTAAGCCGCTTAAATTTGATAGTATCTTCCTAGCGGGAAGACTTGTATTCACTCGATCATACTATATGTTGACACTGTCCGCTTAGGTAACAAGGTTTTGGCACTACATCATATTATAAATTGGTCCAAAAACTTGTATAAACACTTGTTGGTTTGCGAGTAACAAGTAAGTTGGTTTGCGGGTGTTAAGATCTTTCGATAATTTGGTTTGGTTTGGTTTGGTTAGTATAATAAGGAATTTATGTTCTATTGTTGATATAAGAGATCCCTTGTGTTGAAAACTGTTACCGCAAGCACACAGTGTCAACTTATAGTATTATCGAGTGAATACAAGTAGTCCCATGAGGATGATAGTACCAAATTTAAGCGACTTAACTTACTTAACTGTTATGTTTAGAAGAGCAACTTTACTACAGATAAATCTAGACAAGACCCACAAAAAAAAAGAACTAAGCAAAATAAAATGATTATAGGGCCATCTCAAAGTCTAGGCAAAAAAAAGGGAAAGAAAATCAAAATGAAAACTTGATCACTTTAACAAGGAGATGACTATGCTTGAAGATAAAGACCAAAATAATAATAATAACAATAAATCAATCAATCAATCAAAACCAAGATTAAAGAAATAGAAAAAAGCCTTCACTTCAAAACGAAAAGGGAGGATATAAGTGCTCAACCAATAAAAATAAAAATGCAAACAAAAGCCTCAGTAAGATGGCACACGAAGCAGTAGAAGAATAGGGACACAACTTCATCAAATTAATGAAAACAGAGCCCAATTAACAGAAAAGATTGAATGGAAAATGCTATAAAACAGAAGATGAGTCATATAAATAGTATCTAAAAACTGGAAAATCAGTATGTAACCCAACGAAATTGCAATTGAGTTGATTCAACTCATTGGGCAAGAATCAAAATAGGAATTAGAATAAGCAATAAGAACCCACTGCAAAAGCTCGAATCGAAGATAGTACAAAAGAGGAAGCTAACTACTAATAAACTAAAAGATATTATTAGAAGAGAATGAGACTACAACCCAATTGTTAGTTCCTGATTTGATCCTTCTACCTTCCCTTTTAGCCCTATTTATACATAATTTTTAAATCCTATTCAACTTCTATTCCCACAAAATATGGCACAAAATCTAGATGTTCTTCTTGATAATTGTTACCCATGATTGTTGTTATGAAGTAGAGTTATCTCAAGTCTTTCCACCTCATTTCAACGCTCAAATTTGGCAAAAATTTGGAAAAAATTTAAGGGTTGTTACTGAGTCTTCTTGAGAGATCCATTCCAGAAAAATTTAGGTTAATGGGCTAATGGGGAGGAACGGTGACGGAGAAAAAGGAGGGAGGTGGTTTCATTGCTATGCAAAGGCGAAGGAGAAAATGAAGGGTTGGTGTTGGTGATGGAATCGGTTAAAAAAGAAAAAAGGAGGAGGTAAAGGATGGGTAGTGAAAAGCACATGAGGAGGGAGAAGAGGAAAGTTGGTCGTGTGGTCAAGAAGTGAGCATGAGTGGAGGGTCTTGATATGGGCTCAGCAGATAGGCCTTGGGTTCTTTTTGATTCAGTCTCTTCTCTCACATGAATCCAAATGTTGTGCTTTTGGACCAATTGTGCCAATTTCATTATTTCCTACAAAAAAAAAAAAATTAAAAAATGGTATAAAACTAGTTAAAAATAATATTTATTTGCAAGCAAAATAAAGTATAAAGGGTATTAAAAAACACTGAATTTATGGACTCAACAAATACTTTCACACTTAAGTTTTGATCGTCCTCGAGTAAAATAAAATTAAAAATCCTAGGAAAGGAAATAAATTTTAAAAAATCATAACTTACTTTTGTAGGAATCACAATTGCATTTAGCGCATGTAACAAATCCTTTAAACCTCTAGGTCACCTCTAGTGGACGAGTAAGGTCTCATGAGGGTTTGCAAATGATGTGCCCAGAAAATCATCTAAAAGGAAAAAGAAAGGAAAAAACAGAAATTTTTTACACAAATGTACAAGGGGAGGCATTATGAATTTCGATAAGGCATATTACCCTACTAACAAAAAATATTAGTCTGTACATGGACAATGTGTACAATCCAAAAATTTAGGTCCTCATGGATGACATCTACACTATAACGTTTTACCTCACAAACCAACATAACAATGTATCCATCCTAGTGTACGATGTGTAAGTGTACCGTCATCCCATGCGTTGGGTTTCAAAGTTTGACTCAATCCCACTTGCCAAGATCATTGACTCACTGACATCGAAAAGCAAGCTTTCTTACTAGCAGTATTGCCCCAAAGGGTAGCACCCAATAGCGATGGCTCAAAGAGATACTGGTCATTACCGACTTTGATTTTTTTTTTTAGTCAACTTTTTCTTCTTCTTTTTTCGTATTGAAAGAAAAAACCAAGAGAAGTGGGAAAATCAACCCTGGAAATCTAAGACTCTAAGGCAATGGTGATTTTGAAAGTAAGGATTGGACTCAGAGACATAATGAGATAATGAGGTTAAAACTAGGGTGCAGAATGTCACACTTAAGCCTAAGTTCTTATCATGTACTACGTATCTATATACAATCTAATACTAAGTTATAAGGGATCAAGTCAGTCAAAATTGTACACATTCCCCAAAACAAAAGAAAATAAAAGAAAATCTTTTTGGTATTTTTTTCATTTGTTTAATAAAATAAAATGAAATAAAATAAAACAGAATCTGTAAAGGTCCTTGTCCCCGCACCTACATAATGCAATGTCGCAGTTGCATGCAGAAGTATAAGAATGAAGTGCACACGTTCAAAAACAAAGATACAAAATTAAAAGAAAATAAATATATGAAATAGGATTTTATCCAAAGGAAAAATAGTACCAGGTCGAATGCTAGATGCATTCACTTAATCTCCACAACCTCAATCTCTGTATTGTGGTTCGTAGAGCATCAGGAGCTTTACTTCTATCTCTTCTGCATGTAACTCTAGAAATGGCTGCAAACTTTGTCCATTCACTTTAAAATACGTGCCTCATGTGGGTCCTGTACCTCTATAGCACCATGTGGAAAAACATGAGAAATAATAAAAGGACCAATGCGATGTGATCTCAACTTACCAGAAAAAAGGTGTAGTTTGGAGTCATAAAGCGATACCTTTTGAACTAGGAAGAACTCTTTCCTGTGAATGTGCCTGTCATAGAACAATTTGGCTCTCTCCTTACGCATCCTAGAGTTCTCATAGGCCTCAGCTCTGATTGCTTCCAACTCACTCAACTGTAACTTCCTTTCTACCCCAGCTGCCTCTATGTCAAGGTTCAAAGTCTTTATAGCCCACATAGCCCAATACTCAATTTCTACATGAAGATGATAAGGCTTATGAAAGACAACCCTGAAAGGAGACATGACTAAAGGGGTCCTAAAAGCCGTCCTACAAGCCCAGAGAGCTTCAATGAACTTATCTGCCCAATCCTTATGGTTTTTACTCACTGTTTTTTCTAGAATCTGTTTAATTTGCCCATTAGAAACCTCTACCTAACCACTAGTCTAAAGATGATATGCGGTGGCTAAATGTTGAATGATCGAATACTTTTTCAATAATGCATCAAAAGAGTGATTGTCAAAATGAGTACCCTGGTCACTAATAATAGCTTTATAGGCATGCCATACAAGGAGAAAATATTTTATCTAAGGAACTTGACAATGACACTAGTCTCAGTTTTCCTAGACGGCATAGCCTCCCCCCACTTAGACACGTAATCTATAGTAAGGAGAATATACTCATTCCCAAAAGAGCAAGGAAATGGTCCCATAAAATAAATCCCCCAATCATCGAAAATCTCAACATAATGACTGGGTTAAGGGACTTCATGTTTCTCCTACTGATTTTGCCAAACTGTTGACACCTTGGGCAACTCTTACAACATATATGGGCATCTTTCAACAAGGTAGGCCAATACAAACTACACTGAAGGACTTTGGCAGTTATTTTTTTGCCATTAAAATGTCCCCACAAGCTTGATTGTGACAAAATGAAAGGACACTTCTAATGTCATTTTCAAGGATACAACTCTTAAAAATCTAGTTAGAATAATATTTAAACAAGTAAGGGTCATCCTAATAGAAATATTTTACAAGATAAAAGAATATGTACTTATCATGCTTACTCCAACCTAGGGGTATCTCATCAATCATGAGGTAGTTTACAATGACAGCACATTATGGCTTAGATTGAACCATAAGTAGCTGGTCTCAGGGAAGCACTTAGATATGGGGGACTCACTCTCTCTTTGCACAACGATCCAATATAGGTGGTCAACAACTAAGTTCTCAGAACCCTTTCTATCCCAAATCTCACAATCAAATCCTTGCAAAAGCAAAATCCACCTAAGCAATCTAGGTTTTGTGTCCTTCTTGGAGAAGAGATGCTTTAGTGCAGTACGGTTATTATGGAATATTACATGAGATCCAATCAAGTATTGATCAAATTTTTCAAAACAAAATACAATGGCCAAAAATTGTTTTTCAGTAATAGTGTAGTTCTACTGGGCATTATTAACAACCTCTCTCTCTCTCTCCTCTCTCCTCTCTCTCTGCTCTCTCTCTGCTTTGGGTAAATTGTCAGCAGCTTGCACAGAACGGTCGTCCGCCCCCTTTTGGACAGAACGGTACACCAGCAGTAACCGGTAGCCGGCGGTGTTGGTCGTCGACGGTGAGTACCGCAGCCCAGTCCCGCCTCGGTCCCTCTCCGAGAGCACTCTGTTTTCAGGGTACACTGAGCCCTGAGTACCAGAGCCAACAACTGAGCCCTGAGCTTTCCACACTTGGCAACATTGGCCTAGCAAAGTTTGTGAGCCTCAAGCAGAGTTTCTCCTGTTCATTCCCGTGTTGAAAGTGGGTTTCAGTGGCAGAGTGGGAACTCGCCCTTCTTCTCTGTAATCTCAGGTTCGCTCTCTCCCCCACCCTAGTTTAATTGCCTCCCATAGTTGGTCTCTGCTGGATTTCTGTGTATCTTGGTGCTGTCCAATTTTACTTCGTCCGAGCTGACCGAGCATCAAGTGTTGGCCTCTTGCCCGATTTCAGGTCGTTCGGGTCCTTTTCTTTTTTGAATTGAGTAATGCGCTTAGAGTATTGAGGGTTAGATTGTTGATTTGAGTACTGAGTTTAGAGCTTCCAGGTCTCGGTCTCCTTATTTTTGAATTTAGTTATGAGTTTTTGTATCGAGGGGCAGGGTTTTTGAGTGTTTAGAGTTAAGAGTTTTGTCAGTTTGTTTTGCCTAATTGAGGGCCAGTGGTTGTTTTGAGGTCTTGGCCAGTGGTTGTTTTTGCGTGTCTTTGTTTGCAGGTTTTGAATTGAGGGCTTCGCATGTTTTTGTAGGGTCAGGGTTTAGAGTTATGAGAATTAAGTGCTGAGGTGCAGTTGGAGGGTTTTGATTTGGGTGGCGTGTTAGGGTGTTGAGTTTGGATCTTGTTAGTTCTAGTCCTAAGTAGCTAGTTCTTCAGCCCTTCCTTGACTAGTTTTGGGGAGTATTTCTGGAAGACTGCTCCCGCGTCCTTTTACTCTATTTGCCCTTGGGGCTGTACATTAGTATTTGAAATTTGCTATTGCCTTGTAAGTTTCTTGGCTTTTTGTTATAGTTGTAGTTTGTCTTTAGCTGGTTGCAGTCTATTTTAGTTTTGTTTAAGTTGCTATAGTCTTGTAGTTGTAGTCTGTTTGTAGTTTTTAGTTTTTAGTCCTTAGTGTAGCTAGTTGTCTGTTACTTGGTTTGTGGATTTTTGGGTGTCTCTTAGTTTTGTAGGCGTCTGCGCCTGTGGTGAGCCATGTAGCGGTTTCAGCCTGTCCTCCGGGGAGCTTTAGGGTTAGGAGGGGGTCAGGGCTGCGGAAGGTACGCCTAGCGTCCTGGAATATTGGGTCCCTCCCGGGTAAGTTGATAGAATTAGTTAAGTCTCTGCATAAGCGTAACATTAGTATAGCGTGTGTCCAGGAGACAAAGTGGGTTGGGACGAAGGCTAGAGAGATTGATGGGTACAAGCTTTGGTACTCGGGGTCATCCAAGGCGAAAAATGGAGTTGGCATCCTAGTTGTGCAGGATTTGGCGGACCAGGTGGTTAAAGTGAGTCGTAAGAGCGACCGGATTATGGCCATTAAGGTTTTGGTGGGTTCAGTTTTCGTGAACGTGGTGAGCGTGTATGCGCTACAAGTAGGCCTGTCAGAGGAAACTAAGAAGCTCTTCTAGGCGGACCTAGATGAGGTCACCCAGGAGGTACCTCAGAGCGAGAAACTGTTCATAGGAGGAGACTTTAACGGCCATATCGGCATGGAGGCAGCGGGATATGATGGGACCCACGAGGGCTTTGGTTTCGGAGAGAGAAATGCGGGCGGGGTCTCGGTGCTGGACTTCGCAGTGGCCTTTGATTTGTTGGTGGCCAACTCCTTCTTCAAGAAGAAGGAGGATCACCTAGTGACCTTCAAGAGCACTTCTTACAAAACCTAGATTGACTACTTCCTAACAAGGAAGGAAAATCGGGGATCGTGCAAGGACTGCAAAGTGATTCCTAGCGAGTTGTTGGGAACTCAACACAGGTTGCTGGTTTTAGATGCAGAGTTCAAGTATCCTAAGAAGTCAAAGAGGAGAGCCGGAGAACCTAGAATTAAGTGGTGGACCCTCACAAAGGAGAAGGGAGGGTTAATAGCAGAAAGAATAGCTGAGGAGAGAGCTTGGAGGAGGGCAGAAGACGCCGACTCGATGTGGGATGCTGTGGAAGATTGCATCCGAAGGTCGGCTAAGGAAATCCTAGGTCTTTCCAGGGGAGGCAGCAACAGGATGGAGGGCGCTTGGTGATGGAATGAAGAGGTAAAGGAGAAAGTCAAGGCAAAAAAAGAGGCTTGCGCGGAGTTCATGAGCAGCAGTTCGAAGGGTGAGAGGGAGCTTAAGAAGATTGGATACAAGGCAACCAAGAAGGTAGCCAGAAGGGCGGTGGCAGTAGCAAAGACCCAGGCGTTTGATAGACTGTACCATAGATTGGGGATTAAGGAAGGGGAGAAGGAGGTTTTTAAACTAGCTAGGGCGAGGGAAAGGAAGACTAGGGATTTGGGAGTGGTAAGGTGTATCAAGGACGAAGAGGGTAAGGTGTTGACTAAGGATGTTGAAATTAAGGAAAGATGGCGAAGGTTCTTTGCTAAACTCCTCAATGGGGAAGGGGGGGAGACGACTATAGTAGGGGCGGAGAGTGTAGCGATCAGCATGCGGACGACTTGATAACAACGGAGGAGATTAGGGAGGCCTTGAAGAAGATGACAGATGGGAAGGCATTGGGCCCGGACCAGATACCAGTGGAAGTTTGGAAGTTTATGGGGGAAGTTGGTCTAGACTGGCTCACGGAGTTTTTCAATGTTATTTTCAGGACCGCTAAGATGCCCAGAGAGTGGAGGGCCAGCACAGTCATCCCACTGTACAAAAACAAAGGGGATATCCAAGACTGTAATAACTTTAGGGGCATCAAGCTGCTCAGCCACACTATGAAACTGTGGGAGAGGGTGATCGAGAGAAGGTTGCGAGAAGAAGTACAGATTTCAGAGAACCAATTTGGTTTCACGCCAGGCAGGACGACCATTGAGGCGATCTACCTCCTCAGAGGGCTCATGGGCTTGTTTAGGGACAGAAAGGTGGATCTCCATATGGTGTTTATTTACTTGGAGAAAGCGTATGATAGAGTTCCAAGGGAGGTATTGTGGAGGTGTTTGGAAGAGAAAAGGGTGTCGCTCGCGTACATTCGTGTAATCAAGGATATGTACGAGGGAGGGCGGACGAGTGTTAGGACTCCAGGAGGGGTCTCCGATGACTTTGCTGTTAGTTTGGGTCTGCATCAGGGCTCCGCCTTAAGCCCATTTCTTTTCACATTAGTTCTGGACGAACTCACTAGAGAAATCCAGGACGAGGTGCCTTGGTGCATGTTATTTGCAGATGACATCGTTCTTATCGATGTGACCAGGCAGGGGGTGAATCACAGGTTGGAGAGTTGGAGGCACACGCTGGAGGCTACGGGCTTTAGGTTGAGTAGATCGAAAACAGAATACCTCCACTGCTATTTCAACGGAAGAATAGAAGAGGGGGGAGAAATCGTACTGGATGGGAGGGCAACACCGAAGGTCGCTAAATTTAAATATCTGGGCTCAATTATCTAGCAAAATGGGGACATTGACGGGGATATTAGCCAGCAGATTAGAGTGGGCTCGCAAAAGTGGAAGTCCGCGTCAGGGGTGCTGTGTGACAAGAGAGTGCCCAGGGGTTTGAAAGGCAAAGTCTATCGGATGGTAGTTAGACCGGCTGTTCTCTATGGATCGGAGTGTTGACCTCTAAAAAAGGCGCAGGTCCAAAGGTTGATGGTAGCTGAGATGAGAATGGTCAGGTGGATGTGTGGTTTTACGAGATTGGACAAGATTAGGAATGAAGTAATCAGAGGCTTAGCTGAAGTGGCCCCCATAGAGGAGAAGATGAGGGAATCGAGGCTCAGATGGTTTGGCCACGTGAAGAGGAGAAGTGTGGCCGCCCCAGTGCGAAGGTGTGAGAGGATCAACCCCCCCGGTGGTAAGAAAGAAAGGAGTAGGCCGAAGAAGAGCCTAGAAGAAGTGGTTAGAGAGGACCTGAGAGTTGTCGGTTTGATGGAGGACATGGCTCAGGATAGGAGGCTGTGACGGGACAGGTTTAAGGTCTCTGATTCTAGGGGACCAGCTCCGTAGGGAGCAGTAGCTTAGGCAGTGTAGGGCGGGTAGGGTTTTTTTTTGCTTTGCTTACCTGCAGGTCGTACTTTTCTGGGATGTGACGGCAATAAGCACCCCTGGTCTGTTGAGGTATGTCTCTGCTCCCTTTTTATTTGATATTCGGAACCTTTTCTCTTCCTCTTTCTCTCACTCGGTAAATGGTTTTGCAACTGTTTTTGCTATAACCCTTTTTCACAAACCTGTTTTTGTGGGTCTTATGGAATCAACCTCTCTATGGGTAGGAATACCGATAGAGGTAAGGTTCCCTACAGCTGGATCTCGCCAGACCCCGCGAAAGCGGGACCCACACTGGGAGTTTGTTGTTGTTGTTGTTTTGTTGTAGTGTAGTTCCACTGGGCCTCATTGAAAGTATGACTTGCATAATATATGACATGAGGTTTCCTATCTACACGTTGTCCGAAGACAGCCCCTATAGCATAATTAGAAGCATCACACATAAGTTCAAAGGGCACTCCTTTGATAGGTGCAAGATATGGGCAAAAACCAGGGCTTCCTTCAACCTATTAAATGCCCTCAAACACTCCTTAGAGAAATGAAGAGGCACATCCTTGGCTAAAAGGTTGATCATGGGCTTAGTAATTTTACTAAAATCCTGGATAAATCGTCTATAAAATCCTACATGCCCTAAAAATGACCTAGTATCTTTCACACAAGTGGAAGGGGGAAGATTAGCAATTATATCAATTTCTGCTTTATTAGCTTCAATCCCATCGTGTGAAATTACTTGCCTTAAAACAATTTCCTTCTTTAGCATAAAATGGCATTTTTCCCAATTTAGAGTTAATTCTCCCTGCATCTTTGCAAAACTCTGGTTAGAGTGGCAAAACAGTCATCAAATGAGGAACCAAACACAGAAAAATCATCCATAAACACTTCAATGTGTTGCTCAATCATGTCAGCAAGTATAGAAATCATGCGATGCTAAAAAATGGCAAGAGCATTACAGAGACCAAATGGCATTCTCCTAAAGGAAAACGTACTAAAGGGGTCTGTGAAAGTGGTTTTGTCTTGGTCCTCAAGTGCTATGGAGATTTGGGTGTAGCCACAGTATCCATCCAAAAGCAGTAGTAGCTATGTCCAGCAAACCTCTCATGCATTTGGTCCATAAAAGGCAAAGGGAAGTTGTCTTTCCGGGTGGCTGTATTTAGTTTTCTGTAGTCAATACAAACACGCCACCCAGAATGGACTCTAGTAGGAATTAACTCATTCTTATCATTCCTAATCACGACAATACCAGTCTTCTCGTAAACAACTTGAATTGGGCTGACCCACTTGCTCTTAGAAATGGGATAGATTATCCTATGATCTAACCACTTAATGGCCCCTTTTTGGACGACTTCTAGCAGGGTAGGGTTTAGATGTCTTTGGTGATCTCAATAAGGTTTAGCATTATCCTGAAAATGAATTCTATGTTGCATAAATGAGGGGCTAATACCTTTATGTCACCTAAAGTCCATCCTATGACCCTTTTGTTTTCCCTAAGCACTTTCAGCAATTTACTCTGTTGGTCCTCATTTAGATCAAATGCAATAATCACAGGAAAAGTCTCATTAGGACCCGAAAAGACATACTTAAGGAATCAGGCAAAGGTTTCAACTTAAATGTGGGATAAGAAGCATGTGTAGTACGAAAAGGGGAGTTAGGAGAATCCGAGGAGAGGGAATCAATCTCATCACAAAGATTATTTTCAATAAAACCATTGGCACATGAGTCATCACAAGCACGCATATCTAGCCAATTAACATTGTCAATCTCATCAAAAATAGTAGGTTGTCTTTGGGGATTACAAATATTCAAATCGACAGTCATGTTTCCAAAAGACAACTTCATTATACCATTCCTATAATTGATCAAAGCATTTGAAGTAGCTAGGAAAGGTTGACCAAGAATGACAGGTATTTGGGCCTCAGGTTTAGCAATAGATTCAGTTTCTAGAACAACGAAATCCATAGGAGATATGAACTCATCCACTTTAATAAAAACATCCTCAACTATGCCCCCTAGGAGTTTTAGTAGAGCGATCGGCTAACGGGAGGATCGTCTTAGTGGGCTTTCATTATCCCAATCCCAGGCTCTCTTACAATAAGTATGGAAGCAAATTGGCACTGGCCCCTAAATCTAATAATGCTCTATGGATGGTCTGGTCCCTTATGAATGTGGAAATGCTAGGGTAACCGGGGTCTTTGTATTTAGCTGAGATTTGGCGTGAGATAATGGAGCTCACGTTAGAGCTAAGAAAGCCTTCTTTTGTACATTAGTTGTTCTCTTACTAGTGCACAACTCTTTCAAGTACTTGGCATACGGAGGCATCTGCTGGATAGCATCTAGAGGGGGAATGTTGATTTGACATGAGAGAAAGTCTCTCTAATCTTATCAACATGTGTCTGGTCCTTCTTGTCCCATAGCCTATTCAGAAAGGGTACAACGGGATTATGAAGCCATTCAACAGTCGAAGGCTGAGATGTATCATCTCCCTTCTTGGACTCTTCTTGCTTAGTCTTCTAAGGGTGAACTAAATTAGTCAGTCGAGAAGGGGAAGAGTCAATTGGGGTGCCATTAGTAGCATCCCTAGAAGCAGAATCATTCTCAAAGAGAGATGGTTGAGACATAGATGGAGAAAGCTGAATATGAACATCCACAAGGTCTTCTGAGTTATGATCTATTAAACAACCTGACCTAAATGAAGTTATTGCGTTAAGCCTTTTCAGATTATCCTAGACTGGTGGGCGTATAGAGGATGGACCTACATTCGGGTTAGGCTCTGTCTGACTAAAAAATGTTCCTTTTTCCCTATTGATAGTGACTAGCTGAGACAGTTGCTCTGCCATTGTCCTCATTAGCATTTCTAAGCTATTATGTGATCTCTCTAGATTATTGAATCTTTCATCAATCTCACTATAGCCAAGAGGTGATTGTGTGTGGGCAACAGGAGGAGGAGGTAGCCTAGGTGCTTGGTAGGGCTGGATAAAGGTTTTTCCAGAGAACATTCTGGTCTATGCGTTAGGTCCTCCTAAATTCCGACCCTGGCTCCAAGAAAAGTTTGGGTGATTCCACCTCCATGGATTGTAGATAAGAGCGAAAGGGTCATCTCTTGGCCTTTGGTAGGTTATGTTCACTTGCTCAGTTTCAGTAGATAACTGGTGAGCATAGTAGGGGTAAGCCGTCAATGTATGGTCTAGGTATTGACAGTGAAAACATGTAATGGAAGTGCTTTGGAAGACATGAGGTCGCTGAATAGTCAACCCCTTTAACTAGTTCTCTAAAGCTGCAAACCTAGACTCTATATGACTCAAATCTGACACTGAATGCATGCCCTTCTTGGCATTCGCGATTCTAGAACTCAAGCTATCATTTCTTGTGGTCTCCTATTGCATTGTCTTTTCAGCTAAGTTTTCTACGAATTCATAAGTTGCGCTAGGATTCTTAGATAAGAATCCACCTTGACACATAGACTCTAGCATGGTCCTAGTCTGTTGGTCCAAACTCTCATACACAATTTGATAAAGACGCAACTATTCAAGACCACGGTAGGGACATTGGGCCAACAAATTCTTAGATCTTTCCATGTACCTCCAAAAAGGTTTCTTATCAAATTGAATAAACTGATTAATTTCATTCCTTAATTTAATAGTTTTGCCATTAGGAAAATATTTTCAGAAGACCTTAATGAAATCATTCCAATTAGAAATAGAATTAGCAGGCAAACTATACATTCGTCTCTTCTCATTATCTTTTAATACGAAAGGAACGAATCTCAATTTAACCACATCGATTTGGACATTTTGAAAATGTATCATATTACATACTTCTTCAAATTCAGTTAAAAATATATAAGCATCTTCAACTCCAGTGAATTTCGAAAGCATCTGAACGTAATGTGGTTCAGGATTGAGGTTCACATTAGCACCTAGGCTGGTAGATTAAAACATGAAGGTGAGGTTGAATGACGAGGGTAAAAGATCTCATTCAAAGCTATTACATTTCTTTCTTGTCTAGCCATTTTTTCTAGTCCAGGTTTAGGTTGAGACTCAGGTTCAGGTTCGATCCTAGTGAGTCTTCTTCTTTTAGGCTCCCAATCCAAACAATCATGCAAGTCCACACCCATAATCATATTTTTGTTTTTTTTTTCTTTGAACACAATGAAAACAAATAAATAACTGAAAAGTGATCTAAATACAATTACTAAAAAAATGAAACGAATCCCAAAACTAACAAAAGACTCAAATATAAACAAAAATACTTAAGCGAAAAGCGATAAATTGAATATGTACCATCCTCGGCAACAACGCTAAAAACTTATTACCGGAAGTGCACAGTGTTAACTTATAGCATGATCGAGCAAATACAGGTCATCCCACGATGACGATAGTATCAAATTTAAGTGACTTAACTTACTTAACTATTATATTTAGAAGATCAACTTTACCACACACAAGCCTCGACAAGACCCACAAAAAAAAAGAAATAAGCAAAATAAAACGATTAAAAGTCCATCTCAAAGTCTATGCAAAAAAAGGGAAAGAAAATCAAAATGAGAACCTTACCACTTTAAGAAGGAGATAACTACACTTGAATATAAAGACATAAATAATAATAATAATAATAATAATAATAATAATAATAATAATAATAATAATAATAATAATAATAA
>JACYFF010031956.1:27951315-28004112 GCA_017589665.1 Selenicereus undatus
AATAATAATAATAATAATAATAATAATAATAATAATAATAATAATAAATCAATCAATTAATCAAAACCAAGATTTTTTTAAAAGAAAGAAAGAAGCCTTCACTGGAAAATGAGAAGGGAGGATATAAATGCTCAACCAATAAAAATAAAAATGCAAACAAAAGCCTCAATAAGATGGCACATGAAGTAGTAGAAAATAGGGACAAAACTTTAGCAAATTAAGAAAATAGAGCCCAATTAATGCAAAATAGAGGATGGAAAATGCTATAAAACAAAAGATAAGTCACATAAATAGTACCCAATAACTGGAAAAGCAGTATGTGACCCAACGAAATTGCAATTGAGTTGATTCATCTCATTGGGCAAGAATCAAAACAGGAACACGAATAAGGAAGAAGAAACCATTGCAAAAGCTCGAACCAAAGACAGCACAAGAGAGGAAGTTAACTACTAATGAACTGAAAGATATTATTGGAAGAGAATAAGATGACAACCCAATTGTTAGCTATTGATTCGATCCTTGTACCTTCCCTTCCAGCCATATTTATACATAATTTTTCAATCGTATTCAACTTCCACTCCCACAAAATCTGGCACAAAATCAGAGCGTTCTTCTAGATAATCATTACCCATTATTGTTGGTATGAAGTAGAGTTATCTTGAATCTTTCCACCTCATTTCAACGCTCACATTCAGCAAACATTTCGGGGTTGTTACTGTGTCTTCTTGAGATATCCGCTTCAGAAAAATCTGGGTAGTTAATGGGATGATGGTGAGGAACGACGATGAAGAAAAAAGGGGGAGGTGGTTTCATTGTTATGTGAAGGCGAAGGAGAAGATGAAGGGATAGTGGTGATGATGGAATCAGTAAAAAAAAAAAAAACAGAAAAAGAGGAAGAGGGTGGGTTGTGAATAGCTCGTGAGGAGGTAGAAGAGGAAAGTTGGTCATGTGAGTAGCATGTGAGCATGAGAGGAGGGTCTTGATATGGGCTCAGTAGATATGCCTTGGGACATTTCTTTTTGATTTAGTCTCTTCTCTCACATGCATCCAAATGTTGCATTTTTGTACCAATTTTTCCAACTTCATTATTTCCTACGAAGCAAAACAAATTTTAAAAGGTATGAAAATAGTAAAAAAATAATATTTATCTTCAAGCAAAATAAAGTATGAAGGATACTAAAAAAATCAAATTTATGGGCCCATCAAATACCCCCACACTTAAGTTTTGCTCGAGTGAAATAAAATTAAAAATCCAAGCCAAGAAAATAAATTTAAAAAAAAAATCCTAACTCACTTTTGCAAGAATCACGTCTGCATTTAGTATATGCAACAAGCCCTTTAAACCCCTAGGTTTCTCCTAGTTGATGAGTAAGGTCTCATGAGGGTTTGCAGATGATGTACCCATAAAATCTTTAAAAGGAATAGGAAAAGGGGAAAAAACAGAAATTCTTTACAGAAATGTACGAGGGGCGACAATATAAACTTCAACAAGGCCAATTACCCTATTAATCAAAATATTAGCACGTATATGGACAAGGTGTACACTCCAAAACTTTAGGTCGTCATGGATGACGTCTACATTCTAACTTTTCACGTCACAAACCAACATAACAATATATCCATTCTAGTGCGCGATGTGTAAGTGCTGTCGTCCCAGGAGTTCGGTTTTAGAGTTTGACTTTCAGTCCCACTTAACAAGATATAAAGTACTCCATTGACTTACTGACATCGAAAAGCAATCTTTCCAGTAGTAGTATTGCTTCAAAGGGTAGCACCCAGTAGCGCGTGCCTCAAAGGGATACTTGTCATTCCTAACTTTGGTTTTTTTTAGCCAAATTCTTGTTCTGTTTTTTTTTCGAATTGAAACCAAAAACCAAAACAAGTGGGAAAATCAACACTGGAAATCTAAGACTCTAAGACAATGGTGATTTTGAAAGTATGGATTGGACTCACAATCATAATGAGATAATGAGCTTAGAACTATGGTGCAGAATGTCACATTTAGGACTAATTTCTTATCATGTACTGCGTATCTATATAAAATCTAACACTGAGTTATATGGGATCAAGTCAGTCAAAATCGTACGCAATGTCCAAAACAAAACAAAAAAAAGAAAATCATTTTGGTATTTTTTTCATTTTTTAATAAAATAAGATAAAATGTAAGAAAACAAAATCTGCAAATGTCGTCACACTCACACTTAAACAATGCAATCTCTCTGTTGCATGCAGAAGTATAAGAATGAAGAGCACACAATCAAAAACAAAGAAACGAAATTAAAAGAAAATAAATATATAAAATAAGATTTTATACAAAGGAACAATAGTGCCAGGTTGAATGCTGGATGCATCCAAGCTAATCTCCACAACCTCAATCTCTGTGTTGTGGTTCGTAGAGCTCCAGACACTCTGCTTCTTTATCTTCTGTAAAGGCCCTCAAAAAAACTTGTTACCACAAGAGCACGGTGTCAACTTATAGTATGATCTAGCGAATGCAGGTCGTCCCATAAGGATAACAGTATCAAGTTTAAGCGACTTTCTAACTATTATATTTAGAAGAGCACCTATACTACAAACAAGTTTAGACAAGACCCACGACCAAACAAAAAAATAAAAAAAATAGAGCTAAGCAAAATAAAACGATTAAAGGGCCATCCCAAAGTTTAGGCAAAAAAAAGGGAAAGAAAATCAAAATGAAAACCTGATCACTTTAAGAATGAGATGACTACACTTGAAGATACGGACCAAAATAATAATAATAATAGTAATCAATTAATCAATCAATCAAAACCAAGGTTAAAAAAAGCAGAAGGAAGCCTTCACTAGAAAACGACAAGGGAGGATATAGGTGCTCAATCAATAAAATAAAAATGCAAACAAAAGCCTCAGTAACATGGTGCACGAAGCAGCAGAAGAATATAGACACAACTTCAGCAAATTCAGAAAACAAAGCCTAATTAACGCAAAACAAAGGGTGGAAAATGCTATAAAACAAAAGATAGGCCATATAAATAGTATCTAAAAACTAGAAAATTAGTATGTAACCCAATGAAATTGCAATTGAGTTGATTCAACTCATTGGATAAGAATCAAAATAGGAACCAGAATAAGGAAGAAGAAACCATTGCAAAAGCTCGAACCGAAAACAGTATAAGAGAGGAAGCTAACTACTAATGAATTGAAACACATTACTAGAAGAGAATGAGACTACAACCTAATTGTTCATTGCTGATTCGATCCTTCTACCTTCCCTTCTACCCTATTTATACATAATTTTTCAATCCTAATAAACTTCCATTCCCACAAAATTTGGCACAAAATCTGGGCGTTCTCCTGGATAATCGTTACCCATGGTTGTTGTTGTGAAGTAGAGTTATCTCGAGTCTTTCCACCTCATTTCAACGCTCATATTTAGCAAAAAATTAGGGGTTGTTACTGAGTCTTCTTGAGGGATCTGCTCCAGAAAAATTTGGGTGGTTAATGGTATGATGGTGAGTAATGGTGATGCAGAAAAAGGAGGGATGTGGTTTCATTCCTATGCGAAGGCGAAGGAGAAGATGAAGGACTTGTCGTGATGATGGAATCAGTAAAAAGGAAAAAGAAAAGGAGGAAGAGGATGTTTAGTGAATAGCACTTGAGGAGGGAGAAGAGGAAAATTGGTCATGTGAGTAACATGTGAGCAAGAGTGGAGGGTCTTGATATGGGCTCAGCAGATGGCCCTTGGGACATTTCTTTTTGATTCAGTCTCTTCTCTCACATGCGTCCAAATGTTTCATGTTTGGACCGATTTTGCCAATTTCATTATTTCATGTAAAACAAAATAAATTAAAAAATGGTATAAAAATGGTGAAAAAATAGTATTTATTTGCAAGCAAAATAAAGTATGAAGGATATTGAAAAATATCAAAATATCAAATTTATGGACTCAACAAACACCTCCGCACTAATGTTTTGCTTATCCTCACGTAAAATAAAACTATAAATCCTAGGAAAGAAAATAAGTTAAAAAAATCCTAACCCAATTTCGTTGGAATTACGGTTGCATTTAGCGTATGCAATAACCCCTTTAAACCTCTAAGTTCCCCTTAGTGGACGCGTAAGGTCTGGTGAGGGTTTGTAGATGATGTACCCACAAAATCTTTAAAAGGGAAAAGAAAAGAAAAAAAAAACAGAAATTCTTTACACAAATGTACAAGGGGATGCAGTATAGATTTTGACAAGGCATATTACCCTATTAACCAAAACATTTGTTGGTATATGGACAAGGTGTATACTCCAAAACTTTAGGTCCTCATGGATGACATTTACACTCTAACTTTTCACCTCACAAACGAACATAGCAACGTATCCATCCTAGTGCACGATGTGTAAATGTACCATCATCCTAGGAGTTGGGTTTCAGAGTTTGACTCAATCCCACTTGCCAAAATGTAGAGTACTCCATTGACTCACTGACATCGAAAGGTAAGCTTTTCCAGTAGTAATATTTCCTCAAAGGGTGGCACCTAATAGCGCATGCTTCAAAGGGATACTTGTCATTCCCGACTTTGATGTTTTTTTTAGCACTACAAGAAAATTGCTTGTTGGCAACGCAAGATGTTGTCGCTAAAAATATTTTTTCCAACAACAAATAGTTTTCCGCAACGACAATGTCCTGTTATGACATGGTCCGTTACTAAAGCTTTCAGCAACGACTTTGCGTTGTGGCGAAAGAAATGTTTTTTGCCACAAGATGTTTGTTGCGGAAAATCACCCGTTGGTGTATATCCCTAACCGTATCTGGTTCATAGATTGGATTATGACAACGACCAATCTTGTTCCTAAATCATCTCATTTTGGTAACACTCTTTCACGTTGTAAAAACCTTCTCGTATATATAAGGCAACAAGTTTTATAGTTGCAATAGATTGTAATTGGCAACGGTGAGTGTTGTTGCTATAACGCTCCCATTTACAGCAACAACTGACTTTGTGGGCAAAGATCCTGTGGTTGTCAATTACAAAAGGTTTTTAGTCACAAGTGCTTTGTTGCTATTCAAGGCAATTTTGGGAGAAGTACTTATTTTAGATAGATTTTTTTTTAATTGAATAGAACGTTGCATTAAATAAAAATTTTCCATATTCATTTCATTTTTGAAATATAAAAATTATTGAGAGAACCTGCATCAAAACTAAAAGGATATACAAAAGGAGAAGTCACTACAATGAGTTACATAGCATTGTCCAAAAGAATTGTTATCTATAATCACTTGTCACCATCCACAAGGCTTACATGACCAATTGTTAATGCAATAAGCACAACACTTGTAGACTAGATTATACCACATCATCCAAAAAGATACCCCTCACAAACCATTTTCGGCTAGTCCATAATACAGCCAAGAAGAATGTCAATATGTTCCACAAAATGTACATTCCCGTTGTTGCTTCTCACTTGTCCATCACTGTTGACCAGAATTATCGTCACCACCGTCATGAGACACGCGCCTGTAGATGCAAAGGAATTATGTTAAATAGCAAACCAAAGTGATCCAACATAGCTTTAAAAAAGTGTCATTTCCAATTTGTTTCATCGAATAATAAATCAAGTGCAATGCAATTCCTCAAATCAATGGTGAACCGCAAACATCAATGGTCTGCAAAATCGGTTAAGCAGTTTTTCAGTGAACCGAAAATTCGGTTAGTGAAAACATCGAATCGTAATCGAACCGAAATTTTCGATTAACCGAATAATCGATTAGCGGAATTTTTGGTTCGGCCAACATTCAATATGTAACCGAACCAAAATATTTGGTTAATCGTTTTTTCGTATCGGTTAACCAATTTTCTGGTTCCGTTAAAGGTTAACGGTTAACCAATATAATGAAAAAAAAACTTAATTACAAGCTTGAATTACGACTTTGTTCTGGTCAAATTAAAACCATAATTTTGTAGCTATGCTTCTGTCCATTGAATCATTGAATGTAGAAGCTTGAGGGTGACACATTCTAGAAGCAAGATGTCTTGAACAAGAGGTGAATGACAACAACAAAATATGTCAGCAGTCAGCACCACTATGTACAACCATCATACCCACAACAAAAAAAAAAATCAGAGAATTTAAGCCATAGCCACAACAAGAAAATTCTCTTTTCGTTCACGAACAGTATGAACAAAAAATCGAAACAATAACCACAACCATCATGAACCCACAACAATCAGCCACTATGGACATGGACCACAATCGAAACAAATTTAAACCATACACAGACATTGAACCCAAACTGTAGCCAAATTAAAAAAAAGACAAAATTAGAGATCGAAAATATGAAGTTACCGACACGAGAACGCGGATGTGAGAGTTGTATTCTTGTAGGACCTTGGAATCCTAAAGCTAGCCACGCAAAACGTTGTCGGAAAACACAATTTTGCTGCTATTCACAGCTGATTCGACCAGAAACAAGAAACCCGAAAGCAAATATGCAAAACCTTGCTGGAAAACGCGGATCTAAGAGTTGTGAGAACTAAGACGTCGGGTTTGAGAACCCAGAAAGCCAAAGCAAACGTTAAGAGTTGAAAAAATTTTACAAATGTTTTCGGTTAACCCAGAAGCAAACGCTGATCTGCAAACATTTAGGGTTTTGAGTCTTTGAGAGCTGTGAGATGAGAACTGAGAACGTAGAAGAAGGCCGAAGGGAAGGAATCAGGAAAGTGGAGATGGGAACTGGGAAAGTTGGAATTGGGAAGGAATCAGTTTTGGGAGTAATACAAATTTTTACTTTCCAAAAAATTGGTGGGCAAGATAAGTCCACGGAAAAAAAATACATATGTATTTACACAACTAACAGACCACATGCCCCAAAATCAACACCCAACTCAACGGCCACACGCCGAAGAAATAAAATAACTCAACGGCCACACGCCGGAGAAACAACATAACTCAACAATATAACTCAACGGCCACACGCCGGAGAAACAACATAACTCAACAACACAACTCAACGGCCACACGCCGGAGAAACAACATAACTCAACAACATAACTCAACGGCCACACGTCGGATCAACAACATAACTCAACGGCCACAAGCCGGATCAACAACATAACTCAACGGCCACACGCCGGAGAAACAGCATGATAGAACACAAACCAACAATATGAGGGAAAATTGGAGGAGGAGAAGGAAGAGGACGAAGAAGACGCTACGACAATATATCTTACCTTGTGCTTTGATTAGATATAGCTTGCATTAAACGCTCCTCCATGGCTATCATATTACGTTGTTGTGTTGCTTTGTGTTCCTCCAATTCCTTTTGACTTGCGTCTAATCGGCTTTGTAGCTCTTCTATTTGCTTTTGCTGCTCACGTATTTTTTGTTGTTGTTCTTCATTTATCCTCGTTTTAATGGAACCACCATAGCCACTACCTTTGCCACGAGTATACCCAGATTTTGGTCCAAGGACTTGAAGCAACATTTCTTCTTGCGTTTGAGGGGATCCTTCTTTGTCCTTGTTTTGTACAAGGTCATGGAGTTCACTCTAAAAATATATCAGATTATTATCAAACTTGATATAGTTGCTTGATTTGAAATTTAATGAACATATAAAGACAATACTTACATGCACTTGCTTTGAGCGCTTATCATCAACCCACACCAACACTCCATCATCTGTATGAGTGTGTTCCGCCAGCCAAATAACATCAGCGGTAGGCTTTACGTTGTTGCTCTTCTTAGTCTACAATTATAAGATTTTGTTAGTGAATTCTAAGAACAAATAATCAGCAAAGAATTTAAGTTTTATGCATTTAATCCTCACCAAAATATCCTTAACCTCAGGAAAAGACAAATTCCCAGTTGTATGTTTACACCACTTGTCTAATTTTCGATTCTTACTGTTCCTTGCACTCTTTTTCTGTAATTCAAGATTAATGAAATGAGCATAAATCAACCTCTGCCTAGAAATACAAGGACATCATTTATAATAATCTCATTAAGAAATAAAACCAATATTGAAGTGAACCATATCACCTTAAAGTCATCAGAATCAAAAGTTGCACAACAACATCTCCAATTATCAATTGGAAAATCCTCTGGTGGATTATCCAAGCGTTCCTCATGTGTTGCTCCACATTCTTTATAGTATGTATGGAGACGAGACTTCCAGTATCGATATAATCTTTGCATTGCATACATAACAAAAGCTTGCAGTCTAGGCAATTCATGCTCAGAATCCTTGATTTTGAACTTATTCTGTTTATAAATATAAGCATTGTCTCTATGTTAAAAACAACTCCTATGAGGCTTTGGTGTAGATATAATAATATGCCTGTACTTTCTTCAAATTAAAGTTCGAAAACAAACCTGAACTTGTAGCCATATTGCAGGACCATGTGTAGAAGCCACATGTCCCCAGTCTTTTGCATCCATCAAAGCGGTTGTTCTCACAACATAGCCACAAAAATTCACCAAGTTCCTAGCATTATCTCCAATGGCTTGGCAAACATAGTCTGGTATTTCTACTTCAAGCTTACATTGACCACCAAGAGTTTTCTTCTCAACCACCAAGCTTCTATACTTACCTCTTTGACCTTTACCTTTTTTCGTACTTGTAGCAGAAGCTTAACAAATTTATGAGCCAAAATAGGTTATTATAAATAGTATTTAATAACTACTAAAATGAAGCTGAAGAAAGTAATTCAAAATCAAATACAAAAGATACATTTATTTATTGTCAAGTTTATTACCTTGACTACTATTTGCGTCATTTGGTTCACTTTGAATTCTTTGTCTCTTTGCATGCATGTACTTTGCCGCTACCCTCTGATTTTGATTATTATCAAGTCCATTTGCATCAGCCTTTCGAGTTGCATCTGCTGCTTCATGTGCAGTTAAAACAACTTCAACTCTTCTGGCAAACTTACTTGGATATTTTCTTTTTTCACCACCTTGTTAGTGAAATAGCATATGATTAGGAAAAAAATTATTTAACACGCCAAAAATAAGCATTCACAATTGATCATAACAATGATTAATAACTTAGAAATGCAATTAAGAACTTATTATGGGCATTTACCTTGTTGATCTCTTGGAGGACTAGGTACTAGGCTGTCATTTCGAGGACTAGGTACTAGGCTGTCATTTCGAACTTATTCTTCTATGGGACTATGTGTATTGGAACCAATATCAATATCAAGGCCATTACCTTGACTACTATTTGCATCATTTGGTTCACTTTGAATTCTCTGTCTCTTTGCATGCATGTAATTTGCCGTTACCCATTGATTTTGATTATTATCAAGTCCATTTGCATTAGCCTTTCAAGTTGCATCTGGTGCTTCATGTGCAGTTAAAACAACTTCAGCTCTTCTGGTAAACTTACTTGGATATTTTCTTTTTTCACCACCTTGTTAGTCAAGTAGCATATGATTAGGAAAAAAAATTATTTAACACGCCAAAAATAAGCATTCACAATTGATCATAACAATGATTAATAACTTACAAATGCAATTAAGAAGTTATTATGGGCATTTACCTTGTTGATCTCTTGGACGACTAGAAACTAGGCTGTCATTTCGAACTTCTTCTTCTATGGGACTATGTGTATTGGAACCAATATCAATATTAAGGCCAACTAAACCCATTTTATTCCTTCCTTTCCTTAAAAGTTGAAGTTCATTTTGGACAGACACACCTCTTCCACCTTCCGCATTTCTGGGTGTATTCTTACCTTGACCTCGTCCAACCATACCTGTGATCGGTAACAATAATAAATGATTAATAGCTTAATCAGACTATGGATATAGGGAAAATGTTATTAGAAAGCACTGGATATGACATACGTATAGTAGTAAGAAAAATTATAATTACATAAAAAGGGTGAAAATTATTAAAGGATTTTTCTTACCTTTCCAGACAAGGATGAACAGCAAGCCACTTGGCAAAAATTATAAACAAAACAATAAATAATTTAACAAAAGAAAGATAGGACATACGAGGATCCTCATACATAGCGATAATTAATTCATTTAAGTTAATCAAAAGTACTATTAACTAGCTTATATGCAACCACATGCATGACCAAAAGTACATAAGACATTATTTCAGAATAGTCAAAACATCCATTATTTAGACTTCAACATCATCACCAACAATGAAACCATCCAAATCCATCTCTTGCCTATTCTGCTTCTTTCGACTTTTTTGCCTTGCTGGTTTCCCCTGCTTCCGTTGCTTGATATTCTCTATTTCGTTATTGACCCATTTAACCACTTCAACACCTCTTTCAACCATAAAATCATTCGTGGCTAAACAAACGTCCTCTACAAGTGTTGATGACCTTACAAGACAAGAGGAATGTTGTACTTCCTCCTGCTGTACTGGATCATTGTCAGCTTGTTCAAGTGTATCCTCCGCCACACTAATTTCTGGCATTTTGAACAAGTCACGAGGCTCAGTCTTTATCACAACGAGCCAATCTTTGTCTTCAAGTTCTTCTATATAAAAAACCTGCTCTACTTGTGATTCTAATACAAATGGCTCATCTGTGCTCAAAGATTGTCCACTTCGTACACTGGTTATTCCGTACTCATCAATCTCATATCCTCTTCCTTGATGCTGAACATCGTACCAATCACACTTGAAAGCAAAAACATGATTCCCATTTGGATATTGCAGCTCATAGACACCCCTTAATACACCATAGTATTCTTTGTCAGAATAATCATCACCTCTCACCATGACACCACTATTTTGACAATTTCTGTTTTCTTATCGATCCAACGTATGGAACCTAAAACCATTCACAATATATCCACTATAGCGCCTAACAGTTCGAAGGGGTTTGCAGACCAGGTAATACAAATTTGCATTCACAGATCCCTGTCTATACAGTTCCTCCACCTATGTATATAACCAAAAAAATAGATTAGAGGGAAACTGAAGGGAAACTATAGGTGTTTAATATATCATAGGTAAGGATACATTACATACACGATTATGTACCCAGCTAGAAAATTCAGCTTTATGTCTCCGCTCAACATTCCTAGGATTTTCTGTCGCTAGTTTCTCTTTGTGCTCCCTAATTTTTGTCACAAACGTAAGTAGATAGACAATCATATATATGGAAAATAATTAATCCTACAAACTCAAGAAAAGAGAACACTTACTTGACAAATTCTATTAGCTCATCCCAGTTATGAAGAATATATAAATGGAAATGCTGATACTCCTCTAAGCTAAGGTGATGAAGGGTGGATTTCCCTAATGGACGACCCAGTGGTGTAAAAATGTCCAAGTCCAACCCAGTCTTACTAGGTGCCTCTTGGTCATCATCATCATTTCGAGATTTGTGATTGAACTTTGTATTCATATTATCCATATACCTAGAACAAAATGTAAGGCATTCATCCACTAAATAACCCCTTGCAATTGAGCCTTCAGGATACGCTTTATTACGGACATACGATTTCAAAGTACGCAAATACCTATCAACATAATAAAAAGAAGATACACATAAAATAAGAGGTGTACTAAACAACTGAGTTAGAAATTTTTAATATCACCACATAGCTTTATCATATACCTCTCTATTGGATACATCCAATGGTATCGTACTGGGCCAGCTATCTTTGCTTCTGCCACCAAATGCACAACCAAATGCACCATAACAGAGAAAAATGATGGTGGAAAGATCATTTCTAACTTACACAATGTATAAGGAATTTGGCTTTCAAGGGTATCCAAGCCCTTCATAGTCAAGGTCTTTGAGCACAAGTTCTTAAAAAAATTGCTTAATTCAATAAGTGGTTCACACACTTGCTTCGGGAGAAGACCACGAATCGCAATTGGAAGAAGTTGTTCTAGAAATACATGGTGATCATGGCTTTTCATACATTAGATTTTTCGACCATTATCTTTCACACATCGGGAAATATTTGAACAATACCCATCAGGAGCCTTCAGATTTGAAAACATCTCACAAAATGCAGATTTTTTATTACTCCTCAAAGTGTAACACCCAACAGGCACAAGCACTTTATCCTCCTAAACTATTGGATGAAGATCCTCTCTTATCTCCATTTCAACTAAATCCAAACGAGCCTTTAGAGTATCCTTAGTTTTGCCTTTAATATTCATCAAAGTCCCTATGATGTTCTCGGACACATTTTTTTCTATATGCATTACGTCCAAATTGTGACGCAATTTGAGTTTACTCCAATAAGGCAACTCAAAAAATATGCTCTTCTTTCGCCATCCATACAAACTATTTGTATCATCCCACTTTGTTTTTGTCCTAGTTTTGCCAAATGGAACTTGACAAAATTTACTACAGTGGCTCAGTACTTCATCACCTGATAAAGGAACAAGAGCATAATCCTTTTCTTTTGTTTTATCAAAGGCATTATCCCACTTTCTCCACCTATGGTTCATCGGCAGCCATCGTCGATGCCTCATGTATGATGTTCTGCTCCTTATTGAACGAGATCCACGTTCCTTGTGACAAGAAGGACAAGCATATAACCCTTTTGTGCACCAACCAGACAAGTCAGCATATGCGGGAAAGTTACTAATTGTCCATAGGAGTGAAGCATACATGATAAAATTTTGTTTACCGTGTTCATCATATGTTTCGGCACCAACTTCCCACAACTCTTTTAGCTCCTCAATCAGTGGCTGCAAATAAACATCAATATCCATTCTAGGAGAATTAGACCCATCAATCAACAAACATAACATAAGGTAGGGAGGCTTCATACATAACCATGGAGGCAGATTATATGGAGTCAACACTACAGGCCAAATGCTATGAGATGTTCCCCCAAAATTATTGAACGGTTGGAAGCCATCTGCAGCCAACCCAAGCCTTACACTACGGGGATCTTCTGCAAAAGATTTAAATTCTTCATCAAAAGACTTCCATGCCGGCGAGTCAGCAGGATGTCTCATCGTTCCATCATCAATCCTTTCCTCTTTATGCCAACACATTTCTTTTACAGTCTTAGTTGACATAAACAACCTTTGCAATCTGGGTTTTATTGGAAAATATCGTAAAATCTTAAAGGGCACTTTGCTCTCCTCATTTTTCCATCTAGGGGTAAAACATTTCGGACACTGATGGGCGCTTTCATGTTCACGCCAATATATGACACAATCATTCGGGCAAGCATCAATTTTTATATAATCTAAACGCAGATCACTAATGATATTTCTGCATTCAGCAAAGGAGTTGGGAAGGTTGCAACCTAGGGTCTCATTTTGAAACTTGAGTAACTGAGTAAAAGAGCTGTCACTCCAGTGGTTCAAACACTTCAAATGGAGCAATTTCACAATGTAATCCAACTTAGAAACATTTGAACCATCCAAAACTAATGGCTCTTTATAGTCCTGAAGTAGCCGATAAAACCGTGCTACTTCTGTAGTAGGTTCTTCAGTAGTTTCACTAAGGCCATGCACATTCCTTTCCTCATTCCTGACCAAACCTGTTCCAATTACCCCACTAGCAACTTGCAACATGTCCAACATGTCTTCATAATTAAGATTTTCATTGACTTCATCTTCATTATTAGCATGAAAATTATCCATGTGTTCTCCACGCTTATCCCATATAGTGTAGCTTTGTAGAATACCATTTTTTAACAAATCATAGCGAACATCTCTTCTTGTTTTAAAATACACATTGAGGCAATTATTGCATGGGCACCTAATTGTCCTCCTTTCCATTTGTATGTTCTCATTTGGAAATGCAACGCTGAAAGCAAATTCTAGAAACTTATCAACACCTTGCAGATATTGAGATGTGCTTCGATTTTTCAATTTCATCCATTCCTTATCAGTAGACATATCCTATTTCCATTTCCAATATTAAGAAAACAAGTTAGAATCTTTCAAATCTTAATTTGTTAGAATAAACATGAAAAGAGTGTAATTTAGGCTCCCATGATAGAATATAAAAATATTACAAAGTCAGAGACTTATAAATACCAATTAAAAATTCAATTTATAATTCAGGTAGAAACTAACATCCAATTCACTAGTCTACTGTAACAAGAATACACGTACATAGAGATTAAAGATAAGAGGGGTTCATGGAGTCAGAAAAATCAATCACCTCGCTAGTTTTACTATTTGGCATTTAGGCTTAAACCTATTAGTCAATCACCTAAATGACAAGCACTAAGCTTTAGCTCTTAACTGTCAAATATTCATATACCATAGGATCACTTACTCACCATAAAATTAACACACATTCAATATTCTTGATAAATTTGATAAATTGTTGGAAACTTACTTGTCACAGTTGTGTTTATGACGCTTAGAGTGACTAGAAATGCAGGTGTCACACTTCGTAGTACAGATCTTCAAATGATGGTCGCACCCCGTAGATCTTTTACCTGCAAATACCAGAACACTAGAGGAAACTAATCAAACAATGAGGCCAGTGGAAAAAAAAAATAGAAAGAAAGAAAGAAAGTTCTGACTAGTTACAACACATACAGTACATGCCAATTTTTGCTCCAAGACATTTAAAAAAATACATTAGCCAGTAGGAATGAAATGAGATATTGACCTCAAAAGGCAAAGGTTAGAGTGATATGCTGAATTCACTCCTTTCTTAATTGGTTCAATAGTAGCATTACTAAATAACTAATATATGCTGCAATTAGTTCTTAAAATCTTCTTCAACGAGAGTGACATGCTAAATTCAGTCTTTTCGTAATTGGTTCATGAATAGCAGTAGTGTACAAGTAACTTCACAAAATGTACCTCCAGTGTTAGAACGTGTGCCTTGCTGTTACTACGACAAATTTTATTAACGAAATAGACCGTGTGGGCTTGGTTCTGTACTTGGTTTAGTCAGATTGAGGGTCGACTCAAGTGCTATCTTGTCTAGTTCAAATTAGCTTAGTTTGGATTGACTATGATGCTTATCAAGTTGGATTTGAGCCTTCAAAAAGGTTCTGACTTGACTTATTATACATAAATTCACATCTCCAGCAAATGTAATAGGACATCTCTAGTGAATGTAATATGGCTACGATAGTTTTGATGTACAAGTATTTCACAGAATTCATGCCAAACATATAGGTTCAAGGTTCCAATCCTGGAAACAGTGACCTATTATCTCCTTTCAACCATATGACATTGATAATAAGCAATACTTACATCATTATAACATATATACATCTAGATTGATCTAAACGGCTTTAGGGGGCGGGGGGTAAGCTACCAATCTTGCCATTGACTATGCTAAGAGGGGTTAGGAACACAAATAATGCTGGTCTAAAAAGATCTTCCGCACCCCAACCAAATCCCCTTGTCCAAGTACTTGTACCCAAGTCAATATTTATGTATCCTAATTAGCATTCTATCCATATTTATCTTTGTCTTTCTATATAATTAACTATTAGAATGCCTTGAATATAATTAACTTCTAGCAACAATTGCTTGGCTTGTTATACCATCACTAAAAAAAAAAGGTAATCCCATATAAATTTTATCCTATCTGGCCATTAAGCCCAACATGACAGTCCTTGATGAAGCAATAAAGTATTTACACCCACACATTTTTTAATGATAAAGACCCTCGGACCTACTGCTGTATTAGCTTTATTTAATTATTCAATGTTTTGTTTGGTAGTTGTAATGTCTGTTACAACTGTTGCCACTTCCAATAGTTGCTGCTCTGCAGAGGGTCAAAACAGATATCACCATTTTTTAAAAAGAGACATCATATACTTGATTAGTAGGTGCAAAGGTCATGCAATTTTTTTTAATGAATAAGGAGTTAGTAAATTACATTTCCTTTTCCTCATGCTGTAGAGTTCTAAAAGGTGTCCACGCTAATGACTTTTGAACTTACATCGTAGCATCCATTACTTTGCTGTGATCTCAATAGAAGTTTGGTTTGAGCATCAAGGCCGCTTACATATTAGAATATTAAGAAAAATCCAAAGCTATTCTAAAATTAAATGAGGGTTGCTATAGCTTTTCTGAGATAAGTGCTGCTGCACAGGTTAAAGATAATAGGTGACAGCCAATCTTAGGAACAGAATTTGGCAAGCCCGACAGGGTGGCTTAAATTAAGGACAACCAAAGTCGGTTTCAGTTAAAATGCTTTATGCACCTCTACTTACTTGGTTAGATTCCTTTGACACAAGAATTTGGATTGTAATACTGTATTACTGTTCTCAATCACATAAAAACAAGCAAATATCCATTATATAGTCTGGTAGTCAGTCAATGAGCTTGACCTGGATGGGTCCATTCAGTCTATTTCTATCCCTAGGGCACAATCTCTGGGAATATGAAGGTAGCAAGGTCAATTAAATATTCACATGTGAAACCAAAAACACCAAGCTTTGATAAATCAAACAAGGTCAATGCATCAACGTCATGCAAGAGATATCTGACAAAATTTGGCATGCTGATTTTCATGAGAAAAGCAGTTGGATATAACCCAAACAAAACTGTTCAGGGTAGAAAAATTCATGCCTACGTCAATGTGCTCATTGTATGGACCAAGGCAATGTACCATTACTTGAACCTTGATGATATGAAATAACAAAGCAACTTCATAAACAAAACAATTCTAAAGGCGATATATGGGACACACAAACCTTTTATCTTCAGGTTTTCTTTAATGCCTCCAAACCACAACAAATGTTACTTGTTGGATCCTGCTAATTTCTTGGTTGTTTACTTCAGATGTGTTTTCAAGGAATAAAAAATCAAGGGCCATAAGAACCTCAAGGAGTCGTCATAGGCTCTAAAGACAACTTCTACAAAGAATTAGGGAAGAATCAAACATAAAACTAATAATTCTTCTAAAACTTCCCTTAAAGGTTGCCCCTACTGGTTATGTGTTATATTTATGGATAACTGATACCTTGGAGAGGAAACAAAAGGTATCTATTTCCTTTTACAGTACAATTCTCTATTCAGCTTTGCTGTTTGCTGAAATTGAGTACATGAATGAGTAGGGCAGTGGTAAACTTAAATGATAACATTGGAATACCTTTGTGCACGACCCTCAATATCCAAATTTCACTTGGTTTTCTACTTCTTCATTTCCGTGAATTTCATCTGCAGAGTATCTGTGCTACAGTCCAACTAAAATACTAACTGACGGCGCATTTGATATTGAATATGGTTCACCATGCCATATCACAAGGCTATACAAAAACATATGCAAAGCACCTCTAAATATATAAAGAAAAGGAGTATCTTTACTCAGCCTTCGTACTTAAAATACTAACAGAGACTTAAAGGTCACTCTCAAGTGAAGCAAAATAGAGAAAAAGAGAAGCAAGAGAAGCAACCTCTAAATACAAAAACATATTACTTGACCATACTTCAGTATTCACTCTCAAGGCATAATTGCACTGAAATTGACATATATAAACATATGCAAAGCACCATGACCATACTTCAATATTCACTCTAAATATAAAAACATATGCAAAGGACCATGACCATACTTCAGTATTCACTCTAAATACAAAAAGGTCGCTCTTTAAGAGAAGCAAAACAGAGAAAACAATGGGTATTTGCATCTGGGTAGCGCAGACAACATTGAAATTGACATATATAAACATCAAGCCTAATAAATGCATACAAATTTCACTGAAAATTTCCATGATTCTCCCATTGTTGGCCACAAAACAACAAATTTGACAAGAAATTGAAGGAGGCCATGAATATTAACAGAGACTAAGCAGACGAAGAAGGAATTCAGCCAAACAAAATCAACCCTAATCTAAAACAAATTAAATCCACCACAAATTAACTAGTTTGGCCGAAATTTCTTATGGGCTTTTGGGAGTAGAAAAGAAAGGTACCATACCATGCCAGCCTTGCCGATTAAACCATCTCAACGACCCTTCTACCTTGAATTCTTGTAGCCGCAAACCGTACAATAGCCCACCGGAAACCTTGAGCAACAGTGCCAGCCGCAAACCATACAGTAGCCCACCGAAAACCATTTCTGAGCATCAATTTTAGTTTGGGTTCATCTTCTTTAGAGGAGAGAAGTCTAGAGCTACCATTAGGGTAGAAAGCAAAAGTGGAGGGAACTGATGAAGATGCGTGGGAATGGTAGAGGAAAAGGTGAGTTTTCATATGTTTTTTAAGAAGTTTAAAATATAAGATATATTTTTCATAACAATAGTCATTGTCGCCGAAATTGTTTTTGTCAATCTTAACAACTGGTATTGTTGGGAAAGTTAAAATATTTATCATAACAGCATTTGTTGTTGCCAAAGCTATATATTTTTTTTTGACATCCGCGCCTCAATTTTCAATTTGGTGGGAAAATGGTTAATAGATAAGGCAATGGACTACTGCAACAAAGGTGATGTCGTCGTTGCAAAAGTTCATTAATAGCTACAACAGTATATGGTTGTTGCTAAAACTCGTTGCCAAAAACCCATTTTCTTGTAGTGTAGCAAACTTATTCTTCTTTTTTTTTTGAATTGAACGCAAAAAACCAAGACAAGTGGATAAATCAACCATAGAAATCCAAGACGCTAAGGCAATGGTGATTTTGAAAGTAATGATTGGACTCATAGTCATAATGAGATAATCAGGTTATAAGTAGGGTGCAGAATGTCCCACTTAGGATTAAGTTCTTATCATGTTCCGCGTGTCTATGTACAATATAATGCTAAGTTATAAGGGATCAAGTTAGTCAAAACTGTGCACATTTCCCAAAACAAAATAAAACAAAAAGAAATTCTATTTTGTATTTTTCATTTTTAATAAAATAAAATAAAGTAAAATAAAATAAAATAAAATCCGCAAAGGCCCTTAAAAAAACTTGTTGCCGCAAGCGCACAATGTCAACTTATAGTATGATCGAGCAAATACAGGTCGTCCCACGAAGATGATAATATCAAATTTAAGTGACTTAATTAACTTAAATATTATATTTAAAAGAGCAACCTTACTACACACAAATCTGACAAGGCCCACAAAAAAAAAGGAATTAAGCAAAATAAAACTATTAAAGGGCCATCTCAAAGTCTAGGAAAAAAAATGGAAAGAAAATCAAAATGAAAACCTGATCACTTTAAGAAGGAGATTACTACACTTGAAGATAAAGACCAAGATAACAATAATAATAATCAATCAATCAAAACCAAGATTAAAAAAAAAGAAAGAAGCACTCACTGGAAAATGACAAGGGAGATAAGTGGTCAACCAATAAAATAAAAATGCAAACAAAAGCCTCAGTAAGATGGCAAGTGAAGCAGTAGAAGAATAGGGACATAGCTTCAGCAAACTAAGAAAATAGAGCCTAATATGTAAAACAGAGGATAAAAATGCTATAAAACAAAAGATGAGTCATATAAATAGTATCTAAAAAATTGGAAAATCAGTATGTAACCCAACGAAATTGCAATCGAGTTGATTCAACTCATTGGGCAAGAATGAAAACAAAAATCTGAATAAGGAAGAAGAACCCATTGCAAAAGCTCGAACCGAATACAATACAAGAGAGCAAGCTAACTACTAAAGAACTGAAAGGTATTATTAGAAGAGAATGAGACACCAACCCAATTGTTAGCTGCTGATTCGATTCTTCTAACTGCACTTCCATCCCTATTTATGGATAATTTTTCAATCTAATTCAACTTCCGTTCCCAAAAAATCTGGCACAAAATCTGGGCATTCTTTTGGATGATCGCTACCCACGATTGTTGTTATGAAGTTATCTTGAGTCTTTCCACCTCATTTTAATGCTCACGTTTAGGAAAAATTTATGGTTTGCTACCTAGTCTTGTTGAGAGATCCACTGTAGAAAAATATTGGTAATTAATGTGCTGATGTTGAGGAGCGGTGATGGATAAAAAGGAGGGACGTGGTTTCATTGCTATGCAAAGATGAAGGGTTGGCGGTGATGATGGAATCAGTAAAAAAAAGAAAAGAAAAGAAGCAAGAGGATGGGTGGTGAATAGCATGTGACGAGGGAGAGGAGTAAAGTTGGTCATGTGAGCAACATGTAAGCATGAATGGAGGGTCTTGATATGGGCTTAGCAGATGGGCTTGGGACATTTCTTTTTGATTCAGTCCCTTTTCTCACATGCATCCAATTTTGCCAATTTCATTATTTCTTGCAAAACAAAATAAATTAAAAATGGTATAAAAATAGTAAAAAAACAATATTTATTTGCAAGCAAAATAAAGTATAAAGGATAATAAAAAATATCAAATTTATGGACTCAACAAATACTCACACACTTACATTTTACTCATCCTCGGGTAAAATAAAATTAAAAATCCTAGGAAAGAAAATAATTTTAAAAAAAATCGTAACTTAGTTTTGTTGGAATCACGATTGTATTTAACGTATGCAACAAGCCATTTAAACCCCAAGGTTTCCCCTAGTGGACGAGTAAGGTCTCATGAAGGTTTACAGATGATGTATTCACAAAATCTTTTAAAGGAAAAAGAAAAAAAAAAGAAATTCTTTACACATGTGTACAAGGGGAGGCAATATAAATTTCGATAAGGCATATTGCCCTATTAATCAAAATATTAGTCCGTATATGAACAAGGTGTACACTCCAAAACTTTAGGTCCTTATGGATGACATCTACACTCTAACTTTTCACCTCACAAACCAACATAACAATGTATCTATCTTAGTGCACGATGTGTGAGTGTACCGTCGCCCTTGGAGTTAGGTTTTAGAGTTTTACTCAATCCCACTTGACAAGATATAAAATACTCCATTGACTCACTGACATCGAAAAGCAAGCTTTCTGAGTAGCAGAATTGTCTCAAAGGTTAGCACCCTGTAGTGCATATCTCAGAGGGATATTTATCATTCCCGACTTTGACTTTTTTTAGCCAACTTCTTATTTATTTATTTTTTTCGAATTGAAAGCATTAGCCAAGACAAGTGGGAAAATCACCTGTATAAATCTAATACTCTAACACAATGGTGATTTTAAAAGTAAGGATTGGACTCACAGTCATAATGAGATAATGAGGTTAGAACTAGGGTGCGAAATGCCAGACTTAGGACTAAGTTCTTATCATGTACCGGATATCTATATACAATCTAATACTAAGTTATAACATATTAAATCATTCAAAACTATACACATTCAAATCTTAGCTAGTCACTGCCGTGAGGGAAAAGGGAACATTTTCTAGTCAGACAGAGCCTAACTTGAATGTAGGTCCATCCTCTATTCGCCCACCTATCGCGGATAATCCTAACACAGTAACTTTACTTTGGTCGGGTTTTTTAATTGATCATAACTTAGAAGACCTTGTGGATGTTCTTATTTAGCTTCCTCTATCTCTATCTCAACCACCTCTCCTTGAGAATGATTTTGCTTCTAGGGATGCCACTAATGACACCCCAATTGATTATTTCCCCTCCCGACTAACTGATTTAGTTCACCCTAAGAAGACTAAGCAACATGAGTCCAGGAAGGGAGATGATGCATCTGAGCCTTCGATTGTTGAACGGGTTCATAAAACCGCTGCACGCTTTCTGACAGGCTACAAAACAAGAAGAACCAGACACATGTCGATAAGATTAGAGACACTTTTTCTCAAATCAAAATCAACATTCCCCTTCTAGATGCTATCCAGCAGATGCCTCCATATACCAAGTTTTTGAAAGAGTTGTGCACCACTAAGAGAACAACCAATGTCCCAAAGAAGGCTATCTTAGCCTCTAACGCGAGCTCCATTATCTAATGTCGGATCCCAACTAATAACAAAGATCCTGATTGCCCTAACATTTCCATAGTCATAGGGGACCAGACCATCCACAGAGCATTGTTGGATTTAGGGGCCAGTGTCAGTTTGCTTCCATACTCGGTGTATGAGAGGATGGGATCAAGAGAATTAAAACCTACTAAGATGATCCTCCAGTTAGCCGACCACGCCACTAGAACTCATAGGGGAGTAGTCGAGGATGTTTTGATTAAAGTGGGTGAGGCCATATTTCCTATAGATTTCGTTGTTCTAGAAACTAAATCTGCTGCTAACCCTGAGGCCCAAATACCTGCCGTTCTTGGACGACCTTTCCTATCTACTTCGAATGCTTTGATCAATTGTAGGAATCATATGATGAAGTTGTCTTTTGGAAACATGACTGTTGATTTGAATATTTTTAATCTCCAAAGACAAGCTGCTGTTTTTGATGAGATTGACAGTGTTAATTAGCTAGATATGTATGCTTATGATGACTCGTGTGTCATTACTCGTGTGTCGTTGGTTTGATTGAAAATAATCTTTGGGATACGATTGATTCCTTCTCCCCTAACTCTCCTGACTCCCCCTTTTCCTATTACACATGTTTCTTATCCCACATTAGAATTGAAACCTTTGCCTGATTCCCTTAAGTATGTCTTTTTGGGTCCTAATGAGACTTTTCCTCTGATTATTGCATCTAATCTAAATGAGGACCAAGAGAGTAAATCACTGAAAGTGCTTAGGGAAAATAAAGAGGCCATAGAACGGACTTTACGTGTCATAAAAGGTATTAGCCTCTCAATTGTGCAACATAGAATTCATTTGGAGGATAACGCTAAACCTTATAGAGATCACCAAAGACGCCTAAACGCTAACCTGCAAGAAGTCATCAAAAAAGAGGTCATTAAGTGGTTGGATCATGGAATAACATGTCTGTATTGACTATAGGAAACTAAATACAGCCACCAGGAAAAACCACTTCCCTTTGGCTTTTATGGGCCAAATGCTTGAGATGTTAGATGGACATAGCTACTATTACTTTTTCGATGGATACTCTGGCTACACCTAAATCTCCATAGCACCTGAGGACTAAGGCAAAACAACTTTCACATGCCCCTTTAGTACTTTTGCCTTTAGGAGAATGCCATTTGGTCTCTGTAATGCTCCTGCCACTTTTCAGCGTTGTATGATTTCTATGTTTTCTAATATAATTAAGCAATGCATTGAGGTGTTTATGGATGATTTTTCTGTGTTTGGCTCCTTATTTAATGACTGTTTGGCCAATCTAACCAGAGTTTTGTAAAGACACATGGAGAAGAATTTGACTATAAGCTGGAAAAAATGTTATTTTATGGTTAAGAAGGGAATTGTTTTAAGGTATGTAATTTCACATGATGGGATTGAAGTTGATAAAGCAAAAATTGATTTAATTGGTAATCTTCCCGTTCCCACTCATGTGAAAGATATTAGGTCATTTTTGGGGAATGCAGGATTTTATAGGCGATTTATCTAGGATTTTAGTAAAATCGCTAAGCCCTTGACCAACCTTTTGGCCAAAGATATGCCTTTTCACTTATCTAAGGAGTGTTTAAGGGCACTTAATAGGTTGAAGCAAGCCCTGACTTATGTCCCTATCCTATGCATTCCTATTCGGGGAGAGCCTTTTGAACTGATGTGTGATGTTTCTGACTATGCTATAGGTGTTGTCATAGGACAACGTATAGGTAGGAAGCCTCATGTCATATATTATGCAAGTTATACTTTGAATGAGGCCCAGTTGAACTACACTGTTACTGAAAAAGAGTTTTTGGCTATTGTGCTTGATTTTGAAAAATTTCGTCCCTACTTGATTGGATCTCATGTGATAGTTCATACTGACCATGCTGTACTAAAGCATATCTTCTATAAGAAGGGTGCAAAACCTAGATTGTTTAGGAGGATTTTACTTTTAAAGGAATTTCTTTGTGAGATTAGAAATAGAAAGAGTTTTGAGAACCTGGTTGCTGACCTCCTATCTCGGATCATTGTGCAAAGAGAGAGTGAATCTTCTACATCTAAGTGCTTCTCTGACGAGCAACTACTTATGGTTCAATCTGAGCCATTATGTGCTGACATTATAAACTACCTCGTGACCGGTGAGACACGCCTAGGTTAGAGTAAGCATGATAAGGAGAGATTCTTTTATCTTATAAAATTTTTCTATTGGGATGACCCTTACTTGTTCTAATATTGTTCTGACCTGATTTTTCAGAGGTGTATCCCTAACAATGAGATTAGAAGTGTCAGTTCTTTTTGTCACGACCAAGCTTGTGGGGGGCATTTTAGTGGGAAGAAAACAGCTACCAAAGTCCTTCAGTGTGGTTTACATTGGCCTACCTTGTTCAATGACGCCCATATGTATTACAGGAGTTGCCCAAGGTGTCAATAGTTTGGAAAAATTAATAGGAGAAACATGATGCCCCTTAACACAATCATTATTGTTGAGATTTTCGATGTTGGGGGATTAATTTTATGGGACCATTTCGTTGTTCTTTTGGGAATGAGTATATTCTCCTTACTGTAGATTACGTATCTAAGTGGGTGGAGGTTGTGCTGACTAGGACAACTGAGACAAGAGTCGTTGTCAAGTTCCTTAGAGAAAATATTTTCACCCGGTACCTCGTGCCCAGGGCTATTATTAGTGACCAGGGTACTCATTTATATAATCGTTCTTGTGATGCATTATTGAAAAAGTACTCGATCATTCATCATTTAGCCACCCCATATCACCCCCAGACTAGTGGTCAGGTAGGGTTTTCTAATAGGTAAATTAAACAGATTTTGGAAAAAGCTGTGAGTAGAAACTGTAAGGATTAGGTAGATAAGGTCATTGATCCTCTTTAGGCGTATAGGACGACTTTTGAGACCCCTTTAGGCATGTCTCATTTTAGGGTTGTCTTTGGTAAGCCTTGTCATCTTCTTGTAAAGCTTGAGCATTAGGCTATGTGGCCTATAAAGACTTTGAACCTTGACCTAGAGGCAGTTGGGGTAGCAAGGAAGTTACAGTTGAATAACTTGGAAGAAATCAGAGCTGAGGCCTATGAGAACTCTAGGACGCACAATGAGAGAGCAAAATTGTTCCATGACAGGCATATTCACAGCAAAGAGTTCTTCCCAAGCTAGAAGGTGCTGTTTTATGATTCCAAACTACACCTTTTTTTGGGCAGGTTGAGATCTCGTTGGATTGGTCCTTTCATTGTTTCTCATGTTTTTCCACATGGTGCTATAGAGAAATAGGACCCCATGACAGGCACATACTTTAAAGTGAATGGACAAAGGTGGAAGTCATTTCTTGAGTTACATACAGAAGAGAGAGAAGTAGAGTGTCTGGTGTTCTACGAACCACAACACAGAGATTGAGGTTATGGAGATTAGCTTGGATGCATCCAACATTCAACCTGACACTATTGTTCCTTTGTATAAGATCTTATTTTATATATTTATTTTCTTTTAATTTCGTATCTTTGTTTTTGATTGTGTGCTCTTCATTCTTATACTTTTGCATGCAATAGAGGCATTGCATTGTTTAAGCGTGGGGGTTAGGGCCTTTGCAGATTTTGTTTTATTTTATTTTATTTTATTTTTTGAAAAAATTAACAATACCAAAATGATTTTCTTTTATTTTATTTTGTTCTGAGGAATGTGCACAGTTTTCACCGACTTGATCCCTTATAACTCAGTATTAGATTGTATATAGATATGTGGTACATGATAAGAACTTAGTGCTAAGTGTGACATTCTACACCCTGGTTCTAACCTCATTATCTCATTATAACTATGAGTCCAATCCTTACTTTCAAAATCACTGTTGTCTTAGGGTCTTAAATTTCTAGGATTTATTTTCTCATTTGTCTTGGTTTTTGCTTTCAATTTGGCAAAAAAAACAAGAAGAAGAAGTTGGCAAAAAAATAAATAAATTCAAAGTCGGAAATGACAAGTATGTATTTGAGGTATGTACTACTAGGTGCTACCCTTTGAGGCAATTCTACTACTAGGAAAGCTTGCTTTTCGATGTCAGTGAGTCAATTGAGTATTTTATATCTTGCCAAGTGGGATTGAGTGAAACTCTGAAACCTAACTCCTGGGACGATGGTACACTTACACATTGTGCACTAGGATGAATATATTGTTTTGTTGGTTTGTGTGGTGAAAAGTTAGAGTGTAGATGTAGTTCATGAGTTCCTAAAGTTTTAGAGTGTACACCTTGTCTATATATAGACTAAACTTTTGGTTAATAGGGCCATATGCCTTGTTGAAATTTATACTACCTCCCCTTATACATTTGTGTAAAGAATTTTTGTTTTTTTCCTTTTCTTTTTGTTTTTAAAGATTTTCTGGGTACATCCTCTACAATCCATCACAAGACCTTACTCGTCCACTACGGGGAACCTACGACGTTTAAAGGGCTTGTTGCATACTCTAACTGAAAACGTGATTCCTATGAAAGTGAGTTAGGATTGTTTTATATTTATTTTCTTTCTTAGGATTTTTAATTTTATTTAACTCAAGAACGAGCAAAACTTAAGTGTGAGGGTATTTGTGGAGCCTATAAATTTGATATTTTTTAATATCCTTTATACATTATTTTGCTTGCAAATAAATATTATTTTTTTACTATTTTTATATGATTTTTAATTTATTTTGTTTTGTAAGAAATAATGAAATTGGCAAAATTAGTCCAAAAATGCAACATTTGCATGCAAGTGAGAAAAGAGACTGAATTAAAAAGAAAAGTCCCAAGGCCCATCTATTGAGCCCATATCAAGACCCTCAACTCATGCTCACATATTGCTCACACGACCAACTTTCCTCTTCTGCCTCCTCACATGCTATTCACTGCCCATCCTCTTCCTCCTTTTCTTTTTTCTTTTTTTTTTTACAGATTCCATCATCACCACCAGCCTTTCATCTTCTCCTTCGCCTTTGCATAGCAATGAAACCACGTCCCTCCTTTTTCTCCATCATTGTTCCTCACCATTAGCCCATTAAGAACCCAAATTTTTCTGGAGCGGATCTCTCAAGAAGACCCAGTAATAACCCCTAAATTTTTGCTGAATGTGAGCGTTGAAATGAGGTGGAAAGGCTCAAGATAATTATACTTCGTAACAACAATTGTGGGTAATGATTGTCCAGAAGAACGCCCAGATTTTGTGCCAGATTTTGTAGGAATGGGAGTTGAATAGGATTGAAAAAGTATGTATAAACAGGCTAGAAGGAAAGATAGAAGGATCAAATCAGCAGCTAACAATTGGGTTGTAATCTTGTTCTCTTCTAATAATATCTTTCAATTCATCAGTAGTTAGCTTCATCTCTTGTACTGCCTTCGGTTTGAGCTTTTCCAATGGGTTCTTCTTCCTTATTCTGATTCCTGTTTTGATTCTTCCCAATGAGTTGAATCAACTCAATTGTAATTTTGTTGGGTTACATACTAATTTTCCACTTTTTAGACACTATTTATATGACTCATCCTTTGTTTTATAGCATTTTCCATCATTTGTTTTGCGTTAATTAGGCTCTGTTTTCTTAATTTGCTGAAGTTGTGTCCCTATTCTTCTACTGCTTCGTGTGCCATCTTACTGAGGCTTTTGTTTGCATTTTTATTTTCATTGGTTGAGCACTTATATCCTTCCTTTTCGTTTTTCAGTGACGACTTCTTTTTTTTTTTTTAATCTTGGTTTTGATTGATTGATTGATTTATTAACACTATTGTTATTTTGGTCTTTATCTTCAACTGTAGTCATCTTCGTCTTAAAGTGATCCTGTTTTCATTTTGATTTTCTTTATGTTTTTTTTTCCTAGACTTTGAGATGGCCCTTTAATCATTTTATTTTGCTTAGTTCTGTTTTTTTTTTGTGGGTCTTTTCTAGATTTGTGTCTGGTAAAGTTGCTCTTCTAAATATAGTAGTTAAGTAAGTTAAGTTGCTTGAATTTGATACTATTATCCTCGTGGGACGACTTATATTTGCTCAATCATACCATAAGTTGACACTGTGCACTTGCGGTAACAATTATCAACACAAGGGATCTCTTATATGAACAACATAACATAAATTCCTTATCATACTGACCAAACCAAGCCTAATTACCGAAAGATCTTAACACCCGCAAACCAACTCCCAATCAAAATACCATGAAGTGGAACTATATAATCTTGGGTTAAAGGTAAGATATGTGTTTGGACAAGGGCTATATATGAAGGTTCATATCAATAAACATGTTTAAAACTCAATGGGGATAGCAAGGGGTATATCATGCGTAACAAGGGTGGCTATCTAGTATATGTGTCTCAATCAAAACAAAGAATGCCACAATAATTTAGCCTAAATGCCTATGCTTGTGTGATCTTGAATAAGAGTCAAAGCACGTTCTAGAGAAATAATGTGTAGGAGGAGTCACTCACAGAAAGAAAAAAATGACTAAAATTGATAAATTAGTCTTTGAAAGCTCAAATCTTCATAGGATATCGACCAAGGTGAAAACTAGCTCATTATGACTCATATGCCAACACTAGACCTGTCAATTTTTGACCCGACCCGAATCTACCCAAAAATTTAGGGTTATGAACATGATTTTTTGACCCAAAACACAAAATTAACCGAACCTGAAATACCCGAAAAAATTCAGGTCCTAGTGGGTCGAGTCTGGGTTGACCCGTCGGGTCAACAGTGAAAATCAAATGGGGATTGATTTGTTGGGTGGGCCTGTGATTTTGGGCTTCCTTGGTGAGAAATGAAAACACGAAGGGCAGCAGTAGGCTCTCAGCTCTCAACTCTCACGCAAGCAAAACATCAAAACTCTAACTCTAAAATCTGAATCGAGTCACTCTTTAGCTGAAGCGCTTCACCTCCTTCTCCATCTCTTCATCTGAAACGCCTTCACCTCCATTGTTACCGACTTGTCGCAGCCTCAGTCACGAAGCAACACTCTCCTCAGCTCCATTTCAGCTTTCCCTCTCCATCAATGGCACCGCAGCGTGGGTCCCGTGGTTGTGGAAGAAGAGGTTCTGGGTCCGGTACTTCAGCTTTCCCATCTCCATCTCCTCTGGTTCGAAATAGCAACGCCCGTGCTCCCACTCATCCATCAGGTATGTCAACTTTTCGAGCTTCTTTGTGAGCATGCCTCTATTTGTCTTCAAGCTCTGGCTTCTGAAATCTGAACAAAGGCTTCTGAAATAGCAAAGCTTCTGAAATCTGAACTATTCGAAAAGCTCTGGCTTCTTTGCGAGCGTGCCTCTGTTTGTCTTCAGGCTGTTGCTGCTTTGCGACTATGCTCCCGGTAATAGAAGATTGGAGGCTCCCATTTATGTTTTTGTAAAGTTGAATCTAATTCATCCTCAAGGACCTCAACTATGTTAACCCATTCAGTTTGTCTTCCTATTTTGAATTGCAAATAAAAGGGCTTCTATGCTCTGTTTGTTTCAGGAATTGATTCTTGAGTGCTATGCTTTACTTATAGGCTCCCATCTGAAGTTTCTGAACTGATCAAAATCATGTTTGTCTTCCTATTTTGAATTGCAAATAAAAGGACAAATCATAATGCTTTGTTTGTAAAGCTGAATCTAAATTATAATGCTTTGTGTAATGCTTTTTGTGTAATCATTCAGTTTGTCTTGATAGATTAAAAGGCAAAAGGACCAGTTGATAAATACAAGGACTTCTTGTATAGTTGACTTAGTTGTATTTGAGATTGTAAATTGTAAATCTCAAAGGAACATGAACAGAACTTTGGTGGTAATTGTAAATTGATTATCCAATGTAATTAATGTTTATGTAAGTAAAGAGTTGCAAATAGCCACGTCCAGTGATGAAGAAAATTAGAATATATGATAATGTATGTAGTAATGTAGATAACTAGATATAAATTTCAAGCTTTGGTTTTGACCTCAAAATATTATTAGTGAACTCAATTCCCACCTAACTATATTTCTATTCTAACTTGTAACAATTTGTTTTCATGTTAGTAACTTATATTTTTCTTTTCATTTTAATAACTTATATCTTTCTTTAATTTTTGCAGGGAGCTCTACCCCTTGTACCCCATTTACAGTTGAGTTAGATGATGATTCTCCTTCAACAAAGAAAAGGCAGTGGATCTCTAGTCTGTGAAAGCATTACAACATAAAAGAAGGCCAGCACTTTCCTGATGCCAAAGATCGCACTTATTGTAAGTATTGTAATGGAGGACCTATTGATGCGGATTCTAGCAATGGTAAATCTAACTTTAGGCGTCATACTGAAACTTGTAGTACACGTCTAAGTGGTGATGTGGGTTAAATGATGATGGCTAAAGATGGGAAATTGGTTAGAAAGTTCAATCGATATGAGCATAAGGAATTGGTTGCACAAGCCATAATTAAGCATGTGTACACCTTTACATTTGCCGAGCATGAGGGAAACCGGACAATTCATATTTATTTGAATGAGAATTGTGTTCCAATATCTAGAAATACAGCCAGAAGTCATTGCATAAAGATTCACAAACGTGAAAAGCAAAGGCTTAAGGAATCATTGGGTCTACTTACAAGTAGAATTTGTGTGACTTCTGACTTGTGGACCTCATGTGTGGGCCATGGTTTTCTCTCATTGACAGCTCATTACATTGATGACAATTGGAAGTTACATTCTAAGATTCTAAACTTTGTGCATTTGCCCCCTCCTCATAATGCAAGTGCTTTGCATGACAAAATCCATGATCTTTTAAAAGCGTGGAAAATTCATAAGAAAGTTTTCACCATCACATTGGATAATGCTAGAGCAAACGATAATATGCAAGACTTGTTGTGTGATACTTTGAATGTGCATACTCGATTGCCTTGTAGTGGTGAATTTTTTCATATTCGATGTGGTGCACATGTGTTGAATTTGATTGTTAAGGAGGGCTTGAAATTAATTGATGTTGGGATAATTAAGGTGAAAGACCTAGTGAAATATGTGACTGGTTCTGAAGGTAGGAAATTGAAATTTGAGGAAATTGCTTTGGGTCTTGGCATTGATTGTGCAAAAGGTTTTTGGTTGGATTGTCCAACTAGGTGGAACTCCACCTACAAGATGTTAGATAGAGAATTGCCTTATCAAGCTGCTTTTGCAAGTATGAGGTGGATGGAGAGGTCTACTTCTACTTTTCCTGATCTTCCCACAGATGAAGAGTGGTCTAGGATTGAGAAGATTTGTGATCTTCTTCAGCCAATTAATGAGATAACTACTATTTTATCTGGTACAAAGTACCCTACAGCAAACTTGTATCTAAAAAATGTGTGGAAAATTGAAAATCTCTTATCTTCGTGGAGTTTTTGTGAGGACGTTGTTCTTAGGAGTATGGCAACAAAAATGAGGGGAAAATTTAAGGATTATTGGGACAATTATAGTATGATTCTCTCCTTTGCAGCCATTTTGGATCCTCGATATAAATTTCAACTTATCATGTATTGTTTTCAAACACTTGACCCTGAAACTTCCGAGTTGAAGTCCAAAATTGTGAAAGATCAATTGTACAAGCTCTTTGGTGAGTATGTCAAAGATAACCCTCAAGCAAATGTGAGTGGTGCAAGGAGAGGAACAGATGACTTAGTGGTATGTTCTCTTAATTTGATTATATTGTCTATGTGTTCTTTATAAACAAAAGTTATCTTATCTGTTTGTACGTACTAATATGTGTTTTTAACTTGTGTAGGGATTTGCATATTTTGATAGTGTTGTGGTATCTCGTGGCAGAGTTTCAGAATTGGATATGTATTTGGATTAGCATAGATTGGATCACACTATCGACTTAGATATTTTAAGTTGGTGGAAGGTGAACCGAAATCGATTTCCTTCCTTAAGTAACATGGCTAGAGACATTTTGAGCATTCCTATTACTATTGTGGCTTCTGAATCATGCTTTAGTATGGGAGGGAAAATCCTAACTAAATGGAAAGCTTCTCTTAAACTCGAAAATGCGGAGGCATTGGTTACCACACGTAGTTGGGTATTTGGATTTAAGATGGATGATGGTAAGTTTTACAAAATTTTTGTTGTCCAAAACTTTATATGCATGTTTTATCTTATAATTACTAATAAGTATGTTAATTTTTCTTGCGCCTATTTGTCGATGTAGACGAGGATGATCAAGAACTCAATGGTATTTGTGCTCAATTTTCTAAAGTCACATTGAATGTCGATGAAGAAGAAGTAGAAGAAGATGAAGATAAAGAAGAGGTAGAGTTGGAATCGGGAGATCAAATGGAATTCGGCGATTCTAACATTAATTAGTTTATTAATGCTAGGAATTTGATATAGAAGCATGCTTTAAGTGTATGTTTGAAGTTTGAACTATGGTTTGATTGTTTAAGACTCTAGACTTTGTACTCTATATAATGTTGTAAGATGATTTGAGTCGCTTGACTATGGTGTTGCGTGTTGCCGTGTTGGTAAGACAATTTAATGTATGGTTCTCGATTGATTATGTACTTGCTTCTTCATGACCTTACTTATGTTCTAAGGGTGAATTAGTAAGTAAATTTTGTACTTTGTTTCAAGTTTACAATAGGTATTTTCTATTAGTGTATTACTATATTGAGCACATATGCATTTACACAATATAGTAGTCACTAATCACTATCTTGTGGACTTATTAACTTATAAGTAGCTAATTTTTGTCTATATTTTAAAATTTTGAATTAATTTAAGTCTATAAAACATACAATAGGTTATCCTCATAGGAAAAAGGAAAATTTAATATGCGGTAGGATAATTTGAGCATCTAGAGTCAATTTTATTTGCCAAAGACAATAGTAGGAAATGTGATGTTCTCGACCCGTTGGGTTGATCTGAAACCCGCAAAACCAAAATACACTCGATCCGTATTCTACCCGAACCTGAAATGCACCCGACTCGTATTTTACCCGCTCGCCCGAATTGACAGGTCTAGCCAACACTCATGGAAAGATTAATTGAACAACTCACACTCAACACATGGTAAAAACATGAAACACATTTGCAAAAACTCATTTCCAAACACTTTTATTCACAAGAGGAAATATCAAAGGGTCAAATAAAACGAAAGAAGACTACTTAGTCTGTAACTTTCAACATTGGAGGGTTTTTTTTTGTTTTTTAGATTTTTTTTTCATTTTCTTTTTTGTATTTTTGTATTTTTTTGTTTTTATCCAATCCTACAAGAAGTAAATCCTAAAATTCAAAACTACTCTATATGCTTTGAATACCTAAAATGCATGAGAGATGCAAAACTATGAAAATAAAACTAAATACACTAACAACATATTCTCACTACAAGTTAGTCCTAAATGCAATTATGTACAGTACATACACATGCACATAATCAAGAAGACACCATCAATTTCAGTCAAATCCCAATGTTTAGATAAAGCACTCAATACAAGCATGCAGAGTCAAATAGGGGGAGATACAAGAAGCTCTAGAAAGGAGGAGGATAAGGGTGAGGGTGAAGGTGAGGGTAGTTCTAAGGGCCTATAGTCCTGAAAAATATTAGTCTTGGGAGGCTATCATCCCATGGAGCTCATCGTGTTGCTCCTAGACAAAGTCATGTTGTGCGGCATTCTCATACTAAACAAAGACTCTAAGAGACGCTTAGTCCATCTAAATGGGCCTAAGAGAAGGATGGACTTCGGTAAGATCATGGGAAGAAGTCGGCTGAGAGGAACTACAGACTCCATAGTAAATAATTGGGGAGGGAGAGGTATGGGACGCATTACCTCATCACCACCGAGTAAAAACCTTTGGATAGTAGTATGCTCAACATTAGGAAGGGGCATAAGCCGATTCTCAGTGTATATCTAACAAACTTGACCAACCTTCACCTTTCAAAACTTTTTTGTTTAAAAACGATCAATTTCAACCACCTAGACCCCAAAACTCTATCCTCTTACGTAGGTCAACATCTACTGACTTAGAAATAGGAATAATTAGGCCCCTAATCACTGTCCTCCTTAAGGTACTAGTGGTTCCACTCTATAACTATGAATCCAAAAAAGGCCCCAGGTCAGGACGATTATCATTCATAGTGTTGTATAAGAAGTATAGCTCAAATGGCTAAGGCATATTCAAACTATCCTCTTTAGCAGATAATTCGCAAGCTAAAATCACTAGGTCACTCTAATGCAGGGATTTCTAATGACGATACTTTTAAAAGTGCTGGCGTCATGACAATTGGCCCTTGAGATTTCATTCCTAAAAGAATTTGGGTTAAATTCTTAGGGGACATGTCGGTAAGGCAAGTTCAAACGTGGCGGAAAACCAAATATATCATTGAAAGCGCTCAAGTTTAATATAAGAAATGCCCCATTCAAATAGAACAAAATACACCCCTGTTGACAACGGGGACCACTAATGACTTCAACATGTAATGTATTCAAAAATTCAACAGTTAGTTCACTATAGGTATGGTCCCAGGTCATTAGAAGTTGACCCTCGCCACCCAAAAGAAACAACCAGTAGATATTATCTATCAAACCCAAAGTGTTTTCAATCCTTGGCTTGATGTCCCCATTGCTTTGGTATTTTGCTTCTTTCTGTGTGCCCATGGGGACAATTTATGATGAATGTGGAAGGTTTTCATTTTTTTTAGTGGAGGATATGGGAGAATGGGAAGAGAGAGAAGATGGAGAAAGTGGAATAATTAGTACTAATAGATGTTGAAGGAAGGATGAATAATGCACAAATTGAAGAAGCTGGTATGAAGAATAGTTAAATTGGAGAGTACGAGTATAGGGTTTCGAATTGGGAAAGACAAGGAAGAAGATCGTCAAATTTTTGTGGAAAGTTTGTGGAATTTGGAAGAATGAAAATGAGTGTGATGAAGTTTGAATGATTTCAAGTTTAAATGGAGGAAGAGTGGAGGGGATTGAAGGTGATGCTATAAAGGTTTTACAGAGGAAAGGATAGAGTTAGAGAGAGAAGATTTGAAGAAGGGGGAGAATAAATGATAAAGATAGTCAAAATCAGGTTGAAAACCCTTGACCATGACAAACCAGCAATCACCACGACCCATGGTCCCCTCCGTGGTGCCCTCTATCCTCTTTTTTTTTTCTTGGTTGGGTTAGCCACAGACCGTAGGCTAGGCCATAAACCATTTGTGATCAACCTTAACTGTTAACATTTTTGACATTTTAGCCATGGACCATGGTTTTCACCACTGATAGTCTCGGGTAGACTCTGTCTCAATCTATTGCACTTGGCTCACCCTTTTTTTTTCAAATATCTTAAGATCTATATACATTTATTGTAACAAGAAAAAGAAAACAATAAAATGTCATGGATTACCTCCCAAGCTGCGTTTTTTAAGGGTTGAGAGCTTTACTTTCTCTTTCTATACGAGCATGGGATTGATTAGAATATGGATAGTGACCTTCGTAATCATCTCCCCCATAACATAGGGCTTGAGCCATTGTCTATTAACCTTGAATGAACCGGTGGACTCATTCCAGACATCAACTGCACCATAAGGAAAGACTTTGGTGACTTGAAACGACCCCCGCCATTGCAACCTGAACTTTCCTAGAAACAGTCTTAACTTGGAGTGGAATAATAAGATCACGTCACCTTCTTCAAACCATGTCCTCATGATGTGCTTGTCATCCTAATGCGTAGTTCTCTCCTTGTAGAGTTGGGAACTCTAAGCCTCCAACCTTAACTTATTAAGCACATTGAGTTGCATAATTCTCAGCTCTCTAACAGCCTTAAGATCAAAACTCAGCATTCGAATTGCCAACATACTTTTTGTTCCAACTCAACTGGCAAATGATAAGACTTTTTAAACACTAACTGATATGGAGTAGTGACTAGAGAAGTCTTGTAAATGGTCTGATATGCCTATAAAGCATCATCAAGCATTAAGGACCAATTTACTCGAGACCAACCCACTATCTTCTCCAAAATACTCTTCAACTCACAATTGGAGAGCTCAACTTAGTCGCTTATGTGGGGGTGGTGAGGCATAACAACCTTGTGAATAACCTCATACTTCTTCACGAGAGACTCGAGTGGCTTGTTGCAAAAATGAGTTCTATTGTTATCGAAAGAGCTCTTGGTATGCCAAATTTTATGAAAATGTTCATCTTGGAGAATTGAATCAAAACCTTTGAATCATTGGTAGGAGTAGCAATGACTTCCACCAACTTGGAGTCATAATCCACTGCCACTAGGGGATAGAGATTGTTATGGTAAGGAAGGAATGGACTCATGAAGTCATTTCCCCACATATCAAAAAGCTCCACCTCAAGAATAACACATTGAGGCATTGCAAATGACTTAGAAATATTCTTCGTTCTTTGGCATCAATCACATGTCATCACAATGCATCCTTAAAAAGAGTCGGACAATATAACCCACTTAAAGAGCTTGAGCAATAGTCTGATCTGAACCAAAGTGTCCACCATAAGTAGAAGCATGGTAATGGTGAAGGGCAGTTTTGGACTTCATCTTCTACCAAACATCTTCTGTAAAGACCATCTCCACAAATCTTATAAAGAAGTGGCTCCTCCCATACATAGTACTCAGCTTTAGTAAGGAATTTATTCTTTTGTTAACAGCACAACCATGAAGGCAACACTTCACGCGCTTTATAATTCAACAAATCAACATACCATGGAGTGATTTGGTGAGAAATAGTAAGAAGTTAAACATTTGGGAATGAATTGAATATGGGAAGCTCTTTAATAGGAATGGCCTCGTGGCCTAAACAAGACAAATGATCTGCCTCTATGTTCTTTAGCTTAGCATTATCACGAATCTCCAAATCAAACTCTTGGAAGAGGTGAACCCATCAAATTAGTTGGAGCTTAGAATAAGACTTCTTCAAAAGGTGCTTCAATGCAGCATGATTGGTGAACACTATCACCTTAGAATTGATCAAGTATAAGCAAAATTTTTCTAAAACAAAAACTATAGCTAAAAATTCATGCTCCATTGTGGCATAATTTAGTTGAGCCTCATCTAAAATCCAGCTTGTGTAATAAATGGCATATGGCTTGTTGTCTTTCCATTGCACCAAAATGGCTCCCAATGCATGGTCACTTGCATTGCACATCACTTCAAAGGGAAGCTCCCAATCCGGGGCTTGCATTACCGGAGCCAAAACCAAAGCTGCTTTCAACTAGAGAAAAGCACTCAAACCTTCATCATCAAAGTCAAAAGGCATTTCCTTAACAATTAGTTTGTTATAAGGTTTTGTAATTTTTCAAGAATCTTCAATGAACCGTCAATAAAAATCGAGACATCCAAGAAAACTCCTCACACCCTTACAGAAGTTGGTCATGGTAATTTCTTAATCACCTCTACCTTTAATTTGTCACCTTCAATGGCTTTATTAGAAACAATGTGTCCTAGGTTAACCCCTTGTTGTACCATTAAATGACACTTCCCCCAATTGAAGACCAAATTCACAACTGAACATCTTTACAACATTGGACAAATTGTTCAAGTAATAGTAAAAATATGCACTATACACAGAAAAATCATCTATGAACACTTCCATAATATCCTCAATGAAATCACAGAAAATGAGCATCATACAATGTTGAAAGGTAGCGTAAGAATTGCATAGCCCAAATGGCATCCTCCTATATGCAAATGTACCATATAAGTAAGTAAATGTTGTCTTTTCTTGGTCATATGGTGAATAGGGATTTGAAAACACCCTTAATACCCATCTAGATAGTAAAAATAGGAGTTCTTGGCTAACCTTTCAAGCATATCAGTGAAGGGGAGAAAAAAATGGTCCTCATAGGTAGCTTTGTTCAATTTTCTATAGTCAATGCATAGGCACCAACCCGTGATTATCCAAGTGAGAATCAACTCATTATTCTCATTTTTCACAACCATCATCCCTCCTTTCTTAAGCACAACATGGATCGGGCTTGCCCACCTTCACTACAAAAAAAGTGGTTTTTACCAACAGACATTTAGTGACAGAACATAATTTATGTTAGTAAAAGTATTTGTAACACACTAGTCTATTTGTTGCTATTAAAATTTTGAGTTCAGGAGGGAAAGAGTGGTCCCAATATTTTCAACAGATACAAATTTATCTATTGGTATTAGTACTATATTACCAATAACGTAATTTTCTGTTAGCATTGTGATTACATTACCGACATTATAATCTTAAAAAACCTTGTGTTGGTATTACTCAAGTACACCAAAGGGAAACATTAAGTAACTAACAAAAAGAAAAATTTACAGACTATGTACCTAGTGGCCCTTTACAAAAGCTTAAATAAAAAAAAAATAAAAAATACTCAAGTTTTCGACATCTCGAATGCAGGTAGAATGATTCTTCTTCTTGTTTTATCCTCAGTTGCTGCTCTTGTCTCTCAATCTACCTTGAACCAAAAAACTCCCTCAATTTCTCGATTGCCACTATTGTTGCTGTTTTTCGACTCTCCCAATTTCACAGGTATGCTCTTCGACATCTCGCTTGTGCTATTATCCCTAGTTGTTCAATCCAATTTTCAATTGTTTTATTCAATCCAATTTCCTAATTAATCTTGTTGCTCGATCTATCCTAACCTTCTGATTTTCATACTCTTTTTCCTTTATGGCCCTTTTCTGGCACCATTGGTAGAAAAGCTAGGGTTTGGTGTCGAAAATAGAGGTTGAATGGCAGAAGGGGAAGAACAACGAAAACTAGGGTTGAACTCTGCTTGCCTCTTCATCATCTTCTGAAGGTATTATCTTTGCTATTCCCTTGCTTTTTGTAGTTTATTTAATTTTTTTAGGGATTTGGTAAATTTGATTCATTGTATTTGCCTTTATATGGCCGAAGAGTACTTTTTACTTGTTTCTCCTTGTTCTTTTTCTATTTTTGATTTTTTTTCTTCGTCTTTACATGTCTGATTGTGGATTGAATGGAAGCTAATTTGGTTTTGTGTGATCTATTTTTCTGGGAATGAAAATTCTGGATTTGGGTTTGACAATTTGATCAAAATTTCAATTCTTTTTTATTTCAAAGTTGTGGTAGCAGACACATAGACTGAAGAGATCGTTGAATTTCCTGTAAGGTTAGTATCCTTTTCTCTTTGTTTTTGTATACAAATATAGGAATTTTGTATATATATGGGTTAATCTCAGTGTTGCTTGATCAGTGTTAGAGTTGCTAGTTCTATTCCTATATTTTATTGATCTATTTTGGGGCTCATTAAGTGTTACTTTAGTTTTGGGTTCTTTTTGGATTTGATATCTATGTTACTCTTGGAAATTCTCTTAAATTTTCTACTTTTGATGAAATAAAGGATAATATCAAGGACATAGAAATGTGATCTTATAATTGGGTTCTTAATTTTCTTGTCAACTGGCATGGTGTTTAGAAAATCAGGCAAACTAGACATGGATTCACAGCTATCCTACTTTGTTATGTGCTATTTCCATGATTGATCAAGGACAACATCTGTACTTTGTTTCCATGTGCCACTAATCTCTTCAATCAGACTTCAGCATTGGATTTAATATTATTAGTTTGGTAGCTCGCCTTCTTTGCATTCATTAGCCTGAATCTTGATTATGAATTGGTGTACATTTATATGGTTTAAAATGAAGAGCAAGTCTACATTTATGTTGTTGTTTGATTATGCTATTCATTGTTGAGTATCTCTGTGCTAAGACATGGTCACAGAAAGTATGTACATGTAAAACTTAGTTTCTTCTAATCACTCATTGTTGTAGGATCATTTTTTTCTTGAGACAAGGATGTTTTGAAACATTCAAGGACAGAGCATAAGTAATTCTTTTCTCTTTGCCCTATTCTGTGTGCACCCCTTCCCAGCCACTTTGGGGGTTTACCTATTGGCATAAGACTACCTCTATCATCAAAGATGCTGAAGCAGTTTTGGGTAGAAATGGAGTGTATTGACTGTTGTAATCTTGAATAACAACTTCAATTATCATTCTTAGAGTGCTATATGTAGATCTGATATTGTCTAGGCTTTGTCTAACTACTGAGTTTCATATTCACTGTGCACTTGCCCTATCTCCCTTGTAGCTTGTTGTGGCCTGAATTCTAAAGTGCATATTAAAGGGAGCCCAGAAACACCAGCTTGACAAGTTTTGGTGGTGTTTATTGATTATTAGACAGAGGACTTGATGAATGAAGATTAGATAGATAGCCTTTTTGTTTTCCTGATAGAGAGAGGTTAGAGATAGAAAGAGACAAAAAGAGAAAAGGGGGAGGAAAGGGAGATTGAAGATGCTTTGCTTTCTTTCTGGTGTTGCCTATCTTATTGAATATTTTAACAAGGGCAGAGGAAAAAGGGGTCGTTGGTGTTTGTGCTTGATTGATAAAATGGGGGAATTATGATGGGAGTATAATTTGGTATCTATTTGTATCATTCAAGAAGATTCACAGAAAATGAGAGATACAGAGAGATGAGAGCAAGTATCTGATTTTTTTTGCCATTAAATGTAAAAATTACCACCAGTCACTGTTGCTAATGAGCACTATCAAACAACCTTAAAAGGAGTAAATCGTTTTCAATTGTAATTTGAAAACTTCCCATGTCGGGTCGGAGTTTTGTTCTCCAAGTATAGTATAGCAGATAATTATTGCAATTAAAAGCCAACAGAACCTATGTACCTCAATTGGGAGTAATTTGGTGGTCTCATGTGAGTATTACTCTTGGTCCTTAGTTCATATTTCATAATCAAATGTATTAGTTGACGGTTGACAGTTAATTATATTGGTTGATTTTGATTGAATGGTTGTGTGATGTTTTGTCCAAAGGTGTCTATCTAGTAGGCATGAAGTGTTTGAATAGGTAAAACAATTGTCTTGTAGGGATACAAGTACATTTCCATCGATATTTTTATTTGACTAAATTAGTCCTTGAGAAATTAAAAGCTTGTCCTAAATGAGAAAATTTTGTGCTCTGAATTTGATAAGCTTGTGACTTCTAATGTCCTTAATCCTGAAGAATGAATCACAACTATGTCTTGCTGATGATAACTGATGTATAAATGTATGCAGACATGTACTGTTTTCAAACTTTTTTCCCCCTGAAAGAACAATCAATCTTTTATGTGAGTTTTTTTAACTTTGTTGAAGTGTGTAGTTGCTTTTATTCAAATTTCTTCATTAATTTTTGAATTCGTATCAATTTCTTAGGGGTATATAAAACAATCTTGTTGCTTCACTTGAGGAGGACGATGATGTTGACGCAAGATTCCAAACGCAACCAGTGAAGAATACGAAGAGAGGACCGTTGAGGAAAATCAAGATGATGAAGAGTATTATGAGCCGAATATAGTTGAATCCTTATATTTTGTTAACTTTGAGACTTAGCAAATATATGATTAAGAACCACATACAAGTTTTTTTTTGTTTTTAATTCCTTTGGTGCTTTGAAACATTAAGCCAACGTTAGGTGTCATGTACCTTTCCAATTATGAACATCCAATCGATTTAGGATCTTGTTGACTGTGCCGTTAATTTTGGTTGTTTTATTATAGCAAATGTATCATATTGTCAAATTATTGTAGCTACAGGTTTAATTTTCTCCATTTTCGTATGTTCGTTGAAATAAAGAAATTAAATTAGGTACATATAGTTTGATTATCACCAACAGATATGCATATCATTAAAAAGGCGGGAATTACATTACCAATAGATTGTTTTATTGGACAATAGCTACAAGCAATGCATGACAACTATTGCCCATAGATAGATTCTATTGGAGATGATTGTTTTGTGGGGAGAAGAACAAAACCAATAGTCTTATTTGTTAGTAAAACAAGACGTTAGCAATAAAAAATCATTTGTTGGTATAATTATGACAATATCTACATATCAATGTATGTTGGTATTAGTGATCAATTGCAACAGATGAGCATATCTGTTGGTACAATTTTTACCATCAAGCTTTTTTACCAATAGTTTTGTGACAAATTTTTATCTATTGGTATTGACTTTTACCAACAGAAAAAGCACCTTTATTAACACATAAGCCCTGTTGGTAAAAGCCACTTTTTTTTGTAGTGATATACTATCAAAGATAGGGCAGATAATGCCAGCTTTAAGCAATTTCAAAATTTCTTTCTTGACCACCCACTTCATATTAGGATTCAACCACCTTTTGGTGCCTAATTGAAGGCTTATGGTCATCTTTCATAATATACTATGCATGCACACAGAAGGGTGAATTCCTTTTAGATCATTAAAGTATAAACTATAGCTTTGCAATGCATTCTAAGTTCTCCGACTTAGGAGTCAATTTGTCATGCACTTAGATTTACATTAGCAATCATAGGATGTATATAGATTTTAGAACAAGAAATTCATAACTCAAAGAAGAAAGGAGTGGTTTTAAGTCTCCCTTGGGGGCATGCTTCTCATATAAAGAGGGCTCATCTTCACCTCTTACGTGTCCACCTTGTTACTGGTAGGTGGAAATTGTAGAGAGGCTTCAAAAAACTAGGCGTACACTACCCCAGGATTCATACCCTTGGTAGTACTATTATTCAACACACAATGCTTAAGAGGACCACTAAAAACTTGGTTAGTGACTTCGTCCATTACTAAGTTTTCAATCGCAGTAATTCCTCAACAAGTTAAACTCAACATGATCATTGCCCATATTAGACGACAACTTACCATTTTTCACATTAATACGACAATCGGCGGTGGCCAAGAAAGGCCTTCCAAGAATGATTAGGGTGCGCGTATCATCTTTCACCTCATGAATCACAAAATCCACTATCATATACAAATCTCCTACTATGATGGGGACATCCTCTTAAACATCTATATGGTATTTTATAGAATGGCCCGCCAATTCACATATAAAAAGGGGCATCAAGCTCTCACTTTAGCCCAAGTCACATAGGGCAAGGTCAAAGTACACATTCCCTGTCACGCAAGGGATGGAGAAATCACCAGGATCATTAAGCTTAGCGAGAAGCTTGTTTTGGATTGTGGCACTACACTGGCCAGTCAATGCCGCAGTTTCATGCTCTTCTAGCTTTCTTTTATTAGACAAAATCTCATTTAAAAGCTTAGCATATGAAGGCATTTGAGACAAAGTATTGATAAAAGGGATATTAATATAGACTTTCTTGAGGACCTCTAGAAACTTCCCAAATTAGAAATCAAGCTTAGGCTTAGCCATTTTTTGAGGGAAAGGGGAACGCGGAGTAAAAGGTTTTGGGGAAGACTATTTAGGGTCCTCAGGAACCTTTTCGCAACACCATTATCATACACATTATTAGAGGGATTAAAAACCTTTTCCCTCAACAACATTCTTATTATGTAAGTTCATATCATTAGTAACCTCCATAGGCCCCTCAAGTTGTTTGTCGTCCTTCAAAATCATAGCATTGCATTTCTCTCTAGGGTTAGGCTCGGACTTACTAGGAAGTCTTCCAAAAGGTGTAAATGAAGAACTAGCTTGTCAGGAAATTTGAGTTTCTAACATTTTATTGTGAGTAGTAAGCGCATCAACTTTAGATGCTAATTGCTTAATATACTTATCTTGCTTTTGTTGTACCATAAGCATACTCTTCCTCATGACCTCTAAGTTAGACTTTTAGGGAGCCTGTTGGGGAAAGGGAGGCCTTTGAAACTCGAGGGGTGGTCTAGCATTTATTTGGGGCACAGGGGGAGGGTTAGGCCTATATGAAACATTAGGGTGATTCTTCCGACTCGGATTGTAGGTATTGGAAAAAAGGTCATTTGTCAGTCTAGGTGTTGAAGTTGTTAACATAATTGACATGGTCATTAGTATCTTGGGCAAAAGGGTCCTAACATGGCAATTTGTAGTTAAATGGTAAATGAAACCACAAATTTCACATGGTGGGGCAGGGGCACTTGAACTCACAGCCTTGACATTTAAACAGTCCAACCTTTGAGCTATAGCATCCACTTTAACAAAAAGTACAATACGAGCATTAACTTCTAACTTACCTCTAACCCTTTTACATTGGCCTGTTTCACTGGACCATTGATAGCTGTTAAGGGCCATCCTCTCGATCAAATTATAAGCCTTATCCTCGGTCATATTTAGTAAAGCGCTACTCGCTACCGCATCTCTAGTAGACTGTACAGGTTGAGTGATTCTAGTGTGGAATGTCTACACAATCATTCACATTTAAAGTCCATGATGAAGGCATAACCGTAGCAAATCCTTGAATCTCTCCTTAGCATCATAAAGAATCTCATCCTCACATTGAGCAAAAGTTGTAATTTGGTTCCTTAATCTTGTTGTCTTGCTAGGCGGGAAGGGTTTGGCAAGGAAGGCCCTAGTGAGCTCATCCCATCTATTAATGGATCCAAAATGTAAAGAATAGAGCCAAACCCTCACCTTGTCCCTAAAAGAGAAGGGAAATAATCAGAGACAAATGGCAATGATGGAGACTCCATTGAGCTTTAAAGTATCACACACCTTTAAACAGACTGAGAGGTATATATTGGAATCCTCTATCGGGGTGTCACCAAATTGTGATTGTTGCACCATAGAAATGGGAGCTAGCTTGAGCCCAAAACTTTATGCCTCTACATTAAAACAAGTAATACTTGAATTGATGCCTTGGCCTCCTATGGTAACAAAATCCAAAGTGTTCTTCTTTGGCCACGTCCTCCTTTGGCCATCTTAGCTGTGGTCTCATGAGCCTTGTGCTTTGGCTTGTCCAATCTTTGTTTCCTTCTCCTCAAATGGAAAGTCATTGATAGCACTTTGCATAAAGGGGAAGAAATCCTATAAGCACCAACATAAGCATTACCAAAGAAAATAAAAAAGAAAAAAGAAAATCACTTAGTAAATCTTATAAGGACTAACTTGATATTTAATGGCTTGGTCCCCGATAATAGCGCCAAAAACTTAACTTACACAACTAGCACACGATTGTTGTAGTAAAGATAAATATCGTCCTATAGAGACCAATGCAGCTTATAAAATTTTGTCGTACTAAAATGCTAAGTGAATTAAATAATCAAGCGAAATGTTTATCTGAATAAGTGAATCCCTATATTGTAAATGAGGAAATCAATCAATAAAAGACATGTAGGGATTTGTTTTACCTTGCAATAAGTTAGATTCTTGGATTAAACAAGTGCTCTTCTCAAATTTGGACGATTGAAAGGATGATAAAGAAACAAACTGAACCCTTTCTTTCAAAATTAACTGAACTATTTAAACTAATATAATCACCATTCTTTCAAAGATTTTTATTTTAGTCCAAGTTTAAGATATTGATTTATCACTTTTTCCTCCCAACATGCAATCCTCTCATAAGAATCATAAAGTTAAGTCTAGTTTGATTGATCTAATGGTGGGTTTCTTCTTTTGGTAGTTCACCCAACTGTCTAAACAAATACAAGTAAATTGGTCAAAATCACTCACATTCATTCAAAACGTAAGATAGATTACATCAAACCAAACAAAATTAAGCATCATATTTGATAAAATTAGGAATCCAACATCATTATTTGGCCAAAAAATCCCTAGACTAGAAAATATACTCACTGACAATTATTCCAACGAAAACAAAAGAGATTAAACTAAGCATGAATCTAACTAGAATAAACCAAAAAGGAGTTCAAGAAGTAAGGATAGAAATATGCTCAGCAACAATGGAGATATCTTCAGCGATCTTTTCAATCTTCTAGCCTCCACTTGCAAGTTCCTTCCCTTAGTTGTTCTATTGCTCCAAAAATGACTGGAATATATGAACTTTGGAGTAAGATGAGAGATGAAATGGGTGTTGATGCTCTTCAAGTAGTAGAGAAACCCCTTAAAATAGAAGAACTCCAGCAATCTCGGCCACACAACCAGAGGAAGACGAAGAGTTTAGCAGTTTGGAGCCCACCACGGTTCATAGCTTCCACCACGAATCCTCCATGGTGACCTCTAACTCGAGCTTGTTCTTTTCTTATTCTCACCTAGGACACACGAGCTTAAGGGAAGCACCATGGTGATGAATTAGGATCTTTTAAAGGGTCAAAACTGGGTTAAATGGTCTTAAAACCTACAAAGGCATTACACAAGCATACCCAAGTGCAAAAAGAAAATAAGGGCACAAACCAAGTGCTAAAGCACTGAACCGCTAAGAAATGCTAGCAAATGACCCTAAAATAATGCACATTTTTAGCATTTACCACTCTTACTCTACGTACTCAATGATCACTTGGTGCCAATCTTCTTAATCTATCTAAAGGACACAAATTATGTTGACATCTTCCTCTAAGTCTTCATCATCTGGGGGAACAACCCAATGGCTACACAGTGGGATAGTCATATCCTTTTCTACCCCAGTGCCAAAGTCGTTGCAAGTCTTGAAGTGCATCTGCCATCTTATTAGCACTCCTAGGCACATATTTTAGCTTTACTATGTACAACCCATCAAACAATCATAAGCCACACTTGTTATGCGGGATAAGATCTTCTTTCTTAACCTTGTATTCCTCAAGTAGTTGATTGATGACTAACTACGAGTCACCAAATATGTTGAACTCTATGATCCCTATCTCAATAGCCATTTGAAGACCTAAGTTGAATGCCTAATAGTCTACCATATTATTAGAGCATAATTGAGCAAGCATAATCGAATATGGGCAAATGTGCTTTTCAGGAGGAAAAAAACTACTCCAGCACCAGTGCAATTTTGTCCTGTAGCCCCATCAAAATACATTTTCCATGCAAAGAGGATATTGATGAAGAACACATTTTCCCTTAGCGAGTCACCGCTTAGCTCCCAATCGTTAGGAATTGGGTGATCCGCTAGGAAATCTATAATGGTTGCCCATTGGCTGCCTTTTTTGTGGTGCATAAATAAGGTCGGACTACTTCAAGATTACAACCTACTTAGCAAGTTACCCCATTGAGCTTAGCCTTAATAAGATGTACTTGATGGGAGCGGCTTTAGAAATCACGTGCAATGTATAAACTTGCATGTAATGCCTTAATTTCTTAATGGCTAATATGATAAGTAGATCTTTTCAAATGGAGAGTATGTTAATTCGACACTAATGAGCGTATAACTTAAATAGTACATGTAAATTTTTTTCCCTCCTTATTGTCTGGGTAATTGTCCTGAGCTGCAATGTAGAGCATAATAGGTTTCTCAAGAATTGGTGCCCCTAACACAAGAGGATTGGACAAGTATTTCTTTGTTTTCTAGAAGGCCATTTATTATGACTCATCCCACTCAAAGAGTGCACCTTTCTTCATGAGGTGGCTGAAGAGATAACAACGACCAGGAAGAATTTATATGAGTCTTGTAATATATGCCAAGCAACCTTAAAGACCACAATGTTGTTTGAGATTCTTCGGCTCAAGCATCTCTTAGATGGCTCTGATCTTAGATTGGTCAATCACAATCCCTCTATTGTGAATGACGAAAACCAAGAACTTTTGAGATGTGGCACCAAACACACACTAAAGTGGATTCATCTTCAATTGGCATCTTTGTAATTGTTCAAAAATATGAGGAAGATCTTGTATGTGATCCGCCCTCTTCTCGTACTTGAGCACAAAATCATCGACATAGAAATTGATCATTTTGTGGAGCACATCATCAAAAATGGTTTGCATAAACCTATGGTGTGCTGCCCCCTTATTCGTTAGACCGAAGGGCATCACCTTATAGTAAAAGATGTCTTCAGGTGTACGAAAAGCTATGGCCTCCTTATCTGCTAGTGCTATCTGGATTTGGTTGTATCCTGTAATAAAATCCATGAATAACAACGCTTTATGTCCTATGGTTGAGTCAATCATAAGCTTTGTGACTGGCAATGGGAAATAATCTTTCAGACAAGCGTCATTGAGATCCCAAAAATCTATGTAAACGCAAAGTTGCCCATTTTTCTTCCTTACGAGAACAATATTCGGGATCCATGTCGGGTACTTGACCTCGTGAACGAATCCCGCCTCTATGAGCTTTTTAACCCCCTTTTCAATTTTCAATAACAACTTTCGGCGGAAACATCACTGATGTTGTTTCTTAGATAAAACACTACAACCTATTTGATACACAGGCGATGGACTGTGACCTTTGGGTCTAACCTAGGCAATTCTTTGTAGCTCTAGGCAAACATGTCCTTATACTCTAACAGGATATCAAGCTACTCATTTTCCTCTTCTTGTATAAATAACAATTTTAAGATAGGGCGAGGCTCTTGGCTGGTTCTAAGATTCAACTCCGTCAAATTATCAAGTATAACTTGCACCCTATGTTTGTGAGCCTTAAGAGTTTTTGTTAGCTGTATCTTTGATTTGGAGTCATAACAATTGCGAATTATGATATGATTAGAAAAAGCAGTTTTTGTCTCCTCTATAACTTTTTTATTAACTCGTGAAGACCACAGTAAGCCTCTTCTGTGTTTGTGATAAGTGCTTAATGCATACATCATTTTAGGGCTATTTTGCCACATATTTAGGAGAATTATGTGCTTAATGTCATAATCTATACTCATATTCTTGATTTATGCTTGGGTATGGTTGTTTGATGTGTTTTGTAGGATTTCAGGCCTTTTTACCTAACATTTGACCCTTATTGGATATATTTTGACCTCCCCCATGGACACCATATACTGCTACACCCGTGGAGCAAGGAAAGAGCAGAAAATCAGTTCCAGCCAAGACCACGGTCGAACCATGGTGCCTGCCACAAACCATGGTGAGAGGTGAAACTATTGCCACTTCGTTTTCCTTTGGTTGTATGACTTAAAACCTCAAAAATTTTCTATGAAAGGCGTCGTTCAGCAACATTGGAGAAGAAAGCAAGGATAACATAGTTCATCTTCTTTCTCAAATTTTGTTCTTTTTAGTTTAGATTCTTAGTTTGATTATTGTTTTAGTGAGAAACCTTGGGAGAGTGTGTTTGATTTAGAGGCGGTTTGAAGCCTTTGGTTGAAAGGCTATCTTAGTCAAGCTCTTCCTTTCAGATTTCATCAAAACGTGGGTTAGTTGTTTAATCTTTTATTATGTGTGAGTAGTTTTATTTTGTTTAGGGATTTAGTAGTTTATGAAAGTGTAGTTGGATCATATGTTAATATATAGAATTGTACTTATTTCATGATTGGTTTGATTTCGTTCTATCAAGTGACTATCATGTTGTGAGTATATTTTTGGCCAAAGTTTGCTTGCACACTTGAAACAATTGAGTGAAAAACTGAAAGGTGACTTTTGATTGTTAGATTGCATGATAAGACCTGACATAACGTCACCTCGAAAGAGAGATTTGCATGTTAAGAGAACTAGAGAGTAATTGAAGATATTCAACTTGGATTAAGACAAATTAGTTTGAAAGAATGACTTTTGCTTAGTTTAGGCAAATTTGGTTGATTTCAAAAGAATAAACTAAATTTTAGGAGATATTGTAATTCCTCGAGATTAATCAATTAGAGAAAAGCACATGTTTATCATTTTGATCCAATCAACTTTCATAATGACATGAATTCCTAGACATATTTCCTTAATTCATTTAAAACTAGTGAATTTGATGTTGTTAAATTAAACCCTCGTGAATTAGAATTTTACTTAGCATATTTTGATAGACAAAACTCGATGGATTACATTGGTCCCTGAGGAGCGATCTTTTTATCTATACTACGACTACCCGTGCACTTGTGGTAGTGGTCAGTTTGATAGGTTCTAAACTTTATTTATGCCCCCAAGCAATTAAACGCTTGACTTTTCTGTTGCTAAAGTTATGAATTGGAGGATTTTCAACAGTTCTAATTTCGGTAAAGACTGAAGGCTTTCATTGTGAGCCATCTTTGATTCTGTTGAAAACAAAGACCTTATCAATTTTACCTTCCCTTATACGAGTGAATACTGATAGATTTTTCTCTCAAGTGGATAATTGTAGCCTATCAAACATGGAAGACTTTGGGTTAAGTTAAGCATTTTGACCTTCACTCTCAACTTTGTTTTCGACTAAGATAAGCTAGACCACCGACTGCTTGTTCTTCCATCACCCTAAGATTCTGACTGCCTACAGTCACACGAATCCATTGCAACTTTGGAGACGTATACAGAACCTCCTTGCTTATGGATCCTTCTCAAGTTTCATTAAGACCATAAAGTTTTGCTTCGACTACCTTTACTAAGGTAGTTGGGTTTTAGAAATTATAACAACCTCTTTCCATAAGCTTGTGCACATTCATATCAAATCCCTCTTTAGTTCATGCATTTGGCAAGTTATCGCCTTCTTTAGAAGAAAAAAAAAACCTAGAAATAGTGGGCCTACTCACCTTACCCTGCCATTGCTTAAGTGTTCGAACCATTGCCATTCCATTTAGGGTATTCATGCCAGCTCCATCATCTTTTTTCGCAGCTTTGCCCTAGATGCTTTGGCATCTGCACTTAGTAAAGGGTGATTCACCCTGCCTACTATGAGATATAAGCATGTTCCTTAAGAATGGTGGCACTAAACCTATTAAAGTACCAATTTGCTTAACCACTTATTCAATGGAAGAAGTTGTGTTTCCCTGCTTGCTTTCTTCCTTTTTATGTTGTTGCTTATGAGTGTCATCCTTTATTGCTTAAAGAGTATTCTTTATACCACCTTTGCCTGTAGAAGAAATGGTTAACAACATAGTCTCCTCAGACGCAGCACCTTCTTCAAAGGGCCTTGTGTTTGTAAAGTTAGATTTAGCCCTAATAAATGGCTTAGTATCCCCATTTATCCTTTTTTCTTCATCTAAGTAATCCTTAAGGCTTGGTGTAGAGTGGAAGCCGTAATCCCATGTTCATGAAGCCATGGCTGCCCGACTAACAACTTATAGGAGGTCTTAGTGTTGATTATATGGAAGATTAAGGGAGTTGACAAGTGCCCCATTATTATTTCAATGAGGATCACATCAATTGTGCACTAGCCCTCAAGGTTGGACCCCTGAATCATTGTTTCACTCTTAGAAATTCTTTTATTATGATGCCTAAGTTATTCATTGTAGACTTGTCCATGACATTGACACTTGACCCTCCATCCACATGAATGCACTTAGCTTTCTGCTTGCTAATGTAGTCGGTCAAAAATAAAGGACAATTATGAGATTTAGATCCTAATAATAGGTCATCATCAATTAAAGTGATAGTTTTATTACAAATGGTGTACTGAGTAGGCCTTTCAGTTGATTCTCCAATATACTTAATTTTGTCCACATAATGCTCTGGGTGTTGCAAGGCAAAAACAACATGTTGATGCATCTTATTAGGAAGATAACAAATTTATCTCTAGTGCATGCATGTTGGCAAAACCTCTAGAATAATCAAAGTCTTGTTAACTACTCCTTGAGGATTCTCCTATTTGTCATTCGCCTTGTCTTCCACTTCTTCAAGATCAAAACATCAAGTAATGTTAACTGTGACTTTCTAAAAGGAATCTACTAGAAGAACTATTCTAGTGTGATAGCAATAAGCGTCTTTTGCTTAAGTAGGTCAATAAGCTGAATTTCATGCCTTTTAACATTCCTGGACTTATTCTTCCCTTTTGAACGTTGACTGCTCTTTTCCATACCTTTTCACTTTGTACGGTGGAGAGGTGGTAGTTGAACTTGATTTTGCTTCCTTGGCCTCTACCAACTGTTAAGAGTCCATCCCTCCTAATCTTTATCATGAACATCCAAAGAAAGATCGGTAATTGCCACCATAAGTGCTCAAGTGTTGGACTACAGATCCAGGTCATTCCCATAAATAGCGGATTCAATTACTAAGCATTCCTTTTAAGTTTGCTAAGCAAAATCAAGAATAGATTTGGATATTAACTAACAAATGTTAAATATCTAGGACTAAATTCAATGGCTAAAAACATCTAGTAGAAACATCACCTAACGATGTGTTGATCTAACTAGTCAAAGAAGCACTTGTAAGTTGTCACTTTATTGTTGATCCAATGATCGATAATACTTAAGGATTCTCAACTTTCTTTCAAAATCGAGTGAATTAACTTAACTGAACTTGTTACAAATTCTCATTAGATCTTAATTTGATAAAGTTTAAGAATAAGAATTTCATAAGACAACTCATTTCACAAAACTTTCTCAAGTGATTATAAAACCAAGTCTAATCCTAGTTTTTCCAATATCAATCTTCACTTTTAAGACTTCAATCAACCATCTAACATACATGCAAGAAATTAGCCAAAAATCTCACAATAGCAATCAAAACTCTAGGATTAAATTGAAACAACCAAGCAAAGATTCCAAGTGCAAAGAGTTAAAGCTAGCAAAATTAACATAGATTTGGTTTAGCAATGCCTAGATTAAGAAATCCTCTCTCTCATTATTGAAAACAACAAAGCAAACATATCTAAACTCTTAATCTAAACTAAAAGAGAAGTTAAAGGAAAAGAGAAGGAAAGAAAAGCTTATTGTAGCAGCCTGATGATGATCTTTCAGTCCACTTCCAAAAGCTTTCGAATGTTGCTCGATCTTTGGTTCATTCTTCTTCAACTCTCTCGAAAAAGGGATATGGATATGAGGAAGATCATAGATGATGGAAGATGATGGATAGGATGGTAAGAAGGGAAGAAAATGAGGATTCTATCACAGAATTCAAGGCTGCTAACGTAAAAAATGCTCGGAACATGGATAGTCGTGAATAAAACTAGATAACTCTAGGTGTGCGGAACGTCACAGAATGACGTCACTGCTACCTCGATTGTCCTCAAGACCAATTCTAAAGATGCCAACTACCATACGCTTGGTAAGACTCTCAAATCCTCCACCACAAAGATGTAATGTGCAATCAATACGATTTTATTTGGGTTGCAATGTGGGTTTAAAGGTAAAGGGGGAAGAAGTGGGTAAATGAATTTGGGCAATTGTGAAGCTATTTAGCCAACCACGAAGCACAGCAATACTCCAAACCCCAATAAGATAATAATAATACTTCACATGAATTAAAAAAGAAATGAGTTGACAAAGAAAGAGCACAAGATATGCACATTTCCTATGCCAATCAACTTATTCGAACAAGTTTATTTTATATTCTCCTTTTTTGAAATTATTTCCTATTTTTCGTTCTACTTTCTTTATTTTTTTCTCTTTTTTATTAGAAAATGAAATGAAGATTTCAACTATTGATAGGCAAAGGATTGTTAAGTGTCAACTCACAACCTAATGTTT
>JACYFF010031956.1:28004512-28037632 GCA_017589665.1 Selenicereus undatus
GTAGATATATATGTATATATATATATATGCACAAGCCGAACAAGAAAAGAATAAATCCAAATGCTCAATGTTAACGACCCCTCAGTAAACCAATACCGAAGCCATCTTAAACTCTATTACCCCCAAACATACATGAAGTGATGCTTGATAGTCATGGCTTAAGAGTAGGAATATATGTATAGCCAAGGATGTATATGAAGGATTCACAATAGCGATAGATATAAGCTCAAAGGGGCTAGCAAAGGGGATAAACATGTGACACATGGGTGGACTATTTGGCGATGTAGCTAAAGTGACCAAAGAAAGGATGCGTTGTCATATCATCTAATATGTGAATGTGAATGCAGTCTTGAACCAGAATGTAGGCAAGTTTTAGGGATGCAACTTAGAAGAGTGACAGACATGAGAGAACATGAGACTAAATATAATGAATTAATATATATAAGACTCAAAGTCTCACAGAATATCTACCAAAGTCTCAGATGCTCATAAAATGAAGATCCTGTACCAACATTAGTGTGAAGGACTCTAGGAAGCAACATAGCTCTAAAAGAGACATTCACAAAACATTCAAAAATTTTCTCAACAATGGGGCCATTCATCAAAGTAACATAAGCTCATAAAAGTTATTTTGCCTAGAGAATCATCATTTGAGTTTTTTTTTTTCCGAACTTTTCAAATTTTTTTTATTTTTTAATTTTTTCATATTTTTTTAAATGCCAACCTAAACCTTAAATACGAAACTAAACAATTCACCTAAAGACCTAAACGCAATGCTAATGCAAGTTGTATAAAACAAGTTTGAACTAAAATGCAAAAATTACAAAATATCCCTCATCTGGGCTTCAACAATACATTACCCTCAATGACAAACATATAAAGCATGATAAGACTAAAGAGAAATGGGATCATCCAAAAGCACACACCCACTAAAAATTGAGGAAAGAAAAGCAAAGAAAAAAGAAGAGGAACCTTAGGTCACCTCCTAATCAACACTTCTTTTATGTCTCTAGGTAGGCCATACATCGATCATCCTTTAGAGGGGAAAAACCGGACAACAAAGGAAGTCTGCATTACTTGTTCCTCCTTTGTCACTAACCTTAAACGCAAATTCTTACAAAAGAATGAACTATCTCAAGTAGAGAGGATGAAGGTCCTTCTTAGGCATCAATTATCACTAAGCTCCATAGTCGACATAGACATTCATCTTAGGGTAGACGCTAGTAGATGGGTCACCATCATAACAACCAAACTTAACCACCAAATCGAGGTCAATCTCATCATCACCCAAAAGGAGGCCAAAGATAACAATACTTCGGAAATCGTGGAACATTCACTCAAATAACCCTCCTCAAAAGTATAGGGCTTATCCTTGACCATGTTGGGTGGCAAATTTTCAACCAAATCCACCTTTGCACAATCTGGCTCATGGCCCTCAAAGGAAACAAAATCAAGCACATGTGGATCATTCAGAAAAACATCAACTAATTTCACAGTCTTATCAGAAGCTAGCACATCACATCTACGACAAGGAGGGAAGAATAAGAAAACTCATAGTCCTTAAACTAACAAAATTCTGCCTGGTGCTCTCCCATTTCAAATGTCAACCTCTCTCCTTAACATCAATTTCGCATCCCATAGTGGCCAAGAAAGGCCCCCTAATGATGATTTGGGTGCGAGCATCTTCCAGTATATTAAGAATCACAAAGTCCATAGGCACATACAAGTCACCCACTTTGATAGAAAGGTCACCCAAAATACCCAAAGGGAACTTAACAGAACGACCCATTAATTGAAGTGAAATAGTGGTGGATCGTAACTCTCCTAAGTCAATTCTCTTGAAAATATAATAGGGCATCAAAATCACCCTAGAACCAAGTTCACACAAAGCCCTGTTAATGCAAACCTTTCCAATCAAGCAACGAATAGAGAAGTTACCAGGTCCTTAAGCTTAGCTGGAAGTTTATTTAGAACCACAGCACTATACTCCTTAGCTAAAGCTTGCATTACGCTCCTTAGCTAAAGCTATAGTCTTATGGTCATCAACCTCCTCTTTTTAGAGATGAATTCTTTCAAAAATTTTGCATACATAGGCATGTGAGGCAAAGCATCATTGAATGGAATGTTGTTGGGGCTGCAAGCTCATGGTGGCATTGTACTCAATCAAGGTCACCTTTTACAGGGACTAAGTCCATCTATCGTGCTTTATTCTCAAGATAAGTAAGGAGATCAAAATTCACTACAACAGATTACTGTTATAGTGGCATTTATCTCATGGTAATAATGACAAACGTTACCCAAGTAATCATCCAGGTTAGAATTCATGGGCTTTGGTAGCGTTTATAAAAATGCCACCATAGCCCATTATTCATTACCGTGTCCTGCCCAATCAGTTGCCCGCTGAAAATTTAAAAAAATGCAGGACACACAAAACTTCATTCTCATGCTCTCCCAAAATAAACCCTCGAAGTCCTTCATTCTACAACTAGCACACACACACATCTCGCTCAAACCACCACTCAAATTAGGGTTTCTCCGGCGAAATCCAGCAATTTCTCCTGTGAAATTTCTCCATAATCCAACTATTTCTCCTGCGAAATTGCTCATTTTAGTCAGGCGCAACCCCTTCTTGTTCTCAAACCACTACGGAGAAGTATAGGTTCAAGGATTCTCGCACACAATTGCTTACTCCGGCTATTTCTCCTGGTGAAGAGGTCAAGAAAGTGTCGGAATTTCTCAATGGATGTGCTATCTAGGCCAGGTCTATCTCGCTCCCTCTGTCTCTCTTTCTCTCTCACTGTCATTGGGTCTTTGTGTCGCCATAGTCTTTGACTCTATTAATATGGCTAATTACAGTTCTAGTCTCAATCTGGGCTAATTACATTTATCTTCCATCTCAGGACTAGGTTAATCAATAATTATTCTTTCCCCTTTCCGCGCTGTTTGCAATCACTAGAGTTGATTTCTGGTGGATTATGATCTTGCAGAGAAACTCAAATCTATTTGGTATGTCTTTTTGTAAGATATGTTTGGCATGTCTCTTTGTAAGATGTATAGATTACTTCGCTTTATTGGCACAAAAAAGTGTTCATGGCTGCATTACTGGGTCAGTTGGTTTTAGGTTGGAATTTGCTTTGGTGGGTCTCATTTTGTATACTATTGACTTGAACCAGTTGGTGTGGTGTAAGATAACATACATTGGGTTTATTTTGCAAAGGTGTGACTTCTTTGTTCTGATGCACACTTAGGAATTCTGGATTTATGGTAGACTAACTTGAACCAGTCCACTTGGGTGCCTTGCTTCTTATCTAATCATATCCACACTTGCAATACTTTCCCACCATACATAAGTAGATAAAGCTCATCTTGGGGACATAACTAAATAGAGTTTAGCCTACTTAGATGGGAAATTAACTATGAAATCACCTGTGTTTTGTCTAGTTTGATATTTTTTTGTTTTCCTTGGGTTCCTTTTAGGGGGTGTTTGTCTGTAGTTGAGATTCCTTTGGTTTTAATGGGGAAACAAATAGGGTTTCATATAGCGAGAAACTCAGTTATGTAATTCCAACACTTTGACCAGTAAATCTATGAAGTGTTCATGGCCTTTTGTGGTTTGATGTTATGTATGATGATATGAGTATGACTAGTGATAGTATTTGGAATTGTAAATTGACATGGCTCAAGTATCTCTTGTTTTCGGTTTTGGTGAACTGTCTATTTAAAAGAAGCCTTGTGAGGCATAACAAATAGAGATAAACTTCTTCAACCATAATAATTCTCTAAGAGGAAAAGTGAGGATCCAAAAGTAGGCCAACTTTGCTCTTTGTTTGCTCAAATCCCCTCTTTGGCCTGCCTACTCATCTTCCTTAACTCCCTCTCTCATGGCTTCCTCTCGCTCAGTTCTCTTATTGTTGCCCCTTACTCAAGATTAAAGTGACTCTCTCTCTATCTATCTTCCTTACACTCTATCCCTGTTGTTGTCATTGTAGCTTTTGAACTATAGCTGAAGTTGATTCATAAGTGTTTTGAAGTGCCTTTCAACCTTAATGACCATTCTTTTAGAGCACCGCTAAAGTGCTCTTTAAATCTGAAGCTATATGCCTCATTTTTGTTGCAATTTTTCTTTTTTGTGGGATATTTAGTTATGGTTCCTTTAGAAATTGAATTTGTCCTAGAAGTGCAATATAAGGATTTCCATCCATGGTGTTTTTATGGAGCTTCCTAGCTGTAATTTCGCACGGTTCAAGTGAGTTTCCTAGTTGCTATTTCGTACGGTTCAGGTGATTTTCCAAAAGACCTACTCTTTTTTGTGTAATTACCTATGGCTTGTTGGTGGTATGCTGCATTTGCTGCGTTTCCTTTGTTTATTGCTTACTTGCTTCTCCATTATTAGTGTAGACGTAATTGGCGATATGACTACCTAACCGGCATGGCGGCATGTATGATAGATGGTTTTGGTGAATTGTGGCTCATTGACAGTTCATGTATGACATAGCCTTATTATGCATCCTTTCTTTTCCTGTTCCTTAGTTGGGTTTCCCCAAATCTTCTCTTTGCTGTCATAATTTTGAAAATTTAGTCATTTTTGTCAGTTACCTTTTTAGTGCATGTTCATGTTACCTGAATTGATTGATATGTCAAGAAAATGCCATATCTTCTTCTGGAAAATGCGATATATGTCAGTATAAAGAAGATTGAGTCTTGAATGGATGTTTTGAATGGGACATTGCAGCTTGAAATGTGAAGACTTTATTGCCTGTGAGCATGGTTTTGAGTTCTGACAAATACCCTTGCAGTGACAACATGATTTTGTGCCTATTGGTGCATAGGCCCAAACTGTACTAGGAGGTTTGAGCCTTTGGGGGAGGATTTAAGTGTGGGAAAGGCACCACTTTTGCAGAAGGGGTTTGCTAAAGTGTATCTAGAATGGTCTTGCCCAACATTGTATGGGGTTTGCTCCATGGTGTTCTATGGGTGTGAGGAATAATGGTTGGGTCTTTTGCTTGAAAAATGAGAAGGAATTCCAAAGGGAAAAAGTGGGGTAATGTCTAACTTTAATCTCAAGTCATTACAAGGATTACATCAAGATAGGCATAGTGCTATTCATTCAATCAATTTAAGTTCAATGAACTAGTGATGTAAGGAAGCTTGATGATTTTGTCTAGAATCCTCTAGTTAAAAATATTGATTCAAGTTCTTGTTTTAATTCATTAGCAATTTTTAAAATATATATAATAAATTCCCAGAAATTGATGGCTCATGCCTGTGAAAGATTTGAGCTTTTTTCTGTTTGTGCATTTACTGTCCATTGTTCTCCTTATTTTTTGGGAAAACAAGCATGGAGCTTCCTCTTAATTTATTCTCATTTTCGTTCTTTTTCTTCTTTCTCTCTATCAATTCTATACTTTCTATATTTTATAGTCTCTAAGTGGTGGTATTATTCTTGTCTTGATCTGACAATACGTTCTGCTGTAAAGTGCCCTGCTTTTACTGTGAAATATTCTGAGCTGTTTGTGACATCTAAGTGTCATCTAAGTGGTTACAGTCTTTAAAAATATATGCCATGCTTCCATAACAAATCTCAAAGATTATGGGGGTATATCTTTCATGTCCCTTTTCACTCCTTCGAAATAAATACGTTGCTAGCCATGCATCTAGTAAATAAAACAAAGTAGCTTATTCTCTTTTCCCTTATACTAGGAACATAATGACAAAAAGGTTGTCAAACGTTCTAATAGTGATGAATTCCTTGGTTTGAATTTATACGTAGGTGATCACGGCAAAAAGAAGATTTTTGATGGATTACATGATTTCACTCACATTGAGCTTGTCGAAAAGCTACTTACTCACTTGTTGCAACAAGTTGGATGTAAACCGTTGGATGATGGATGATATTTATTCTGTAAGCTCATTGAAACCTCCTTGTGCTTGCTATGTGTTAGGCGATAAATTACCGTATTTTGCGTGCCTCTTTCACCCACTTTTAGCTCGTATAATAACTTAATCTTTAGGATTTTTACTTGTTTTATTTATGTTTTGTAGAAAATAAGTTCAAATGGAGCAAGCACCACAAAAAGGAGCGAAGACATACAAAAACAACGAAAACAGGCAAGAAAGGGGCAACGGAGGGCACCTCACCAGAAAAATGGCACGGTGGGGCTGTGCCACTTGGCACAGTCGTGCCCCTCCCCCGACGTCCGCTCGCCTAATTTTCTATTTAAGCCTCCTTCGGTGTTTTTGTCTGGGACCTCCCCGGGCTCTCCTTTAGTGACTTTTTTGGAGTTTTTAGGTTAGGATTAACCAATAAAAATCCCATTGGGGAATTAGCTTAGGATTTGTCTTTAGATGTTTGGATTCAAACTTGTGGGTTCTCAAGTTCATTCAATCAACATAAGTTTTCTCTTCTCTTCCTCTCTTTATTTTGTATGTTTATGTTCATGTTTTGGTTTATATGCTTTTGTAATGTTTATAGATTACAGTTGTGAATTTGAATTGTGATTAGCCTTGTGATGGCCAATTGATTGTTGTTAGACTTTTGCCCCTCTTGTTCAAGCTAGAATTTAAGGTTTTCTCTCACGCCCACCATGTGTTCGATGAAATGCTTGAAAGAGCTTTCATTCGTGTTTTGGGGCAATTAACTTATGCTGAAAGGTGAGGTTGATTGTCTAGTGTGGGTAGAGCGAATGGTCGGGATTGGGACATGAAACTAGTCTCGTCGCTGGCTAGGTCAAGGGTTGTCAGCCTAGTAGTTTAGTCGAACTAATCCCATGAAAATAGGTTGTTAGAACAACTAGACTAGCCTATTGACCCTTGAGAGATGGCTTGGGTGGCCTTAATGATGCAACTAATCAACCTCGAATAGTAGCATAACTTGGGAAGGTGATGGTTTAACTTGATCAACTAGTTTATCTCAAGTTTAATCATAATCGTAGTCCTTTGGTTATTTTAGTGGTTTAGTTCTATTTTCTATTCATTCAGTTTTGCCTAACTTGAAACGCTTTAGTTAGTTCTGGTAGTTGGAAATACAACTCCCTGCGGACGATACTCCACGTACTCAACGATACACCTTAAACTTGGGGTTTATAAATATTAAAACTATTTCCATAACAATTTTTTGGCGCCGTTGCCGGGGAGTTGGTGCTTTCCAATATTAGAGCTTACTTGGGCATTCAAGACTAGGCTTTTATTTTGAAAAAACAATTGAATTGAGAATTGAAAAACAAAATGTCTTTTTCCCACTTTCCTCAATATGAGCATGCATTGTTTTGGAGATACTATGATAGATTACATGCTTTTCTTGCTCATTGTGATTTTTGCTTGGAGAAGTGGGAACTTTTGAATATAGTGTATGAGGGTGTCAATTATGAGACCCGTGCTCTTTTAGAGTATTGGGATTTTTGTGTTCAAGATGTTAATGAAGCATGTGATTTTCTTAATTGGTTGGCTTGGGATACTTATGAATTTGAAACTAGTTGTTTTGATTCTTACATCCCACCCCCTTGCATCCCTAATTATGCTTCTCTTATGTGCGAGATTTTTCCATTGTTTTGATCATGACAGTAATTCTTGTCACTATTATATTTCTGATGAGGGCTTTGCTAGACTTAACAATATGATACAGATAATGAATGAGCAACAAATTGAGTTTGCTAATAAAATATGGGAGTATCACTTATCACCTAAAACTGACCTTAGTTCTAGTTCTCCTAGACTTAATGTCAATCTATGTGATGTTGGTGCGTCTTTCCCTCCTCTAGAGTCCGGACTAGAGGAAGTACTCGACCCTCCCTTGACTACTTTACTCACAGTTGCTCCATCCTTTCCTAATACCCTTAGAGACAGCACTGTGTTTATCATGACCTTTCTTGATACACCTCCCCCTTTAGCCCAGTCGATAGAGTTCGGGGTAGGTGAGACCATTGGTGTTAGCGCTAGTGTTGATGAGGATGATACTTGGTCTGAGTTGGGCGATGTTTTTATTGAGGAGTATGATATTCATGAAACTCCCATAGGGACTTCATGTGTGGATGTAGTGGTTGCGGGGCCAGCTAATCATGATTTTGTTAATAATATATCCCCCAACCCTCTTGATACATTCCATGCTTCTCCTTTCCGTTCACTACCCTCCCCTCCCCCTGAGTATTGTAATATGTTACCTGCTGATTATCATGATATGCTTGAGGGGAGTGTGGTTAATTGTTTGGAGTCTGTAGGTACGTTCCCTCCCTTAACCCTTATAGGTTATACCTCGAGACCGTGCCTACGAAAATCATGTTGACCTTTGCATTCGATCACTCTAAGGATTTTTCAAGGGCATTTGATGAATTTTAGAGAGCACTTGCCATTATTTCAAGATTCATGTTTAAGTGCTCTTATTCCTATTCATTTGAGTTGCATGCTCAGGTGTTTGATAAGCTCATACGAGCTTTGACAGCATTTGATTTGGTAGCTCAAATCTTGTGATGAGGATGAGTGGCTTATGCTCCTTCAACCTCCCATCACACCGTCTTGAGTAGGTGATAGTTTTGGTGCCCCCAGCACCTAACCTGGTAAATTCATTCCCTCTTTTCTCTTTCTTTATTTTTATTTTGTATATATAGATTTTGCTCTTTCTTATTTATATTTTGCTTTTTGTAGTTATTTGTGTAGATTTCTTTCTTTTGTATATATCTGTGTTTTGTTAGTGGTTATGACTCCTTAGCTCCCAATAAGGACATTGTGAGATTTAGGTGTGGGGGTGGAAAGTCATATACCCTATGCATATTTTTGTGAAAATTTTTCACTTTTGTATAGTTTTTCTTTTTGGCTTTGGGGAAGCTTCATACTATTTTGATTAGCTTAAATCCCCTGTACTTTGGTTATTAGCTTGTATAGGAATGTGATGTGCAGGATAGATCTTTGTCCTAAGTGTATCATTCTTGGTTCCCAATTCTAACCCCAACAGTTTGTTGTAGCTATGTAATCCAATTCTTATGTACACTTCATCATTATCTTAGGATCTTAGTCTTCCGTGATTAACTCTCCCACCTATTTTTGACACGGTTACTTTAATATTTGTCGACATTTAAAAAAAATTAAAAAAAGGAGAAAAAGAAAAACATAAAACAAGGAACGATAAGTATCCCTTTGAGGCATGTGCTACTGGGCATTACCCTTTGAGGCAATACTGCTGCTCGGTGTTATCCTTTGAGGCAATACTACTATTGGGAAAGCTGGCTTTCTGTGTTAACAAGCCAATAATGTAGCATGTGTCAGTTGGGTGGGAACGAGTTTGATTTTGGTAAGCTTAAGTCCTACGATGATGATACACTTACACACCAAGCACTAGGATGGATTCCAAGTTTTGATGTATTTTAGGTTGAAAAGTTGGTGCTTTGATGTCATGTATGTGGATATAGAGTCTTGATATGTACACTCTGTTTATATACAGGCTAATATCTTTGTTGCATTGGTGATTCGGTTGGTTAGAATGTGTACAATCCTCCCCTTGTATAGATATTTGTGCCTTGTTTGTATATCTATTGTGCTTTCTCTGTTTTCCTTTCTCCTTTTCCATTTGTTTTCCTTTTTCAAGATTTTGTGGGTATATCTTCTGCAAACCCTCACGAGACCTTACTCCTTACTCATCCATTTGGGGGAACCAAGGGGTTCAAAGGACTTGTCGCATACGGTAAATGCAACCGTGATTCCTACAAAAATGAGTTAGGTTCTTAAGTTAGTTTTTCTTTTCTTTTGCTCAAGGACGAGTAAAAGATAGGTGTGGGGGTATTTGAAAGGCAATAAATTATCGTATTTTACGTGCCTCTTTCACCCACTTTTAGCTCATATAATAACTTAATCTTTAGGATTTTTACTTGTTTTATTTACATTTTGTAGGAAATAAGTTCAAATGGAGCAAGTACCACGAAAAGGAGTGAAGATAGACAAAAACAGCGAAAACAGGCAAGAAAGGGATGATGGGGGGCTGAACCACCGCACCAAGAAAATGGCACGTTAGGGCCATGCCATTTGGCACGATCGTGCCCCTCACCCGTCGCCCGCTCGCCCGATTTTCTATTTAAGCCTCATTCGGCGCTTTTGTTCGAGACCTCCATGGGCTCTCCTTTAGTGACTTTTTGGAAGTTTCTAGGTTAGGATTAGCCAATAAAAATCCCATTGGGGAATTAGATTAGGATTTGTCTCTAGTTGTTTGGATTCAAACTTGTGGATTCTCAAGTTCATTCAATCAACATAAGTTTTCTCTTCTCTTCCTCTCTTTATTTTGTATGTTTATGTTCATGTTTTGGTTTATATGCCTTTGTAATATTTATAGATTACAATTGTGAATTTGGTTTGTGATTAGCCTTGTGATGCCCAATTGATTGTTGTTAGACCTTTGCCCGTCTTGTTCATACTAGAATTTAAGGTTTTCTCTCACGCCCACCATGTGTTCGATGAAATGCTTGAAAGAGCCTTCATCCGTCCTTTGGGGCAATTGACTTATGCTGAAGGGTGAGGTTGATTGTGTAGTGTGGGTAGAGTGAATGGCTGTGATTGGTGATATGAAAATAGTCTCGTTGCTAGCTAGGTCAAGGGTTGTCAACCTAGTAGTTTAGTCGAACTAATCCCATGAAAATAGGAGGTTAGAATAACTAGACTTGCCTATTGACCCTTGAGAGAGGGCTTGGGTAGCCTCAATTACGCAACCGATCAACCTCGAATACTAGCATAACTCGGGAAGGTGAGGGTTTAAATTGATTAGCTGGTTTATCTCAGGTTTAATCATAATCGTAGTCCTTTGGTTATTTTGGGGTTTAGTTCTATTTTCTATTCCTTCAGTTTTGCCTAGCTTGAAATGCCTTAGTTAGTTCTGGTAGTTAGAAACACAACTCCTTGCGGACAACACCCCAAGTACTCAAGGACACACCTTGCACTTGGAGTTTATAAATATCAAAACATTTTCCCTAGCACTACGCTATGCTATGTGATGGTGGCTACGTATATTTTGGATTAGGAATACTATTTAAATACTCTTTCACGATATATTGAATGTCATTTCGGAAAAACTTTAGGTTTGAGTTTGTTATTTTAAGTAAACTACAAACATAAAGGTAGTTCACAAATGACAGGGGCAGAAAAGTGAAATGTGAAATTGGTGAAAGTTGAAAACATCCAACGACAATGTTTATTTGAGCCTTCACCAGCAAACCTCATAAATGCCACGCAAGCCTTTGGCGACATAGCCTCTAATGGCAAATAAATAAATGTCGCTATAGGATACGCTGGTGTTTACAAATGTCGTTACAGCTACAAATAAATGCTGTCAAAGCCCTTTATTCTTATAGTGATTTGTTATTAAAATTAAATTAATCCGCTACAAAAACTATCAAGGAATTAAACAACACAAGCAACGGAGCACGTGAAGCCTTTCCTCCACCACCAACGACAACTAAGGCTTCACCCAAATCGAGTTCTCACTCTTACCTAGCTTAAAAGAGAATCAAATCCCTTAAACCTTGGAGAGGAGTCAAGAAGGTAGTTCCTTTGGCGAGATTCTTCCCCATACCCGTTCAGTAGTCTACTGAAGTTACTTAACTCTTTACCCTTCGATTAGTGGCTAGCTTTGCTTGCCTCCTCCTTCCATTGGAATAACCCTGATTCAAAGTAAAGGAGTAAGAATAGCCTAATTGCGATCAATCGAGCTCTTCTTTCTCATTTGGTTGTTTCAAAACTAACAATCAAAGTATCATAACCCTCTTTCAAGATGAAGTGAAATACCTAAATCTAACCAATTGCCATTTCTCAAGAGCGCTTAATTTGTATACAGTTCATTAAGCATGCAATTATCAAATTCTAGTTTCTCAATTGGTATGACTTTCTTGAGACTCCACATAATCAAGTCAAATCCTAGAGTTCCAATAACAAATTTCATCTTTTAGTTCTTTAGCCAATACCCAAAATGTGTAAGAAAGTGATCAGATTTATCACAAGATAACAGGCACCTAGGATTCAATAAAATAAGTCAATAGATTCCAAAATATCAAGGAGATTAACACAAGATTGGGATAATTAACAAGTATCTACATCAATCCAAGATTAAAACAACAAAAGCTAATCCAAATTACAAAACATAAATCCTAAAATGAGAAAAGAGAACAGAAGAGAAATACTCTGCCAAAGAACACCCTTGAATCTGTTGATTGCAAAATCGCGTGGAATCCTTACAAGATCTCCTCTTCAATTCTCTATCTTCTTCTAATCTAATTTAAAACCTAATATGGATGATGGATTATGGTGGTGGAAATTGATAGGCGAAGAAATGAGATTGAAAACAGGCCTTTTATCACGAGAATGCTCCAGTCAAACTTAAAAACCATCTGAAAGTCGAACATCCATGAAGAAAACAAAGTGAGTCAAGGAAGGAGGCTTGCCACGGTCTAACAGTGGGGAACCCCACAGACTGCTGTTACCCACTGGTCGACTTGTTTCTTAATTGTTTCTGCTACTGCTTCTTCCCAAAACATCCTGGACCATGGCACTAACTACGGTATGTCTATGTTGGGTGTCTTTGGGCGTCTTTTGCTTCCTTGTTTGATGTACAAGGCCTAAAAATCATCCTTCTACTCACATATCTTGGGCTCACAAAGTAAAAATTTGCAAAAACTCTCAAAATAAGTGAAACCAAGTGTAATAGTATAATTTAGGGTATAAATTGTACAATTAAGCACACTAATCCCTTAAAATGACTCCCAAACACTCAAATGATCCACGTAAATAAGACGTTCATCAAATATTCACATGCAACTTTTTAAGCACATCAAGAAACTTCCCAAATTGAGCATCAAGTTTGGCCCTAGCAAAGGTGGCATGTAAGGATTTCGGAAAGGTGATATAGGCTCATTGGGCTTTGTACTCTTACTCTAATTTTAGGAACTATCCTCACTAGGCAAAGCATTAGCACTCATATCCCGACTATTTCCACCACCATAACTCTAGCACCTTTGGGACCCTCTAATTGTTTACCACTTCTCAAGACAATATAATTATAATGATCTTTGGGGTTAGGGTTGAAGTTGCTAGGTAATCTACCCATAGGTATAGAAGAAGAACTAGCTTATTTGGCAATTTATGACTCCAATATCTTATTGTGAGTAGTACGCAAATTCACCTTAGAAGCTATTCGCTTAACATGCTCATCTTGGTTTTGTTACATCAAAGGCACACTCTAGGGAAGTTAGGTCCTTGAAAAAAAAAGAGGTGGGGCCTAACATTAGCTTAAGGAAAGGGAACAGGATTACTCTTATAGGACAAGCTGGGATGACTCTTCCAACCAAGATTGTAAATGTTAGAATAGGGGTCATGGTTCAGTTTAGACTGGAAGTTATTTTCATATGCAACTTACTTATTAGAGGATTGGGCAAAAGGGTTTCTAACTTCACAATTCAAGGTCACATGGTCAAAAGATCCACAAATATTATAAGTAGGGGGGGGGCACATGCATTCACTGCATTGACATTCAAATGATAAATCCCTTGAGTCATATCATTTATTTTAGTGGTAGACAAATTTAAAGCATCAAAATCATATTTACCTTCGGCGAAGCAGTCCTCACATTAGAGCATTGGTAATTGTTGAGCGTTCGCTTCTCAATAAAGTTTTATGCTTCATCCTCTATCTTGTTCATCAAGGTTCCTCCCATTGCAACATTGATTAGATACCTCATGGCATGTATGACACCCTTATAGAACAGTTGCACTATCATCCATTTTTGAGACTATAATGGGTTCATAATAATAAGAGCTCGTTGAAGTGCTCCCAACCTTCATAAAGTGATTCACCCTCCTGTTGAGCAAATGAAGTGATTTGGTTCCTCAAGCTTGCTATCTTGCTATGAGGGAAGAACTTAGCAAGGAATGCTTTAGTGAGCTCATCACATGTAGTAATAGATTATTTGGCAAAGAGTAGAGCCATGTCCTAGCTTTGTCCCTAAGAGAGAATGGAAATAAATAGATACAGATCGCATAATTAGAGGCTCCATTAATCTTCAAGGTAACACACACTTTAAGAAAAACTAAAAAGTACAAATTTGGATTCTCCAAGCGTATGCTGCCGAATTGATATTGTTGCACCATTGGGATTAGTGCTGGTTTGAGCTCAATATTTTGGCAGTCACAGGGGGTTTAGTAATTCTTAACTAACATTGTGAACTCTCGGAGTGACATAGTCCCTAAGGGTTCTCCTTTGCTCATCTTATGCAAGGGTTTGGCTCTTCTAACTCCTTTTGAATCTTTATGCCCCTTATTCTATGAAAAGTCCACTCGATCTCGGGGCCAAACTCAAATAGTGTTTCCAAATTGGGGGACTTGTGCATAAAATGGAAACTGACCTGCACACAATCAAAGCATATAAAAATGAGTAAAATAGAAAAATAAAAAGGAAAGAAAAATGGTTGGTAAACTCTCTTTAGGCAACTCAATATTGAAATCTAGTCATCGACAATGGCACTAAAAATTTGATTATCATTGCAAGTGCACAGGAGTTGTCTTATAGATCAAAAGTCGTTCCCATGAAGACTATATTAAATTACGAAGTATTTCATTGAAGTTTGTGAAGCAAAATCAAGAATGGATTTGGATTTTAACTAAAAAATGTTAAACAAGTAGGACTAAATTCAATGGCTAAGGCATCTAGAGGAAGCACCACCTAACAATGTGTTGATCTAACTAGTCAAACAAGCAGTTGTCACTATGTCGATTGCTCCAATGGTCAATGATATTTAAGAATTCAAAACTTTGTTTAAAAACGGAATGAATTAACTTGATTAAGCTACTTACTAATTCTTATTAGATCTTAATTTAATCAAGTCTAAGAATATGATTATCACATGACCACTCAATTCACAATCCTTTCTCAAGTAATTATAAACCAAGTGTAATCCTAGTTTTTCAATTGCCGATCTTAACTTTTAGTACTTCAATGAAGCATCTAACATATACAAGAAATTGGCCAAAAATCAAACAATAGCACTAAAACCTCTAAGGTCAAACTTAAATAATCAAGCAACGATTCAAAGTGCAAAAAGTTCAAATTACCAAAATCAACATCTGTTTGGTTTAACAACCCTTAGATTAAGAAATCTGATCTCATATTATTAAAATCAACAAAGTTGTCATCTCTAAACACTCAATCTAAAGTAAAAGGGAATCTAAAGGAAAAGAGAAGGAAACAAAGCTTGTTCTAGCAACCTGGATGATGACATGTTAATCCACTTTTAAAAGCCTTTGAATGTTGCTCGATCTTTGCTTTTTTCTTCTTCAACTCTATCTAATAGTGGGTTATACATATAAGGAAGATGATGGATGATGGATGATGGAAGATGATGGAGTATGATGGGAAGGCAATAAAGTAATGATTTTGTTGTGGTATTCAAGGCCACTAACATAAAAAACACATGGAATGCAAGCAGCAGCAAAGAAAACTAGATGACTTGGGGAGAGGAGGTGACCCTGGCAATTCGTGAGGGACCCACAGATCATGGTCACTACCATAGCCTAGCCATGATGGCCATTGCACTGATGGTCCTCTTTTATTCGTCCTGCTGCTTCTTCCGAAAAACTTTTAGACCAAGGTGATGACCATGACATGTCTGTATTAGGTCTTTTTAGGCCTTTTTTCTATCTTCTTTGATTCATAATGTCATCATTCTACTCATATGCCTTAGGCTTACAAGGTCAAAATCTACAAACACTTGTTAAACAAGTGAAATCCAAGTGTGATAGTAAAAATAAGGGCATAAGTCATACAATTAAGCATATGAATTCCCTAAAATGACCCCTAAACTCTTAAACAATTCATAAGATGTGACACTCATCAACGAGTCTCCATTAGAACTATAATAGGTTCCAAACTTCCAAATTGAACTACAAATACTTTCACTTTTTGGGATGAAATCAATTCAGTCTTAACTCCACCATGAGGTTGAGTGGGTTTTTCCTACCAGAGAGATAAAGAATAATCTAATTGAGTAGAAACATGGTTCATCTCGACAGTGTCATCCATGCCTATTATGCGCTCATTCAGCATGAAGCATTTCTCAAGAGGGTGACTAATCATCCTATGATACCAACAATATTTTAGGTCGATAGTCCTTCTAGCTTCTTCAAGATGCTTTGACTATGGTAGTTCGCTAACCCTTTTTTGAGGAGATTATTAAGCATTTACAATCAGTTTGAGTTAGGGAATAGATAATTCCTCTCCTAAGGCTTGTTTAATGTAGGACACTTCTTCCCAGCATCCTTGGAGAACCTATGTTTCTTGTCTGCATACTTAGGCTTTTCAAAAATTCGCATAGATTCACCAATTAAAACCAGCCAAGGACTCTTTAGCTGAAGACTTTGAGGACTTAGGATTTTTCTTCAACTCGCCTTTGTCCTCTCTAGAGTCCGATGAAGAAGAAGACTTGCCAAGGTGACTGGTAATCATCATCTCCTTACTATGGGTCGTTGTCACAAACTTGTAAAAATTTATTGGCTTAATCATTTATAGGACACGAACTAAATCCTAGTGGTGACACAAACTAAATCCTAGTGGTTACACTCAAGACTGAGGGACCTCCAATGATCGATGCAGTCGAGCACTACCTCGTCCTTCCATTGTCTAGTATTTGTCAGGTCATTCACGCTAACAACACGTTGATTGTTACAAAACCTCTTTAAGAAGTCCTACTTCATCTGCTTCAAGCCATAATAGACTCAAGCTCTAAGTCCAAGTACCAACCAAAAGCGATCCCTTTTAGAGTTTAGAAGAATAGCTTTACAAGTCAGTCTCCCTCTAAACTAACATTGTTTCACCTCTCAATAAAGTATGCAATATGTTGTTTGGTATTACCCCTACCATCAAACTGGTTAAATTTAGGACCTGATTGATAATTGCATAGCTTGCAAAGGACATCAATCATCTGTGTGTAAGGCTTTATATATAAGTGTATTTTACGGGATTCTCCATCCAATGAAGCCTTAATTGCTTTTGTTATTAAGCTTTAAATCTACTCAATAGGCATCGAGCTTAAGGAGTGATCTTTCCTTGCCCTGTGCTCATCTTCAAACTTTTCCCTATGATTAGACTCTATCAGAATCTTCTACACATGAGCCTTTATTGGATGCTTCAGATGACTTCTTCTCCAGGTTCTTTCTCAACTCAATGATTTACTCATTTTGATGCTTGATTTGGGAGTCCTTTCCTACTCTTTGCTTAGAGAGTCTATCCAGTGTATCCTTCATGCTTGCTAGTTGTTCCTTAAAGTTGGCAGCCTCCATCACCATCACTGCATGATAATAGTGTTAGAGGATTCAAATTCAACATGTGAGAAGAGTGATTCCTTCTACGTTCTCATGAAGGAACTTCTGCTTGACTATCCATCCTCTACTAATTCAAAACACTAGAAGGTAGGGTTGGCTTTGGTAAAGAGTTCATCAATCCCACAAGGAATTGTTTGCAGCATATGTAAGCGAGCAACAGACTTTTGCTTCAAACGATGGGAACTGATTTGGTTAACTCTACCAGACACTTTAGGACCTAAATTTTGGATCTTAGGTGACTATAGTCACGTAATAACAACTAAATACTCCATGAAAAATGCAGTAGTAGCAGCAGCTTTTGCCATGCTCATATTCATAACCTTGCAAGACGCAACGCTAGCGATTGTTAATTCTTGATCCGTCAATCGGACATTTTTCGTTGAAGATTGAAGAATGACATTTTTAAGGCCATGTTTTCTTAGAAACATAGCAAACACTACTATTTTGAAAAAGGTATAGCAAACATTCCAAGGGTTTCCCTCAAGTTTCACGGAGGCATAAGATCAACATCTGGTGCACATACCACAACACCTACATTAATCCAAGGTGTGCTTAAGATTTACAATATCCTTTAGTCCAAACCATAACCAATCAAATGTCTACAAAGAGTCAGAGATTGATCTTATCTTCATCTTATTAGAATCAAATCAACATAAGCAGCTCAAAAGCAAAAGAAAATTTGCAGACCCGCAAGAATTAGGCATTTAAACATGATTTAGGAACTTAAACATAACAATAATCATGAATCTTGATTAGCATCAATAATTTGGACATTACCTCCAATTGAAGGAGACTAGAGCTACAATGACCTTCTTCTTAAACATTTTGCACATTGAAGACTAAAGAAAATTTGATTACTTATTGTCCAATTCGGAACCAAAAATTATAGAAGGGAGTCAAAGACAAGAGGTGGGAGACACATAAAACTTTAGGCCGATTGTCGAAGTCTAGTTTCTAATTCTTGCCAAGGCTTGTTTGAGATTTAGGTGGGACAGATGTTGATTTGTCAAATAATTAAATTATTAAAGTAAGAGAGGACATGTTTGGGGGGAAGAGGGAAGAAGTATTGGGGAATTTGGGTCCAATAGGTTATAATAGTAAAGGTCTAATGGGTTGAACATGAATAAAAAAAAAAAAAGGCATCCATATTTAGGCTCAATCTCGACTGTTTCAAAGACATGATCTTTTTAAGTTTTTAAGTCTTGTAGGATCCAAAAGTGACGGGGTTTTAGACTCATTCACCCATGTAAATGGAGTGGATATGATATATTTAGGTCGAATTTAAGATCCATTGCCACCCTTATATGTAATACTCTTATATGTATTATACACGCCTCAAAGTATATATTGTCTTGTCCATGTGAAAACTAATTACAAGTTGGCAAGCAATTGGCCAAAAAAAGGAAAAGAAGAAAATCATAAAACCAACCGAGCAAAATAGAAACACAATTAATTGCTTAGATTAAACGTTCACTTTAACTCATCCTACTTCTATCACACCCCCCGGTCCCCCAGCTCTCTGTTTCTATCCAACTTTCCTTTTCTTTTTCCAACCCAATTTAACATCTAGAAAGTGCACAAATCACAGTTTAAACTTAGGATTTTGGCCTCTTCATGGAATTTACAGTTCCTACCTCCTTTGACCTCAAATTCTTGTTGAGAATGGTGAACGCAATGGAAAAAATCGTGCAGATGGCATCCGAAAGTCCATTGGCGATCAAAGATACATGGATAAATAACTAGAATAACAATCATACATGTAACAATAAACAAAAATAATAGATATTAAACTATTACATAATTTTTATTTTTTAGTATTATTACTCATAAACTACTAATTCATTGCTACTTAGGGTTTCATGTTATAAACTAGTCATTGTGCAAATTAAACTGTGGGTTTTCTTTGAAGTTAGTTAACTCAATCTCCAAGAAGAATGATGAACAAAACATTGTATCCAATATGCGTAAATGTTTCACTGAATTGCTTACACATCGTGCATCTTAGACAGCAATTGCTCATTAATCAAAGTTCCCTGAGCCTAAGAATTTGTTCATTAGATACCTTAAAATTGTCAACTACTCTTAGGGAATTTTTTTCATTGAGCAACAACTTGAATTAGCCCAATTAAAAACTTGTGGCCGAATTATTAGTTTTGAGATTTTTTTGTCTTTTTAGACACATGGCTAAATACATTATAAGAAGCGAACAATATTTACAGGAATACTCAAAATAGTCATCTATAAAATCCATCTTACACAATATTTGTCGACATGATATCTTATAACATCACATAATTTAGGGTTGATACTGTAAAACAGTGACATCAATGGGTTTTTAGTTCCATTCTACTGAAATTGGAATAGAATTGTTAACCTATTTACATGTGATTTTCAAGTTTGTGTGAGTACATGATCTTGTGGTGTAAATGGATTAACTTTACCATATATTCATCTTGAAAACAAGCAGGAAGTCAGTTCTTAGTAGGGCTAGCAAAAATTCGGGCCCGGGTCAATTCGGGTCCGGACAAATCGAACATTCGGACAAAAACTTCATACCCGGACTCTGTTCGGATTACAAATCGGACACTTTGACCAAACCCGGACCCGGACCCGGTTGTCCGAATGTCCGGACCCGGTTGTCCGAATGTCCGAATTTGTAATATGATTTTAGGAGATTCTGACCGAAATTTTGTGTGACCGAACCCGAACCCGATTTTTCAATGTCCGAACCCGGTTGTCCGAATTTATTTTTATAAAATTTTCTAAAGAATTTGGACTAAAATTAGATATAAACATAGTTGTCCGATGTCCGAACCCGGTTGTCCGATTGTCCGAATTTGTCCGAACCCGAAATGGTTCAAAAATCCGAACAACCCGAACCCGACCCGGTTTAAATTCGGACATGACCGATTGTCCGAATTTTAAATTCGGACATAAATTTCGTGACCATACCCAGTTTTTTCCGGGTCGGACAAATTCGGGTAATTGGGTCGGACAAATTTTTGCCAGCCCTAGTTCTTAGTTTCATTCTATTAAAAGTTTGCTAAAATAGTTTCTTATGTTGTTACCTACACCAATTATTAATTGCTATTATATATATCTGTAGCACGTAATGATTTTTCTTTTAAAGGTACTGGTGATAATCTATTGAGCATGTGGCTTGCTGGACCTTTCTTGTTACCTTTTTCTCGTTCTAAGTAAGTCCATGCATCATGGATGACAACACTTTTGCCTATGGATGCGTGAACCATATTTTGTGACTGGTGCGTTTGCAACGTTTTTGCCTGATTAATTAACCTGCAATTGGTTCAGGTGACTTTGTATCGTGTTGTGGTGCATGTTCGTTGGGCCCTGTTGGCCTATTTAAGGTTAGCATCACCCCACATTGTCCCCGAATATGATGTAAAACTAATTGAGGAAGTGTAGAGCATGGTTTGCGGTACGGATAGCATGAATACCAAGAAAATAATATCATTTAGAGACCCTTTTCATTTTCAAATACATTCAAAAGAACAGAAAGTTATAAGATGTATCCCCCAATTCTACGCAGTGTAATTAGTTTTAACTATCTTATCCTTAGCGGCTACCATAGTGGAAGAGTATGGGTTAGGGCGTAAGTGCCATTCGAGGGAGGATAAGGCTTAATTAATTCACTTGACATAAATATTAGAACACACCATAGCTTACTTGAAAACCAAATGGTGCACAATTTATACATTCTCATCCCCTTATGAAATTCCAACAACCTATAAAACTTACATTCTGATGACCCTTGACATTATGAAGTGCCATTATGAGCTGATTTACACTTCATTGACTGCCTCCTTGCCTGTCTGGCATTGTTAGGTACCGATTTCACAAATTATTTACCTAAAAACATAAAACACAAAAATATTCTAATAGTGGCCCACAACTCAATAAATTTACTTCCGTATAGCAAAGATAGGAACTCATTTTTCAGTGAGTGCGCATTTCAATTCATTTTAGTTCGAAATGAGGGGATAGTTAATTATATTAAAGTTGTTATCAGTTATTACATAAAAGTGGAGCGCAAGTTGATGAGCTCATATAAATAGTGTGATCATTGAGTAAGGCGCACACCTTTTAAGCCGATGGAGAAGCCTATGCTGAAGTCGTGCGAGTGAATTGATGGGTCTAACCCCTCAGGTAATTGATAACTAGTGGGTCCACTGGATGATGTGGTAAAACTATGCTTGGAAATTATTAATTAAATACTTGTATATTATGAGATTAGGTATTTATAAAAGACATGTGAACTTTTGAAAGGCACATGTAGTAAACGTACATGAATTTAAAATCTCCCTCACTCTCTCTCGCTCCCTCCCTCCCTCTCTTTTGTAAAATATTCATTTACGGCTTGACAATGATGAAAGTGGCCTCGCTTTTGTTATGAATTGATCTTTCTTGTTAGTAAAATTTAAACAATTTTTGTATTATTATTGTCTTAGTAACTAGTCCATGGTTTCATTTGGTATATACTTTTTTTTCTCGTTTTTGTTTAGAAACTAACGTGCCCATTATCATTTAATTGAACACACTAATGAGTTTTATTTTCTTTTCACAATCAAGCCATATTAGTATTAATATTATTTTCACTATCATTGTTATGGTTATTGCTTCCAAGATTATTATGACTATTACTCGAAGTATTACTAGTTTTTCCATTTCTAGCTTTTATAAATTAATAATTGCTAGCAAGAAGCGCTCAGTTTTTTAATGTCCAATTAATAAGTGTCCTTGTTTTCAATGTGATGTACATATTCTTGGGACAAAATCGAAGTGATTTCTGTTTAGGAAACCTAAATAAACATTTGATTGTCCTTTGTTTGCTTTGAGTTGCAAAAGATATGTGATTGTCAACCCCCCCTAATCAAGAATCCATCCTTAACCATTCTTTCGAGTTACACTAACTTTTAACTTTGCCATTAGCAGTAACCTTAACTCATTAACCTCACCACTTTTATCTACACACAAAAATAAACCTGCATAATTACCTCGAATAATTATAACCACTCAAATTTCACACTAAAACATTACTCAATCCCCCTAAATTACACTCCAACATTCATGATATGTCAATTTGTTTTCAAAAACCCCAACATGGTGTCTCCCCCTTTTCCGTCTTCAGCCTCAAGCTCCCTTTTAGCTGTTCCTTGGTAACATCCAACAGACCTACATGAACCTTTAATTTTCATTCAAACGCCACAGAAATCTCATAAAATTCAATACAATCAAGCCATATGAGCATGACCTCATAAACCATAATCAAATCATAATTCCTCCATAAACGTCCACAGTATCTACTTTATCAAATCCTCAATGCAAAATAAACTGTAAATTCACATAAATTAGCAGTGAACTAGATTAAATAAAGAGAATTAAATAACGAGAATTAATAAAGGAGAACTTAGCGTTCACCATTCCAATTAGCAATGTCTTAAGCAGAGGGGGCTGGAATACAATAGTGGCACCAAAGCCAGCGACGGGCATGTTGGCATTGCACGGCGGCTGATGGTCAGTGCAGGGTTGTGGTTGCGTGGCTGGCATGTAGGAGAAATAGGGAGCTGGGGGCGCTGGCATGCTACTAGTGAAGAAGGAAAAAAGGAAGGGACTTGCGTGTGTGGGAAAGAAGACGGGGGTCTACCTTATTTAAATTAAATCAAAATTAATCTTGCCCCCTATCTAGATATTTCTTTTAGAACCAAAAAACAAAAACTCTCCTATTTTTAGTAACGCCATAATTTATTTATAAGAAAATTACAAACCTTACCCAAATTGACTATTACGTTCCTTGCACTTGTTTTATTTCGCATATTTGCATTTTGTGCTATTTACATAGTATAGGTGGGTAAATTGTACAACTATATATTCCATGAAAAATTATAACTTTTACCCAATTTTATAAATGGGCTAATTTTTATTTATTTATAAGTTTTGAATGATTTAATGAAATGCATGAGTAAATCTTATTTTTGAGACTACTTTATCATCTCCACCTGCAATCACATAAATATTCAAAAGACAAATTGAAATGCGGCCCTCAACTTAGTTAAATTGAAAATAAATAAAGTAATTAGCATGGATTAAGTTCAGACTATTACATTCTTCCCCACTTCCTCAAAACTTATAAATTTGAGATAAATACTTGATTTTCTTCAGAATAGGTAAGAATATATGTTTCTCACTTTTTCTCAGCCTCCTAAGGGGCTTCCTGGCATGGTTAGCCCAAAGAATGTGGACTAGAGGGCTCTCATTGCAAAGTTGTTTGGCACTCTAATGTACTCTCTGTGTAGAAGACTCGTCATAAGCCAAATTTTCAATGACCTCCCTAGGCTCCATTACAATGTCATGATTTGGGCTTGGAACATATTTTCTAAGCTGTTGAATATGGAAAGAAAAAAACACTGGGCACATGTTTGACTTCTACTGATGGGGCAATCTCTAAATCATTGGGTTTAACTATTGGATATTTCCATAGGGTCCTAAGGTTCAATTCACCGTTGACATTGAACTTCCTAATACTCTTGACATGCAATACCTTAAGGAATACTTCATCTCCCATTTGAAACTCTAATGGTCTCCTCTATTTACTAGCGTGGCTCTTTTGTTGATTTTGGAAAATTTGATGTATTATTGTATCTTCTTTACCTTCTCAAGGGTTCCTTGAATTAACTCGAAACCTATAATCAATGCTTATCTAACCGACTCTACATAATTAGGCATTGTTTGACATTATGGTCTCATTAAAAAGGGACTTATTTTATGTTTTTCATTGCATTATGCACCCACCATTAACAATGTCCTCAGATGTGACACCAACCTGTGAGTTGACTCCATGGTCCCCTTTAGGCCAACAATGAAGGGATATCTTGTGCTCTTCATATAACTCAAAACTTGCCTATTACATAACTTCCCTCATCAAACTAGCCAAAGGTTTGCTCGATCTAAATTTGACATTAAATATGAATACGTCCAATGATAAGAATGATAGAAATAGTAACCAAGTGAGTCACTGTTCACAAAAGAAATAAACAGTGAATTTAGGAATTGTTAACAAAGGAGAGGTTGTCATGAGATGGTTAGAATAAAGATAGTTATGAGTGTATTAAGAATTCAAAGTAGAAGGCCAAAAGAATCATGGTTTGTAAATATGGATTACAAGAGAAAACCAAAAAATGGTTTACATCTCTTGAGCCCCATCAATGATAAAGATGGGCCTTCTATACCATCTGAAATAGGACGAGTAGTTGGAAGGCTAAGTTATAGATCAAATTGCATGCAACTCTCCCACCTACCTAGGTTGTGTTACACACCATGACCTACTCCTAGAGAGGCTATTAAGGTAACCTGTTTAAACTTGTTTGGAACATATCTTAAGGAAAGCAAAGCAAGGATCTCTTGCTTAGGTTGCAACCTTTCAATGGTGAGTCTTGTTGACATGTTCATACCCTTGGCCTAATATTGAAGATTAAGGAATTTACGCAATCCAAGTAACTTTATACAAAATTGGGCCTTTACACTCCAAGGTCGGCATACAGAGCTTTTCTAATTTTCATAAACCTTACAAAAGATAATATTTACATAACCTTACAAACATAATCAAACATTACACATCCGAGTCACAACAAAACCGAGCAAGTCCACAGCCTATTCAAATGAATAGTTACTCATAGGCTGCAGACATCACTCACAAGTCTAGATGACTTCTCTTGATCTGGGGAAAAGGGGTAAATAACAGGGATGAGCAACCACCACTTAGTGAGTAAACCCTCTCTCCCAAAACAACACTCAAGGTACATGATACTTTGTGAAAACTTTCGTGATTCATTTTGGTTGAAGGATTTTCACATAAATAAGCATATCCGAACCACAATCCAAGAGAAAAGTTAGTCGTATGAAGAGTTTAAACTTTAGATGAAGCTATAATATATCAACTTTCCATAATAAGCTTACGTAAACTCAAAATATAGTATAAAATGGGTTTTAAGTGTAAGTATCACTTGCTATAAATCCTATTTAACAACTTAGTCACATAAGTGGGAGTCTAGACTCTTAGAGGTACTTTGTTGCTGCCATCCTAAGTCGGACAAACGCAACTGGCAACATATGCTTATCCGGACAGACATCATACTTCGCTAAGATGTATCTTACCTAATAAGACTTTAGGTGGGAACCAAACAACCATCCTAAGTCATCTTATCTTAACTTAACTTATACCAAGTGACATCGTAAGGCACCATCCCTAGGTCTAAAACTTGAGCTTAAAGTTTCTAGAGTGGCTCCTCCACATACAATAAACATAGCTATTCATACACATATATGGTTGCTTGCATGTAAAATACATATCAACTCATAAAATTATATCATCTCACAAATTTATATTATGGAATTATATTCTAGAACCATTCACCATTTTACTATCACACAACGAAGAAAACTTTGCACTTGGAACACTAGGGAACTAAAACCTTGTAAAATGTAACCTATTATAAGACCAATACTGCACCAAAACCCGTTGTGATCTTTTAAATGACAAAAATATTTGTCAAACGGGAAGTTTGGGGACTATTTAAAAAACCAACAAATGGTCTAATTAATCATTCAAAGGCACTTAGAAGCATTCAAAAGCAACACACTTTTGTTAGAAAGAAACTGGGAGTAACCTCACTCCAAAACGTAATCATTCTAGCATATTAACGACAAATTTGAATAGAAAGGGTGTGTGCCAGACCAATTTCCAAAAACATATGTTTTTTGATAAAGAGCCTTCCTAAACCGTGTTTTATGGAGTTTCTAACTTCGAAAATTGTTAGACTATGTTCATTGATTATTTCCCTCAGAACCTATGTAATCTTTCTAGTTCTGAAAAGCAGATGTCCTAGGTTGGTAAGAAAAAGTGAAGTGTTAAGGTTCTGAAGATGAATACTTATAGTAATTAGCAACCATCATAACCAAATTGAAGTTGTGTATATTTAGTACCATACTTAAAACCACTTGGAGAACTTGGCTTCATTGTTTTTCTTTTTCAAATAACTTCCTTTCCTATAGCTTATAAAATCTACAAAAGCCACAGTTTTGATCAAGAATCAAAACCTAGTTTACTAAAATCTGCATTTTACACAAAAGATAAATGTTTTAAAGTTACTGAAAAGACCCAAGTTATCTCATATCAATGCCAAACCTGAAAATGTCAACCCACTGCTCCATGTAACACAGCTTGTTTTAAGACCTGACATTTTCACTCACACCCACCCAAACAGATGAGCACCCACTCATAACTATCATAGTATAATCTTCATAAGAATAACAGGTATAAGGGATGTAAATTTGCAATATACTTTAAAACATTTTCTAGGTCATAGCTCAAAGTAATTTTAGGTACTTCACTATAAGTTCAAGAATCAACTCAAACATAACAAATGCTAAAAAAATAGATGGACTAAAGTGCTCATGTATTCGCATCAAAGTTGCAGGTCTTTAGTTTTTCTAATTCTTTGCGATCAACTTGTCTCAATTTAATAATTTATCGAGTTTATTAACAAAAAGTAGAACAATAAATTCGATTCAACTACATAAATTTTCATTTTTGGCTCATAGGTGTGAAGATAGACAATGGATTTAAATTATAAACCTTCAACAACACAATTAATGACCAAAATGACTTTCAATTCTAAATCCAAAATGTTTGAACTTGCTTGCCAACAAAGTATAGAACAAATGCTAGAACCATTTCAACAAAGAGTACTCCCAAACAGCTTAATAAAATAAGAAGTTCACATCAGCATTATTCCCAACGAAGTCCAAATGCCAACATAATGATATAATTCTAGAGATGATAGACCTAACACCTTTTATAGGTTTAAAATCTTCTTAACAAATAAAATGGGTTGAATATGATAAATGGTTCAAGAAATAGAACAACTGAAATCCCTCCGTTTTTACAATAACATTGCATCTCTTTGTTTTTTTAACTAATCAAGTCAACTTGCTTCAAACTAGTTCCATAGAGACGTCTCCCAAAATCATATCAACAACTTGATTTAAGTGTAGCACGAAAACTACAAATACAAATTTCAAATGGAATGCAAAATTGTCAAATCAAATTGAATTCAAGTTGTTTTAAATCAAATAATTCCATCAATATGTTGCCCAGAATCAGAACGACTAATTGATTCAAACTAAGATACTTCCAATAGAATCAATAACGTAACGGGGACTTAAGATTGTTGTTGTAACCTGTATTAAGTGCACTTTTTTTACTCAAAGAAATCCAGGCTATACACTTAAACATCATAGCACATCTAACAAGTCAACTATAATATAATTGCCAACAGCTATCTAAAAAAAGAAGACTCAATTCAATTCACCAAAGCGTGGAAGTTCTCTTAAATGACATGGCCAACACAATTAAAACACAATTTTGCTGAGTACAAATTTTAGATCAGACAAGGCAAAACCATTCCTATGCCACTTGTATAATCATCCAACAGCAATTGAAATGACCCATAACATTCACAATTGAATCATTAAACAAGCGCACAAATTTGATAAACCAAACCATACTATTATTCAAGGAAATCATAAAATAGTTGGATTAAGAATTTATCCCCCTCAAAGTTGAGTAATTTCAGGTTGCAAGTAGAATCTCTAGACTAATTCCTTTCACAAATTTGCTTTTCCTTGTCTCACTAGCCTTTAATGGCTTCCCCGATCCTCCTCAGCCACGCCATAGTGTCAGTAGCCTCCTGGCTCTGGTTCACTATAGCAATGCCCCAATGGTGGTAGTAGGGGCCGCTTACGGTGGCTGGGTACGATTCTCCTCCGCCCACTATTTCCCTTTCTGGTTCTTGCTCTCTTTGGTCCAGTCTGGGCAGAAGTAAAAATGGGGCTTAAGGTAAAAATGATTCTTTTCTTGAGAGCGGTCGAAGTGGGTCACTGTTTTTTTTCCCCTATCACTTAAAGGTAAACAAGTAAACAATAGGTAATAAGGCTCATGTTGAAGTTGAATGGAAGCTATTATATCAAATACCCAATTCAAAAGCTGTGAAAAATCTAGGTCTGACTCCTTAAGCAAGAAAGTCAAAAATGTCGGTCTCACATTTCCCCCTACTCATAAAAAGTTTCATCCTCGAAACTTATAAGCTCTGGCACACCAAGCTAAAAGAAAATCTGATAGCTCTAACAAAAGTATAAGTATTTAGGTGTAAGTTTCTTACCAGCTTTCACTTGCATTAGTCAAATGCGAGGTTGGTGATATAGCGCTTAAGACCTTCTTGCTTGAGGATTCTTGTTCCCTTGTTGATTGGGTGGTGGAGTCCCTTAATTAGGAATGGTGTTTTGTTGTATCTTCTTCGGACATTGGTTTGTATAATGCCCGAGTTGTCCACACTCAAAACATGCTCAAGTTAAACTAACACAAGGTCCATTGTGGAGTGCGCCACATGTCTTACACCAAGGTCTTGGCTTGTATGGATTACAGTCTTTCTCAAGTAGGTTATTGGAGTTAGGCTTCCTTTCATTTCCCCATACCCCTCCTTGTGAGCTAATTTTGGAGGTAAGGAAAATTGAGCAAATATGAGTGATGTTAGAAAAAAGTGATCAGTGTGAAAGGATGATTCTAAGAGACAAGGTTTGGATGTTAATTAAGACCTTTTTAGCAAGCAGTCTAAATCAAGAAGACATATAATATCCAAGAGATGATGCCAATAAATGAATCAAGATGATTAAGGGTAAAATAAGTCAATCACATGAACGTAAAGAGATTATTGCTTATAAGAATTTGACCAAAGATACAGGCGACATATTATCAAACGATATGTGAGGAAAATAGCACTATAAGAAGGTAGAATGAAAGTAAGTGTAAGCATAAACAATTCAAGTATGGAGGATGGTAAGAATCAAACGGTTTCAAATATTAGCTTCGTAAGAAAAGAACAATTGATACCAATTTGAAAAGCGGTTAACAGTAAAAATACACGATTTATAATGGGGATCATCTTTCAGAAGAGCATAAATCAAGCCAACAAGAAATCACAAGCACCAAGGAGGTGATGTGATCCATACCATGACCAAAAACCTCTTATCTCAGTCCAACAACCCATTGTCCTGTTCATCCAAATATTAGCCCACATTGTGCATCTCTTGAAACAAATTGTTAGAGGGGTTGAATACTACACATGCCATTCTCCTCTGGTTTAAGAGCTATACTTCAAGTAAAATAAGCTTCAAGGCTTTTGGACATTAGTTGTTTGGTCAAACAACAAGTTTATTCCAGTACTATAGTTTCAAGGTCAGTTGAGCACAACCTAAAAGATGAAGGGATCCAACTAATCAATTTAGCTACTTGTTTTGTGAAACTTTAGGGCATGAAAGTTCATATAAATATCTATGAAGTAACATGCCTAAAATTGAGCTAAAGGACCTCATTAAGCTACTATTAACCAACCCAATTGGATTAACAAATCCTTTTACCTGGTTAATACCTAGCTAGTTTATCCCCCTAGTTTTGGGAGCTCTTACCTGCACAACTTGCTAGATTAAGACTACGAATGATGTATTAGGATACTTTGCGTGTATGAAACCTCATTTGGTTGAATCATTAAGCCTGATGAGGTGTCTACACTAGATTAGATCTTGTAAAGCCTTTTTTGGGGCTAATTTCATTTTTCATCCTCCCTAGTGTACTCCCTCGGCCTTAGCTAAGTACCTGGGATTCGAAAGACTGCCAGAGAACGTTTAATAGCCACTCCATATTCAGATGCAATTTACACAATTTGATTAATGAAAGTGAGTTTAAACTCTCTATTGAAAATCTTAGTCTATATCTTGAGCTTCGCAACTCAAGTGGGCTATCTCGATCTCTTTATCTCCTTTAGGGGGTGATTCTCGATAACCTAAATGATATAAAGAGATTGCCCAAGTGTATGCAAGAGTGGCTTCGTTGGATTATCCCTTGTTGTTCACTTGCTTATCCTGCATTTCTCTTGATTCACATGATGTTTTTTTACCCTACATTTTGTCTAGATCCATTGGTTTATTTTCCATCACCTTAATTTGGTTTAAGTGAGGCTAGATAGATCAAGTGGTATCAGAGTAAGGCTACCCTCGTACGGTCGAAGCTTCCAAACCTAAATACATCCTACGCCCAAACATAAAGCCTACAAGGAACCTTTAACAAGCATGTCTTCTAGCCTCACCCTAAAACAAGTGGTTGAACAAGCCTTCAGCGAGAAGGCCAAACTAGAAGCTATAGTCAAGTATATCCAATCACAACTTGGTCATCTCATGCATAGAAGAAGAAGTAGTGTGGGAAGCTCAAGAAGCTCTAGCAAGCCTGATGAATGGATAGGTCCAAGGAAGAAGAGAGCAACTCGTTTGGAGAGTCAAGTGAGGATGAAGAAGAAAAAAGACCTAGGAAGCAACATAGACCATAGGGAAGAAGTTACAATGATTTCAAAGTGGATATTCTCGCGTTTGAAGAGCAACTTGATCTAGATCTTTTCCTATATTCACTCCAAACCAAGGAAAGAATCTTTGAGTACAAAGATGTTCTGATTAATAAGGTAAAGCTTCTTCCTATGAAACTTAGGAAGTATGCTTCTATTTAGTAGTCTAATGTGATGTCGAAGACGGTTAGAAAGGGAAAGGGAATATTAAGACTTGGACAAAGATAAAAGAAAAGCTGAATGATAGGCCGCAAGCGCACGGTGGCATTGTAGCAAATTTAGGCCGATCCCGCAAAGACTAGATTGATCTATTCAGGCTATGTTCCCTCAAGATATGCTAAGCGAATCAAAGTTTGATATTGAAACTAAATTAATCTAGTATCTAACTTAGGGGATAATCAATCGACAATTTATACAAAACTAGTAATCTCCCAACTCATGTATCAGTCAAGCACTTCTTCCTATAATGGTTGTTTTAAAACCGATAATCGAATTATCACAACCCTCTTTTAAGGTGAAGTGAAATACCTAAATCAAATCAATCATCAATTTCATGGATTTTTCTATTAGTTTAGGTTCATTAGGCACACAATTATCAAATCATTGGTTTCTCAATCTCTAATTCTCTTTCAAGACATCACGCAATCAACTCAAATCCTAGGATTCCGGTATTTGAGATTTCACCTTTCACTATTTCATCCAAATACCCATAACATGCAAGAAAGTGATCAACTTTCTCACAAGATAATAAACTTCTACAATTCGATAAAAAATTCCAACAATTCCGAAAGCACCAAATGATAACAACACAAGATCAAGAAACTGAAAAATGGTTGCATAAATCCATAATCAAAACAACAAAGATAATCAAAATACAAAAGATAAAAATGAGAAAAGAGAAGAGAAGAGAAGAAGGAAGAGATGCTCAGCCAAAGAACGCGCTTGAACCGTCGTGCAAACCCGGGATAGAATCCTTGCAAACCTTCACTTCAACCCACTCTCTCTCTCCCCCTAATCTAAACTCTAACCCTAAGTAGAATGATATGGAGACTGGAATGATGGGATGATTCTTTTTGCTGCTTGAGGGATGGGTATTTATAGGAAAACCCAATCAACCTCAGCCACACGTTGCGAGCAAACGAAGAGATTAGCAATTAAGCTTCCACCACAGACCGTGGCATCCACCACGGGCAGACCGTAGTGCTGGCTGGCTCGACAATCTTCTATTATTCTCTTGCTCCACGGGCATAGCAACTTAGGGGCATCTGTGGTGAGTCAAAATACACTCATCTAGGGTCAAATAGGGATGGCAAAAAGTTGGGGAATACCCGTCCCCGCCGGGGCCCCGCCCCGAAGTGGGGAAAAATCTCCGTTCCCGACGGGGACGGGGATGGGGATGGGGAGGAAAATTAATCCCCGCTCGGGGATGGGGACGGGGACGGGGACATAGTTCAACCCGTCCCCGTCCCCATTTCCCCGTCGGGGATTTTGCCCCGTTCCCAATTCCCCGATTGGGGAAAAATCCCCGCCTCCGCCTCCAATTTTAATTAAAATTACAAAAATAGCCTTATTTTTAAAATTTTTAAATGAAACAACTAAGGTTATATATGTAATTTTCTTTGTAAAAATCCTAGGTATATACTGGATTTGGTACTCATGGCCGTGAAGAGTTTAGAAGGTAAGGAAAAAACAGTGGGTAAAAATCCCCGTTGGGGCCCCGACGGGGATTAAATCCCCGCCGGGGATGGGGACGGGGGGGAATTTTTTCCCCGCAGCGGGGAACGGGGCGGGGACGGGGGGCGGGGATTCCAACGGGGACAGGGACGGGGAATATACTCCCCGTCCCCAACCCGCCCCGTTGCCATCCCTAGGGTCAAATGTTGGGCAGAAAGGCCCAAAATGCTGCAAAATACATCAAACAATTATACCCAAGCATAAATCTAGAATAAGAGTACAAATCATAGCATAAAGCACATAATTCTCCTAAAAATGAAGCAAAATAGCCCTAAATTGAGGTATGCATTAAGCACTTATCAAACTCCCCCACGGTTAAACCGTTGCTTGTCCCCAAGCAAACACTAGAAAAAAAAAAGGACAAGGCAAGATGTGTTTATGACTCAAAACAGAACAACCTCTTTAAAGTAGGCAAGTTATACCATATCACAAGCAAGAATGTCAATCAACAGCAACCGCCAAATAGTGCGCAAAACATTTCAAAATCAGGAGGAGAAGGTTTTCAAGGAAAAATAGGACCACCAACTCGATATCAAATGTTTGAGCTAAAAATGTGATATTTTTAAGGTACTTTTTCACCAATT
>JACYFF010031956.1:28042632-28065265 GCA_017589665.1 Selenicereus undatus
TGAGGTTAAATTCAGTTCAATTCACATTTCCTAAAAAATAACCAACATCAAACTTGATCACCCCAAAAGGACCACAAAGCATGTCATGCAATCACATGGAATTGTAGAGCTAAATAGACTGGTAGAGCCTCACTTTCGAAAAATGTGAGTCACTTTCGCTCATGAGTTTAAAATATAACGTAGGTTCACCTAAGATTCATTCCAAAGATGCAATCTACCATATGCTTGCAAAGACTCTTAAATTCTCCACCACTAGAAATGCAGTGTACACAAGACAATCAAGAGGACTTTAATAGGGTTATGATGTGCGCTAGAAGGGTTAAGGGAAAGGCATGGGCAAATGCATTTTGGACAATGTGGAGCAACTTAGCCAAGTGACTAGGGAGCAACCAACAAAGCACCTAGAAAAAAATAAGTTCACCATCACTCTAAACCCAACAACATAATGAACATATCCCAATGAATCATGTAGAAAATTAGTTGACAAAGAAAGAAATTCAAGCTATACACGTATCCAATGCCCATCATGGAGGTTTTTTTCCTTTTTTTTATTTGCTCTCTGTTTTTTTTTTCTTTTTTACTTTTTCTTCACAACATGACGTTCACTCCCCTTTTTTTCCTAACATAACTATTTTTTTTTTGGTTTTCTTGGGGAAATGAAACGAAAATTGCAATTATTGAAAGGTATAGGATCACTAACTATCAACTCACAACCGAACATATATATATAACCCAAACAAGAGGGAACAAAAGCAAATACTCAATATCATCAATCCGTCAACAAACGAACATACCAAAGCCACCCTAAACTTAATTATCCTTAAAACTACCCACTACATACATGAGGTGATGCTCCATAGACTTAGCTTAAAGGTAGAAATATGTGCTTGGCCAACGGCTAATATGAACATATCACAACAAGAAAAGGATTTAAGCTCAAAGGGGCTAGTGAAGGGAAAAAAACATGTGATAGAAGGGTAGGCTGTTTGGCTATACAGCTAAAATGACAAAAGAATGAAATGTCTCTATCATACCATCAACTATGCACATGCTAATGTGGTTTTGAGCACGAATTTGGGAAAGTTCTAGAGATGCAACATGTAAGAGTCACACACATGAAAAAAAACGTGAGACTAAACATGATGATCAGTCCAAATAAGGCTCAAAGTCTCACAGGATATCCACCCAAGTCGCAATAGGCTCATAAATTGAGTCCATGTACCAATATTGGTGCTAAAGAGTCCAAGGGAGCAACTTAGTTCTCAAGCAAGACAAGGGTCAAAACAAGAAGTATTTAGAAAAACCTTCAAAAAGTTTAACACCAAAAGGGATAACCCATAAAAAGCAACTCAAGCTCATGAAAGCTATTTTGCCTAACAAGCATACTCACCATCCCTGCATGCAATCCAATATGCAAACAAAAAAAATCAACTAATGCAACACACTAATGCAAACAAAAAGAAACCCTAAACTATATGCTCTAAATAGTGAGCAAACTAAAAACCAAAATTGAAAACATAGAAACTACCCCTCCCCCATTATTCGAAGGAAAGAAAACTTAGAGAAGGGGGAACAAAAGAAAACAATCTCACCGGGTTCGATGCAGCGTGCACCTAAGCTATTCGGCCTCACAATAACTGGGGCTCATAGAGCATCAACCACTCCATCACGTTGTCAAGACTCGACCCTTTAAATCGGACACTGTCAAGGCATGCAGAAGCTTGTCAAATGCCACAGCATGGGATTCACAAGCATGGCAGTAAGAGAGCATGAAAATAATCATAGCAAAGATAGTTAGTGTTCTCTTTAGCAAAGCAAAACTAACAGAAAAATCAAAAGAGAAAGCAAAGAAAGTGTCACACATGATTTTTCTAGGCATGTCCACTTGGAATATGTAATACGGGTCAAGGGAGGCATCATACCAACAAAAGTATCCTAGGGAAAGAAACTTATCAACATTTTCACCAAGCATAGTAAACATTTTAATCTCATGGCCCAAATCAACATTAGAATCACAAATTTTAGGATTATCAATGGGCGCATCTAAAGAATACTCGAGGGAAATAGAGGGTTGTGAACTCATACGGGAAACATGGGAATGTTCAAGCGGATTTGGGAAAGCATAATTACAACGAAGGCTAGGAGAGACCTTATGCACAAACACATCATGTGAGCCCTCCAAAGGATTCTTACCTAGATCATGAACCTCATCTAAAGTATCTCCTGACTGAAAACATGCATCAGTAACGATAAACCTAGCAACTACCCCCAAAGGGTCACCCATCTCATGCCCCGTGCACTGAGCTATAGGAAAGGCCGAGTTAGGTAAGAATAGGACAACATCAGTATTGTCTCAAGGTGATACATAATAAGGACACAAATTAATATCACGGTCAGAAGAGCTACACAAATCACGCCAAACAGAGGCATAATAAAATCTGCAATAGAATGCGCAAGGATCAGGAAATTAATATCTAGAAACACAACTAGCCTTTTCAAACTCAAATGAATCCCAAACAATCTACTCAAGCAAATACCGTGCATCATCAACATTTTTACCATAAAAATCCCAATACCCTAAGAGAGTTTGGGTTTCACTATTCACTCCCTCATCAACATTGTCTAAAATTTTTCATTTACCAACACAATAACCACATTGAGCAAGAAAGACATTTAGATGCTTAAAATACGTCCAAAATAATTCATGCTTGAATTGGGAAAAATGAAAAATTGCTATTGTTTTTGTTTTCTTTCAAAAAAAATTTTAATTTTCAATTTTTTAATGGTTTTGCTTTCTAAGAAAAATAAAAAATTTACTCAAACCTATTATGAAATACCAAATATTCGATGCTAGTCCCCGGCAACGGTGCCAAAAACTTGATAGGCCTGCAAGTACATGGTAGCGTTGCAGCTAATCAAGGTCGATCCCGCAGAGACTAGGTTGATTTATTTAGGCTATATTCCTTCAAGATAAGCTAAGTGAATCCAAGTTTGATATTGAAACTAATTTAATCTAGTATCTAACCTAGAGGATAATCGATCGAGGATTTATACAAAGCTATCAATCTCCCAACTCATGTATCAATCAAGCGCTTCTTCCTCTAATGGTTGTTTTAAAACCGATAATCGAATTATCACAACCCTCTTTCAAGGTGAAGTGAAATACCTAAATAAAATCAATCATTAATTTTCATGGATTTCTCGATTGGTTAGGTTTATTAGGCACACGATTATCAAATCATTGGTTGCTCAATCCATAATTCTCTTTCAAGACATCACGCAATCAAGTTAAATCCTAGGATTTCTGTATTTGAGATTTTATCTTTCAGTACTTCATCCAAATACCCACAACATGCAAGAAAGGGATCAAATTTTTCACAAGATAATAAACTTATAGAATTCGATAAAACAATCCAACAATTCCGAAAGCACCAAATGATATCAACACAAGATTAAGAAACTAACAAACGGTTGCATAAATCCATACTCAAAACAACAAAGATAATCAAAATACAAAACATAAAAATGAGAAAGAAGAAGAGAATAGAAGGGCGAAGAGATGCTCAGCCATAGAATGCGCTTGAACCATCGCGCAAACTCGGGATGGAATCCTTGTAAATCTTCACTTCTACTCACTCTCCCCCCCCCCCCCTAATCTAAACTCTAACCCTAAGTAGAATGATATGGAGAATGTAATGATGGGATGATTCTTTCTGCTGCTTGAGGGACGGGTATTTATAGGAAAACCCAATCAACCTTAACCACACGATACGACAAAACGAATAGATTAGAAGTTATGCCTCCACCATGGACTGTGGCATCCACCATAGGCGAACCGTGGTGCTGGCTGGCTCAACATTCTTCTGTTCTTCTCTTGCTCCACCAGCATAGGAACTTAGGGGCATCCTTGGTGAGTCACAATATACGCATCTTCGGTCAAATGCTAGGTAGAAAGGCCTAAAATCCTGTAAAATACATCAAACAGCTATACCCAAGCATAAATCAAGAATAAGACTATAAATTATAGCATAAAGCACATAATTCTCCAAAAAATGAAGCAAAACGGCCTTAAATTGATGTATATGTTAAGAACTTATCAAACTCCCCCATGCTTAAACCGTTGCTTATCCCCAAGCAAACACATGAAAAAAAAAGGACAAGGGATGATGTATCTATGACTCAAAACAAAACAACCTCTTTAATGTAGGCAAGTTATAGCATATCACAAGCAAGAATATCAATCAACGATAACCCCCATATAGTGCGCAAAACATTTCAAAATCAGCAGGAGAAGGTTTTCGAAGAAGAATAAGACCATAAGCTTGATATCAAACTTGATCACCCCCGAAGAACCACAAAGCATGTCATGTACGCATATGGAATTGTAGAGCTAAATAGCCCGGTAGAGCCTCACTTTCGGGAAATGTGAATCAATCCCGCTCATGTGTTTAAAATATAACATAGGTTTACTCAAGACCCATTCCAAAGATGCGATCTACCATATGCTTGCAAAGCCTCTCAAATTCTCCACCACTAGAAATGCAGTTTACACGAGACAATCAAGAGGACTTTAATAGGGTTGTTACATGGGATAGAAGGGTTAAGGGAAAGGAGTGGGGAAATGCATTTGGGAAAATGTGGAGCCACTTAGCCAAGTGACTAGGGAGCAACCAACAAAGCACCTAAAAAGTAATAAGTTCACCATCACTCCAAACCCATCAACATAATGAACATTTCCCAATGAATCATGTAGGAAATGAGTTGACAAAGAAAGAAATTCACTCGGTACACGTACCCAATGCCCATCACGGAGTTTTTTTTTCTTTTTTTTTGCTCTCTTTTTTTTCCTTGTTGCTTTTTCTTCACAACATGATGTTAACTCCCCTTTTTTTTCTTAACATACCTTTCTTTGTTTTTTTTTTGTTTTGGTTTTTTTGTGGAAATGAAACGAAAATTGCAGTTATTCAAAGGCATAGGACCACTAGCTATCAACTCGAACATATATATACATCCCAAACAAGAGGGAACCAAAGCAAATACTCAATATCATCAACCCTTTAATAAACGAACATACCAAAGCCACCCTATACATAGTTATCCCCAAAACCACCCGCTACACACATGAAGTGATGCTCCACAGACTTGGCTTAAGGGAAGGAATATGTGTTTGGCCAAGGGCTAATATGAACGTATCACAACAAGAAAAGGATTTAAGATCAAGGGGGCTAGCGAAGGGAAAAAACATGTAATACAAGGGTAGGCTGTTTGGCTATGTAGCTAAAATGAAAACAAAAAGAAATGCATCTATCATATCATCAACTATGCACATACTAATGTGGTTTTGAACACGAATCTAGGCAAGTTCTAGAGATGCAACATGGACGAGTCACACACATGAAAGAAACATGAGACTAAACATAATGAACAATTCAAATAAAGCTCAAAGTCTCATGGGATATCTACCAAAGTCACAATAAGCTCATAAAATAAGTCCATGTACCAAAACTAGTGCTAACGACTCCAATGGAGCAACTTAGTTCTCAAGCAAGACAAGGGCCAAAACAAGTAGTATTTAAACAAACCTTCAAAAAGTTTAGCATCAAAAGGTATGACACATCAAAAGCTACTCAAGCTCATGAAAGCTATTTTTCCTAACAAATATATCATCGGAGGTTATGTCACACCATCCCTACATGCAATCTAATATGCAAACAAAAAAAAAATCAACTAAATACAACACACTAATGCAAACAAAAAGAAACCCTAAAACTATATGCTCTAAATAGGATGCAAACTAAAAACCAAAATAGAAAACATAGAAACTACCCTTCCCCCATGCTTAAAGAAAGCATTATTATTCAAAGGAAAGAAAACTTAGAGAATGGGGAACAAAAGAAAGCAATCTCACCAAGTTAGATGCAAACTGCCCCTAAGCTTTGAGTCATCGTAATAACTGGGGCTGATGGAGCATCAGCCACTCCATCACGTTGTCAAGACTCGGCCCTTTAAACCGGACATCGTTAAGGCATGCAGAAGCTTGTCAAACGCCACAGCATGGGATTCGCAAGCATGCCAGTAAGAGAGCATGAAAATAATCACAGCAAAGAAAGTTAGTCTCTCTTTAATAAAGCAAAACCAATAGAAATATCAAAAGAGAATGCAAAGAAAGTGTTACACATTATTTTTCTGGGCTTGTCCACTACGAATATGCAATACGGGCCAAGGGAGGCATCATACCCATAAAAGTATCCTAGGGAAAGAAACATATCAACATTTCCACCAAGCATAGTAAACAATTTAATCTCATGGGCCAAGTCAACATTAGAATCACAAATTTTAGGATTATCAATGGGAGCATCTAAAGAATACTCAGGGGGAAATAAGGGGTTATGAACTCATAGGGGAAACATGAGAATGTTCAAGCGGATTTGGGAAAGCATAATTACACCGAAGGCTAAGAGAGTCCTTATGCACAAACACATCTTGTGAGCCCTCCAAAGGATTCTTATCTAGATCATGAACCTCACCTAAAGTATCTCCTGACTCAAAAGATGCATGAATAATGATAAACCTAGCAACTACCACAAAAGGTTCACCCACCTCAAGCCCCGTGCACTGAGCCAAAGGAATGGATGAGTCAGGTAAGGATAGGACAACATCAGTATTGTCCTAGGGTGATACAAAGTTAGAATGATCATAGCATGCATAATAAGGACACGAATTAATATCATGGTCAGAATATCTTCACAAATCACGCCAAAAAGAGGCATAATATAAATCTGCAATAGATTCGCAATGATCAGGAAATGAATATCTAGAAACACAACTAGCCTTTTCAAACTCAAATGAATTTCAAGCAATCGACTCAAGCAAATACCATGCATCATCAACATTTTTACCATAAAATCCCAATACCTTAAAAGAGTTTGGGTTTCACTATTAACTCCCTCATCAACAATGTCTAAAATCTCCCATTTACCAACACAATAACCATATTGAGTAAGAAAGACATTAGATGCTTAAAATACCTCCAAAATAATTCATGCTCGAATTAGGGGAAATGGAAAATTGTCATTGCTTTTGTTTTCTTGCAAAAAAAATTTTCAGTTTTAATTTTTTTTTCCGATTTTGTTTATCAAAGAAAAAATAAAATGCTTAGCCAAACCTATCAAGAAAAACCTAATATTCGATGCTAGTCACCGGCAACAATGTCAAAAACTTGATATGCCAACAAGTGCATGGTAGCGTTGTAACTAATCAAGGTGGAGCTCACAGAGACCAGGTTGATCTATTTAGGCTATGTTCCCTCAAGATATGCTACGCAAATCAAAGTTCGATACTGAAACTAATTTAATCTAGTATCTAACCTAGTGGGCAATCAATCGAGGATTTATACAAAACTAGTAATCTCCCAATTCATGTATCAATCAAGCACAACTTCCTTTAATGGTTGTTTTAAAATCGATAATCAAATTCTCACAACCCTATTTCAAGGTGAAGTGAAATACCTAAATCAAATCAATCATCAATTTTCATGGATTTTTCTATTAGTTTAGGCTCATTAGGCACACAATTATCAAATCTGTGGTTTCTCAATCATTTATTCTCTTTCAAGACATCACGCAATCAAGTCAAATCCTAAGATTCCGGTATTTGAGATTTCACATTTCAGTACTTCATCCAAACACCCACAACATACAAGAAAGTGATCAAGTTTCTCACAAGATAATAAACTTCTAGAATTCGATAAAACAATCCAACAATTCCGAAAGCACCAAATGATATTAACATAAGATCGAAAAACTAACAAATGGTTGCATAAATCTATAATCAAAACAAAAAAGATAATCAAAATACAAAACATAAAAATGAGAAAAGAGAAGAGAAGAGATGCTCAGCTAAAGAATGCGCTTGAACCGTGGTACAAACCCGGGATAGAATCCTTGCAAACCTTTACTTCAACTCACTTTTTCTCTCCCCTTGATCTAAACTCTAACGCTAAGTAGAATGATATGGACACTGGAATGATGGGATGATTCTTTCTGCTGCTTGAGGGATGGGTATTTATTGGAAAACCTAATCAACCTCAGAAACACAATGCGAGAAAATAAAGAAATTAGCGGTTGTGCTTCCACCACGGACCGTGGCATCCATCACGGGCTGACCGTGGTGCTGGCTGGCTCGACATTCTTCTGTTTTTATCTTGCTCTAGGGGCATAGCAACTTAGGGGCATCCCTAGTGAGTCGAAATATACTAATCTTGGATCAGATGCTGGGTAGAAAGGCCTAAAGTCCTGCAAAATACATCAAACAGCTATACCCAAGCATAAGTCGAGAATAAGACTATAAATCATAGCATAAAGTTGGCTATGACTCAAAACAAAATAACCTCTTTAAATTAGGCAAGTTATAGCATATCACAAGCAAGAATATCAATCAACAGCAACCCCCTAATAGTGCGCAGAACTTTTCAAAATCTAGAGGAGAAGGTTTTTGAAGAAGAAAAGACCACAAGATCAATATCAAACCTGATCAACCCCAAAGAACCATAAAGCATGTCATGCAAGCAGATGGATTTTTAGAGCTAAATAGACTGATAAAGCCTCACTTTCGGAAAATGTGAATCCCTCCTGCTCATGTGTTTAAAATATAACATTAGTTCACTCAAGACTCATTCCAAAGATGCAATCTACCATATGCTTGCAGAGACTCTCAATTTCTCGACCACTAGAAATGCAGTGTACACAAGAAAATCAAGAGGACTTTAATAGGGTTATAACGTGGGCTAGAAGGGCTAAGGGAAAGGAGTGGACAAATGCATTTGGGACAATGTGGAGCTACTTAGCCAAGTGACTTGGGAGCAACCAACAAAACACCTAGAAACCAATAAGTTCACCATCAGTCCAAACCCAATAACATAATAAAGATATCCCAATGAATCATGTAGGAAATGAGTTTAGAAAGAAAGAAATTCAAGCTATATACGTATCACATGCCTATCATGCAGTTTTTTTTTCCTTTTTTTTTATTTGCTCTCTTTTTTTTCCTTTTTGCTTCTTCTTCACAACATGAAGTTAACTCCCCTTTTTTTTCCTAACATAACTTTTTTTTTTGGTTTTTTATGGAAAACGAAACGAAAATTGCAATTATTGAAAGGCATAGGATCACTCTATCAACTCATAACCGAACATATATATACAACCCAAACCAGAGGGAACCAAGGCAAATACACAATATCATCAATCCCTCAACAAACGAACATACCAAAGCCACCCTAAACTTAATTATCCCCAAAACCACCCACTACATACATGAATTGATGCTCCATAGACTTGGCTTAAAAATAGGAATATGTGTTTGGCCAAGGGCTAATATGAACGGATCACAACAAGAAAAGGATTTCAGCTCGAAGGGGCAAGCGAAGGGAAAAAACATGTAATACAAGGGTAGGTTGTATGGCTATGTAGCTAAAATGACAAAAGAAAGAAATGCCTTTATCATATCATCAACTACGCACATGCTAATGTGGTTTTGAACACGAATCTAGACAAGTTCCAGAGATGCAACATGGAAGAGTCACACACATGAAAGAGACATGAGACTAAACATAATGATCAGTCCAAATGAGGCTCAAAATCTCATGGGATATCTACCAAAGTCATAATAAGCTAATAAAATGAGTCCATTTGCCGAAACTAGTGCTAAAGACTCAATGGGAGCAATTTAGTTCTCAACCAAGACAATGGTCAAAACAAGAAGTATTTAAAAAAACCTTTAAAAAGTTTAGCACCAAAAGGTATCACACATCAAAAGCTACTCAAGCTCATGAAAGCTATTTTTCCTAACAAACATATCATCGGAGGTTGCCTCACACCATCCCCACAAGCAATCCAATATGCAAACAAAAAAAATCAACTAAATGCAACACACTAATGCAAACAAAAAGAAAACCTAAAACTATATGCTCTAAATAGGATACAAACTGAAAACCAAAATAGAAAACATAAAAACTACCATTCCCCCATGCTTAAAGAAATCATAATTATTCAAATGAAAGAAAACTTAGAAAAGGGGGAACAAAAGAAAACAATCTCACCAGGTTTGATGCAGAGTGCACCTAAGCTATGCAACCTCGTAATAATTGGGGCACATGGAGCATCAGCCAGTCCATCACGTTGCCACACTCAGCCATTTAAATCGGACATAGTCAAGGCATGCAAAAGCTTGTCAAACGCCACAGCATGGGATTCGCAAGCATGGCAGTAAGGAGCATAAACGTAATCACATCAAAGAAAGTTAGTGCTCTCTTTAACAAAGCAAAACCAATAGAAAAATCAAAAGAGAAAGCAAAGAAAGTGTTACACATGATATTTCTAGGCTTGTGCACTTGGAATATGCAATACAGGTTAAGGGAGGCATCATACCCACAAAAGTATCCTACGGAAAGAAACTTACCAACATTTCCACCAAGCATAGCAAACATTTTAATCTCATGGACCAAATCAACATTAGAATCGCAAATTTTAGGATTATCAATGGGCGCATCTAAAGAATACTCGGGGGAAATAGGGGGTTGCGAACCAGTAGGGGAAACGTGGGAATGTTCAAGCGGATTTGGGAAAGCATAATTACAATGAAGGCTACAAGAGTCCTTATGCACATACACATCATGTGAGCCCTCCAAAGGATTCTTATCTAGATCATGAATCTCATCTAAAGTATCTCTTGACTCAAAAGATGCATCAGTAATGCTAAACCTAGCAACTGCCCCAAAAGGCTCACCTATCTTAAGCCCCATGCACTGAGCTAATAGAAAGGACAAGTCAGGTGAGGATAGCACAACATCAGTATTGTCCTAAGGTGATATAAAGTCAGACTAATCATAGCGTGCATAATAAGGACACGAATTAATATCATGGTCAGAATATCTTCACAAATCACGCCAAAAAGAGGCATAATATAAATCTGCAATAGAATGCGCAATGATCAGGAAATGAATATCTAGAAACACAACTAGCCTTTTCAAACTCAAATGAATCCCAAGCAATCTACTCAAGCAAAAACCATGAATCATCAACATTTTTACCATAAAAATCCCAATACCGAAAAGAGTTTGGGTTTCACTATTTACTCCCTCATCAACAATGTCTAAAATTTTCCATTTACTAACACAATAACCACATTGACCAAGAAAGACATTTGGACACTTAAAATACCTCCAAAATAATTCATGCTCCAATTGGGGGAAATGGAAAATTGCCATTGTTTTTGTTTTCTTTCTTAATTTTTTTTAATTTTTAATTTTTTTTTGGTTTTGTTTTTCCAAGAAAAATAAAATACTTAGTCAAACATATCAGAAAAACCCAATATTCAACGCTAGTCCCCCCCAACATTGCCAAAAACTTGATAGGCCCACAAGTGCATGGTAGCGCTGCAGCTACTCAAGGTCAATCCCACAGAAACTAAGTTGATCAATTTAGGCTATGTTCCCTCAAGACATGGTAAGCGAATCAAAGTTTGATATTGAAACTAATTTAATCTAGTATCTAACCTAATGTATAATCAATTGAGGATTTATACAATACTAGCAATCTCCCAATTCATGTAACAATCTAGCACTTCTTCCTCTAATGGTTGTTTTAAAACCGATAATCGAATTATCACAACCTTATTTCAAGGTGAAGTGAAATACCTAAATCAAATCAATCATCAATTTTCATGGATTTCTCGATCAGTTTAGGCTCATTAGGCACACGATTATCAAATCATTGGTTCCACAATCCATAATTCTCTTTCAAGACATCACGCAATCAAGTCAAATTCTAGGATTCCGGTATTTGAGATTTCACCTTTCACTACTTCATCCAAATACCCATAACATGCAAGAAAGTGATCAACTTTCGCACAAGATAATAAACTTCTAGAATTCAATAAAACAATCCAACAATTCCGAAAGCACCAAATGATAACAACACAAGATCAAGAAACTGACAAATGGTTACATAAATCCATAATCAAAACAACAAAGATAATCAAAATACAAAAGACAAAAATGAGAAAAGAGAAGAGAAGAGAAGAGGGAGGAGATGCTCAGCCAAATGACGCACTTGAACCCTCGTGCAAACCCAGGATGGAATCCTTGCAAATCTTCATTCAACTCACACTCTCTCTCCCCCTAATCTAAACTCTAACCCTAAGTTGAATGATATGGAGAATCGAATAATGGAATGATCCTTTCTGTTGCCTAAGCGACGGGTATTTATTGGAAAACCCAATCAACCTCGGCCACACGATGCGAGAAAACGAAGAGATTAGCAGTTATGCTTCCACCACGGACTGTGGCATCCACCACGGGAAGACCGTGGTGCTAGCTGGCTCGACAGTATTATGTTATTCTCTTCCTTCACATGCATAGCAACTTAGAGGCATCCGTGGTGAGTCAAAATATACCCATCTCGGGTCAAATGCTGGGTAGAAAGGCCTAAAATCCAGCAAAATACATAAAACAACTATACCCAAGCATAAATCTAGAACAAGAGTATAAATCATAGAATAAAGCACATAATTCTCCTAAAAAAGAACCAAAATAGCCCTAAATTGATGTATACATTAAGCACTTATGAAACTCCACTAGGCTTAAACCGTTGCTTGTCCCCAAGCAAACACTAGAAAAAATAGGACAAGGGAAGATGTATGTATGACTCAAACCAGAACAACCTCTTTGAAGTAAGCAAGTTATAGCATATCACAAGCAAGAATATCAATCAATGGCAACCCCGCAATAGTGAGCAAAACATTTCAAAATCAGGAGGAGAAGGTTTTTGATGAAAAATAGGACCATCAACTTGATATCAAACTTGATGACCGCCAAAGAACCACAAAGCATGTCATGCAAGCACATGGAATTGTAGAGCTAAATAGCCCGGTAGAGCCTCACTTTCGGGAAATGTGAATCAATCCCGCTCATGTGTTTAAAATATAACATAGGTTTACTCAAGACCCATTCCAAAGATGTGATCTACCATATGCTTGCAAAGCCTCTCAAATTCTCCACCACTAGAAATGCAGTTTACACGAGACAATCAAGAGGACTTTAATAGGGTTGTTACATGGGATAGAAGGGTTAAGGGAAAGGAGTGGGGAAATGCATTTGGGAAAATGTGGAGCCACTTAGCCAAGTGACTAGGGAGCAACCAACAAAGCACCTAGAAAAAAATAAGATCACCATCACTCCAAACCCAACAATGTAATGAACATATCCTAATGAACCATGTAGCAAATGAGTTGACAAAGAAAGAAATTCAAGCCATACACATATCCAATGCCCATCATGGAGGTTTTTTTTCTTTTTTTTTTATTTGCTCTCTTTTTTTTGCTTTTTTGCTTTTTCTTCGCAACATGACGTTAACTCCCCTTTTTTTTTCTTAACATAACTTTTTTTTTGTTTGGGTTTTCTTGGGGAAATGAATTGAAAATTGCAATTATTGAAAGGCATAGGATCACTAACTATAAACTCACAATCGTACACACATATACAACCCAAACAAGAGGGAGCCAAAGTAACTGCTCAATATCATCAATCCTTCAACAAATGAACATACCAAAGCCACCCTAAACTTAATTATCCCCAAAACCACCCACCACATACATGAAGTGATGCTCCATGGATTTGGCTTAAAGGTAGGAATATGTGTTTGGCCAAGGGCTAATATGAACATATCACAACAAGAAAAGGATTTAAGCTCAATGGGGCTAGCGAAAGGAAAAAACATGTGATACAAGGGTAGGTTGTTTGGCTATGTAGCTAAAATGACAAAAGAAAGAAATGTCTCTATTATATCATCAACTATGCACATGCTGATGTGGTTTTGAACATGAATCTGGGAAAGTTCTAGAGATGTAACATGGAAGAGTCACACACATGAAAGAAACATGAGACCAAACATAATGATCAGTTCAAATTTAAAGTCTCACGCGATATCCACCAAAGTTGCAATAAGCTCTTAAAATGAGTCCATGTACCAACATTAGTGCTAAAGACTCCAAGAGAGCAACTTAGTTCTCAAGCAAGGCAAGGGTTAAAACAAGAAGTATTTAAAAAAACCTTCAAAAAGTTCAGCACCAAAGGGGATAACGCATCAAAATCTACTCGAGCTCATGAAAGCTATTTTGCCTAACAAACATATCATCGGAGGTTATCTCACAACATCCCTACATGCAATCCAATATGCAAACAAAAAAAATCAACTAAATGCAACACACTAAAGCAAACAAAAAGAAACCTTAAAACTATATGCTCTACATAGTATGCAAACTAAAAACCAAAATAGAAAACATAGAAACTACCCTTCCCCAAAGCATTATTATTCAAAGGAAAGAAAACTTACAGAAGGGGGAACAAAAGAAAACACTCTCACCAGGTTAGATGCAGAGTGCACCTCAGCTATGCGGCCCCGTAATAACTAGGGCTCATGGAGCATCAGCCACTCAATCACATTGTCAAGACTCGGCCCTTTAAATCGGACATCGTCAAGGCATGCAGAACCTTGTCAAACGCCACAACATGGGATTCGCAAGCATGGCAGTAAGAGAGCATGAAAATAATCATAGCAAAGAAAGTTAGTGCTCTCTTTAACAAAGAAAAATTCATAGAAAAATCAAAAGAGAAAGCAAAAAAAGTGTTACATATGATTTTCTGGGCTTGTCAACTGGGAATATGCAATACGGGTCAAGGTAGGCATCATACCCACAAAAGTATCCTATGGAAAGAAACTTATCAACATTTCCACCAAGCATAGTAAACATTTCAATCTCATGGCCCAAATCAACATTAGAGTCACAAATTTTAGGATTATCAATGGGCGTGTCTAAAGAATACTCAAGGGGAAATAAGGGGTTGCGAACTCATAAGGGAAACATGGGAATGTTCAAGTGGATTTAGGAAAGCATAATTACAACGAAGGGCAAGAGAGTCCTTATACACAAACACATCATGTGAGCCCTCCAAAGGATTCTTATCTAAATCATGAACCTCATCTGAAGGATCTCTCGAGTCAAAAGATGCATCAGTAATGATAAACCCAGCAACTACCCCAAAAGGCTCACCCTTCTCAAGCCCCGTGCACTGTGCTAAACGAAAAGATGAGTCAGGTAAGGATAGGACAACATCAGAGTTGTCCTAGGGTGATACAAAGTCAGACTGACCATAGTATGTATAATAAGGACACGAATTAATATCATGGTCAGAAGAGCTACACAAATCACGCCAAAAATAGGCATAATAAGATCTGCAATAGAATGCGTAATTATCATGAAATGAATATCTAGAAACACAACTAGCCTTTTCAAACTCAAATGAATCTTAAGTAATCCACTCAAGCAAATGCCTTGCATCATCAACATTTTTACCATAAAAATCCCAATACCCTTAAAGAGTTTGGGTTTTACTATTCAATCCCTCATCAGCAACGTCTCAAATTTCCTATTTACCAACACAATAATCACATTGAGTAAGAAAGACATTTAAACGCTTAAAATACCTCCAAAATAATTCTTGCTCGAATTGGGGGAAATGGAAAATTGCCATTGGTTTTGTTTTCTTTAAAAAAAAAATTTAATTTTTAATTTTTTTATTTCCGGTTTTCTTTTTCAAACCTGGCTACGGCGCTAAAAACTTGATAGGCCCGCAAGCACATGGTGATGTTGTAGCTAATCAAGGTCGATCCCACGTAAACTAGCTTGATCTATTTAGGCTATGTTACCTCAAGATATGCTAAGCAAATCAAAGTTCGATATTGAAACTAATTTAATCTAGTATGTAACCTAGTGAATAATCAATTGAAGATTTATACAAAACTAGCAATCTCCCAACTCGTGTATCAATCAAGCACTTCTTCCTCTAATGGTCGTTTTAAAACCGATAATCGACATATCACGACCCTCTTTGAAGGTGAAGTGAAATACCTAAATCAAATCAATCATCAATTTTCGTGGATTTCTCGATTAGTTTAGGTTCATTAGGCACACGATTATCAAATCATTAGTTTCTCAATCCGTAATTCTCTTTCGAGACATCACGCAATCAAGTCAAATCTTAGGATTTCGGTATTTGAGATTTCACCTTTCAGTACTTTATCCAAATACCCACAACATGCAAGAAAGTGATTAAGTTTCTCACAAGATAATAAACTTGTAGAATTTGATAAAACAATCCAACAATTTCAAAAGCACCAAATGATATCAACACAAGATCAAGAAACTAACAAATGGTTGCATAAATCCATAATAAAAAAAAAAGATAATCAAAATACAAAACATAAAAATGAGAAAAGAAAAGAGAAGAGAAGACAAGAGCGAAGAGATGCTCAGCCAAAGAACGCGCTTGAACCGTCGTGCAAACTCGGGATGGAATCCTTGCAAATCTTCACTTCAACTCACTCTCTCTTTCCCCCCAATCGAAACTCTAACCCTAAGTGGAATGATATGGAGAATGGAATGATGGTATGATTCTTTCTGCTGCTTGAGGGACGGGTATTTATAGGAAAACCCAATCAACCTCAGCCACACGATGCGAGAAAACGAGAGATTACAAGTTATGCTTCCACCGCAGACTGTGTCATCCACCACAGGCAGACTGTGGTGCTGGCTAGCTCAACGTTCTTCTGTTCTTCTCTTGCTCCATGGGCATAGCAACTTAGGGCCATCCCTAGTGAGTCAAAATATACTCATCTTGGGTCAAATGCTGGGTAGAAAGGCCTAAATTCTTGTAAAATACATCAAATAACTATACCTAAGCATAAATCGATAATAAAACTGTAAATTATGACATAAAGAACATAATTCTCCTAAAAATGAAGCAAAATATCCCTAAATTAATGTATACATTAAGAACTTATCAAACTCCCCCATGCTTAAATTATTGCTTGTCCGGAAGCAAACACTTGAAAAAAAAAAGGACAAGGGATGATGTATTTATGACTCAAAACAGAACAACCTCTTTAATGTAGGTAAGTTATAGCATATCACAACCAAGAATATCAGTCAACGGTAACCCTTATATAGTGTGCAAAACATTTCAAAATCAGAAGGAGAAGGTTTTCGAAGAAGAATAAGACCATAAGCTTGATATCAAACTTGATCACCCCCAAAGAACCACAAAGCATGTCATGTAAGCATATGGAATTGTAGAGCTAAATAGCCCGATAGAGCCTCACTTTTGGGAAATGTGAATCAATCCCGCTCATGTGTTTAAAATATAACATAGGTTCACTCAAGACCCATTCCAAAGATGCGATCTACCATATGCTTGCAATGACTCTCAAATTCTTCACCACTAGAAATGCAGTGTACACAAGATAATCAAGAGGACATGGGCTAGAAGGGTTAAGGGAAAAGAGTGGACAAATGCATTTGGGACAATGTGGAGCCACTTAGCCAAGTGACTAGGGACCAGCCAACAAAGCACCTAAAAAGTAATAAGTTCACCATCACTCCAAACCCAACATAATGAACATATCCCAACATAATGAACATAAAGAAAGAAATTCAATCGATACACGTATCCAATGCCCATCATGGAGTTTTTTTTCTTTTTTTTTTGCTCTCTTTTTTTTCCATTTTGCTTTTTCTTTGCAACATGATGTTGGCTCCCTTTTTTTTCTCTTAACATACCTTTTTTTTCTTTTTTTTTGTTTTGGTCTTTTTAAGGAAATGAAACGAAAATTGCACTTGTTGAAAGGCATAGGACCACTAACTATCAACTCACAATCGAACATATATATACAACCCAAACAAGAGGGAACCAAAGCAAATACTCAATATCATCAATCCCTTAACAAACAAACATACCAAAGCCACCCTATACTTAATTATCCCCAAAAACCACCTGCTACATACGTGAAGTGATGCTCCATAGGCTTGGCTTAAAGGTAGGAATATGTGTTTGGCCAACGCCTAATATGAACAGATCACAACAAGAAAAGGATTTAAGCTCAAGGGGGCTAGCGAAGGGAAAAAAAACATGTAATACAAGGGTAGGCTGTTTGGCTATGTAGCTAAAATGTCAAAAGAAAGAAATGACTCCATCACATCATCAACTATGCACATGCTAATGTGGTTTTCAACACAAATCTTGCCAAGTTCTAGAGATGCAACATGGAAGAGTCGCATACATGAAAGAAACATGAGACTAAACATAATGATCAGTCCAAGTAAGACTCAAAGTCTCATGGGATATCTACCAAAGTCACAATAAGCTCATAAAATGAGTCCATGTACCAACGTTAATGCTAAAGACTCCAAGGGAGCAACTTAGTTCTCAAGCAAGACAAGGGTCAAAACAAGCAGTATTTAAAAAAGCCTTCAAAAAGTTTCGCACCAAAAGGTATAACACATCAAAAGCTATTAAAGCTCATGAAAGCTATTTTTCCTAACAAACATATCATCGGAGGTTATCTCACACCATCCCTACATGCAATCTAATATGCAAACAAAAAAAAATCAACTAAATGCAACACACTAATGCAAACAAAAAGAAACCCTAAAACTATATGCTCTAAATAGGATGCAAACTAAAAACCAAAATAGAAAACATAGAAACTACCATTCCCCCATGCTTAAGAAAGCATTATTATTCAAAGGAAGGAAAACTTAGAGAAGGGGGAACAAAAAAAAGCAATCTCACCAGGTTATATGCAAAGTGCACCTAAGCTATACGTCCTCATAATAACTTGGGCTCATGGAGCATTAGCCACTCCATTACATTGTAAGGACTTGGCCTTTTAAATCGGACATCGTTAAGGCATGCAGAAGCTTGTCAAATGCCACAGCATGGGATTCGTAAGCATGGCAGTAGGAGAGCATGAAAATAATCACAGCAAAGAAAGTTAGTCTCTCTTTAACAAAGCAAAACCAATAGAAAAATCAAAAGAGAAAGCAAAGAAAGTGTTACACATGATTTTTCTAGGCTTGTTCACTTGGTCACTAGGAATATGCAATACGGGTAAAGGGAGGCATGATACCCACAAAAGTATCCTAGGGAAAGAAACTTATCAACATTTCCACCAAGCATAGTATACAATTTAGTCTCTTGGCCCAAATCAACATTAGAATCAAAAATTTTAGGATTATCAATGAGCGCATCTAAAGAATACTCGGGTGAAATAGGGGGTTTTGAACTCGTAGGGGAAACATGGGAATGTTCAAGCGGATTTGGGAAAGCATAATTGCAACGGAGGATAGGAGAGCCCTCATGCACAAACACATCTTGTGAGCCCTCCAAAGGATTCCTATCTAGATCATGAACCTCACCTAAAGCATCTCTTTACTCAAAAGATGAATCAGTAACGATAAACCTAGCAACTACAACAAAAGGCCCACTCATATCAAGCCTTGTGCACTGAGTTAAAAGAAAGGACGAGTCAGGTAAGGATAGGAAAACATCAGTATTGTCTCAGGGTGATACAAAGTTAGACTGATCATATCAACCATAATAAGAACACAAATTAATATCATAGTCAGAAGAGCTATACAAATCACGCCCAAAAGAGGCATAATAAGATCTGTGCAATAGAATGCGCAAGGATCAAGAAACGAATATCTAGAAACACAACTAGCCTTTTCAAACTCGAATGAATCCCAAGCGATCCACTCAGGCAAATACCATGCATCATCAACATTTTTTCCATAAAATCCCAATACCCTAAAAGAGTTGGGTTTCACTATTCACTCCCTCATCAACAATGTCTAAAATTTTCCACTTACCAACATAATAACCACACTGAGCAAGAAATACATTTAGACGTTCAAAATACCTCCAAAATAATTCATGCTCGAATTGGGGGAAATGAAAAACTGCCATTATTTTTGTTTTCTTTCAAAAAAAATATTATTTCTCAATTTTTTTTTCCGGTTTTATTTATCAAAGAAAAAAAATAAAATGCTTAGTCAAACCTATTAGGAAAAATCCCATGTTTGACGCTAGTCCCCGGCAACGACGCCAAAAACTTTATAGGCCCACAAAAGCAGGGTGGCATTGTAGCTAATCAAGGCCAATCCCACGGAGACTACGTTGATCTATTTAGGCTTTGTTCCCTCAAGATATGCTAAGTAAATCAATGTTCAATATTAAAACTAATTTAATATGGTATCTAACCCAGTGGACAATCAATTGAGGATTTATAAAAAGCTAGCAATCTCCCAATTCATGTATAAATCAAGCACTACTTCCTCTAATGGCTGTTTTAGAACCGATATTCAAATTATCACAACCCTCTTTCAAGGTGAAGTGAAATACCTACATCAAATCAATCATCAATTTTCATGGATTTCTTGATTAGTTTAGGTTCATTGGGCACATGATTATCAAAGCACTGGTTTCTCAATCCGTAATTCTCTTTCAAGACATCACGCAATCAAGTCAAATCCTAGGACTCCAATGTTTGAGATTTCACCCTTCAGTACTTAATCCAAATACCCACAACATGTAAGAAAGTGATCAAGTTTATCACAAGATAATAAACTTCTAGAATTTGATAAAACAATCTAACAATTCCGAAAGCACCAGATGATATCAACACAAGATCAAGAAACTAACAAATGGTTGCATAAATCCATAATCAAAACAACAAAGATAATCAAAATACAAAACATAAAATTGAGAAATAAGAAGAGAAGAGAAGAGGGAAGAGATGCTCAGCTAAAGAATGCGCTTGAACCGTCGTGCAAACCCGGGATGGAATCCTTGCAAATCTTCACTTCAACTCACTCTCTCTCTCCCCCTAATATGAACTCTAACCCTAAGTAGAACAATATGGAGACTGGAATGATGATATGATTCTTTCTGCTGTGTGAGGGATGGGTATTTATAGGAAAACCCAATCAACCTTAGCCACACGATGCGAGAAAACGAAGAGATTAGCAGTTATGCTTCAACTATGGACTGTGGCATCCACCATGGGCAGACCGTGGTGCTGGCTGGCTCGACATTCTTCTGTTTTTCTCTTGCTTCAGGGGCATAGCAACTTAGGGGCATCCCTGGTGAGTCGAAATATACTCATCTTGGGTCAAATGCTGGGTAGAAAGGCCTAAAATCCAGTAAAATACATCAAACAACTATATCCAACCATAAATCGAGAATAAGACTATAAATCATAGCATAAAGTACATAATTCTCCTAAAAATGAAGCAAAATAGCCCTAAATAGATGTATAAATTAAGAACTTATCAAACTCCCCCATGCTTAAACCGTTACTTGTCCTCAAGCAAACACTTGAAAAAAAAGGACAAGGGATGATGCATCTATGACTCAAAACAGAACAATACCACTACCAAAAACCGATCAGATTGTGACGAAATATCAGCGATGAAAAAAATTTTCGTCTCAAAATAAATTCTTAGACAAACAAGTCTTTTCTAGGTACAAAATAATTAGGCGTCTCTATCAGAGACGAAACCGGAGACACATTTTTAAATTTGTCTCTATCAGAGACGAAATTGTGAGACGAACACAGTTTTTTATTTCTAATAGAGACGATTGTTAATAATCATATCAAATTCGTCGCAAGCTGATGACAATATACTCCCGTGGTGCATTTCATTTTACGCTCGGCCTAGTTTCCTTCCCTCATCTCTCTCTATGGAAAAAACAAAGTGCCATTGTTGGCCGAGATTTGCAGTGCTTGGGTGGCAAATTAAGGAGGTAAGCGTATGAAATTGTGGTGCTTCTCTATCTGGTTCTCTCTTTCTCTCTCTAATTTGTGCCCTTTTGTGTGTTCTGGTTGATATGTAGCAGTTGTGGGTTCTGGGTCATCAACAAAAACGTAGCGCCATTGTTGGCCGAGATTTGTAGTGCTTGGCTGGGAAATTGAGGAGGTAAGCGTATGAAATTATGGTGCTTCTCTGTCTAGTTCTCTCTTTCTTTCTCTAATTTGTGCCCTTCTCTTTGTTCTTGTTGATTTGTAGCAGTTGTGGGTTCTAGGTCATCAACAAAACCGTCAGGCCTGTTTCTTCATTTCCTCATCTCTCTTTGGTGAAATCAGCAAGGTAAGTGTCTGAAACTTGACTGGGCAATTGAGGTTTCTACTATTCTATCATGTGTTCATTCATCTTTTGTTGAATCAACCCTCATTTATGTGTGGGTAATTGTGGGAATTTCGAATAATGGGTGTGAATGTTGGCTTTTTGGGTTGTTCAATTTATGGCTTTTGAGCCAATTTAGGGTTTTGTTTCGTATCTGAAGTTTGGTGTTATTCGGTGTTACAATGTGTAATGTACTTGAAATGACTTGGAAGCTAATTACATTCAAGGATATTTTGGATGTACGATATATAAAACAAAAAGGCTTACATAAGAAAGTTTAACATAAGAAACTAATCTACGACCATTAGGATACAATAATCAAAACTTTGGGTCGATCAAACTAATATTATAACCATAAGAAATAGCGACACGCGCTTTAAACATTGATGATATTTATTTTCAATGGTATGAGGTCATTTTAGATTGTATTTTTAGGCAATTTCAAATGATATTCCATTTAAACAACACAAACATATGAATTTCAAAGTGCCTATATTAATTTTGAAGCTCAATTTGTCAAAAGAATACAATCTAAAATTACCCATAGTACTACTAA
>JACYFF010031956.1:28065665-28106756 GCA_017589665.1 Selenicereus undatus
CAGATGGGAGTCAAGAAAGGGACTCGACTGCGATCGAACCTGCAAACATTCAGTTGCTATCCGTGGTGCCTCTTACTCCGGAAGGGCGGTGGTATTAACTTAATCATCCTATATGTGTTGATTTCATGTGTTACATTCATGCAATACTTGTGTTTTTTTCCAAATGATGAAGGTTTAACGATGTTGATGTGGTCCAAAGTATTGCCAAAGATCTCAGAAGCCATTAATTGGAGCCCTGCACATGTTAGAGGAATGCACCTGCTGAACACAAAGAATTTTGATGGAGAGCTTTCAAGGTAATAGGTTTCTTTTATTTCAAGTTATAAATCATTTATATTTTGTTGCTTTTTGTTGCTTGTTGCTGCTTGCTTGTTGCTCACTGCTGATTGCACTGTATGAACATAACCGGCAGAATTTGCTTAGCTATTTTTGTTGCTTTTTATGCTACTGATTATGTGCTTTAAAGGTAGCTACTGATTATGTTCTTTTCCGTATTTTATCTGTTGTTTACAGTCTAGCTACACTTCGACTTAGCATCTAAACCACAGGGTATATAAGGAGTGGAAGTCCACAGCATCTAAGCGGCTTAGGGACATGGTTTGGAAGGCAATGGATGAAGAGATAACTGAATGGATGCTCACTGAACTGAAAAAACGAGTGCAAGCCTTAAGGGAAACCGATGCTTTCAAGAAGAGGTCTGAACAAAATAGAAAAAACAAGACCACTAGGCCTAAAACTGGAACTCTCCACACATTCGGGTCAATCTCAGCTTCTCAATGGGCAAGGCGACTGCTAGTATCATTTAATTTTTTGTGTATACAAAATAATTTTCTATGAATACCGCACGTCTTATATGTAGGTAATTGACATTTAATCTTTTATTAATTTTTTCCCATATTCTTTTCATTAGACAAAAAAAAATCAAGGGAAAAGACCAACTGCATCTCAGATCTTCAAGCAACTGCATACTAGGAAAGATGGAGCCAAGAAGGTTTTCTGTGGCAACCGTTCTAAGGCTGTGTGGGTAAGAGCTTCTCGTTTTTCTTTCTCTTCTTATTGGCGGCAAAAACCAGCTTTGAAGCAACCTTTGACTAATACTGCTCCAGGAAGACCTCCTCTGCTGCCACCAGCGACACCCCTGCTGGCTCCCCTTCCTCATACTAATTCAAGTGTTGCAAATTTACTCAACCCTTCTCCCCCTTGTATTCGGCTCCCTTCAATGCTTTCAAGTGCTGCAAATTGATTGATTTGTTAGTTTCTACTTTTGTAAACTGAAATGTGAGGTCCTGATGAACTGAAATTTGAGATCCCCATGAATTGAAATCTGAGGTACCTATGAATTGATTATGGTTGTTATGTTTAAATGACTAAGTCTTGTGGGTCTGTGAAATCTCTTCTCAGTTTCAACTAGTCATGTTGATTTGATTTCAAGAACTTCTTCACTTTTTTGGAGATATGGTGCTTGTTTTGCATTGAGAAATATAGAGTTGGAAAAACTGGATGGGCACCATAGCAAATCATGTATAAGCTTAATGAGATCCTAGCCTATGGCACCATTTATCCATACATTAATGCTTACGCCTCCGAGAAAATGAGATCCTTTACTAAAGCATCCTAATGATTTATGAATTTGCCCCCTCTTGTATTTGGGTGTTACGACCCCCCCCCCAACCATCCTGGTTTCTCATCGATAAAACTTTTTTATTAGTCATCTAAAATAAGTAACAAAATAAATTATACAAGCAATATATCGCTTTGCATACGGTGCAGCCAAGGAAACCAAATTGTGCAACATTTACATGCATTTCATTGTTATGGAAGCAGTGAATTATAAACTGGGAAGGTAAATTATTAATTCTAAATTGGTGATTTGAATAAGCAATGATTCTGAATTCATTATTAATTAATGAAACAATAGATGAGATGACAAGATGTAGGAAGTCAAAACTGGCTTCTCTTTAGAACTTTACCGCATGAACTTATTCATTGATACTATAGCTGCTGATATGAAATTCAAAGATATCAGTTCCACAGTCCCTATCCCGACATATACTATTGATAATATTAAAAAGTTCTCCCTAATTACTGGTCTTTTATTATAGTAGATTTCTACGTCACTTGAAGACTAAGTATATATATTTATTCTTCTAATTTTTTCCCTTCTTTTCTGTCATCAATAAACTAATTATTGTGGCATGATATAAAATCATAACATCCCTACATTATTCCTTAGAGGGTTGTTTTCATTGCTAGGTTTGGGATTTTATTTGGGGGTTATTACTCATGGTTAGGTTGGGACTGCATTTGTATTTATTTTACCTTTTCTCAACAAACTTTGTTTGCTGCTCACCTGATCAACTCTTTTTCTCCCATATTATTTTGCTTTGATCTGCATTAAGTTCTATGTACTATTGAATGCAGGAACCTTAGCAAGGAGCATTCAATATCACCTCTTTTTCAACTCTTTTTCTCCCATATTATTGTGTTTTATTGTTGTTGAACTCCGGGTCTGCGGCCCGTAGAGTTGTAGTCTCCGGTGTGTAGCTGTCGAGTGATGAATATACATTGTGCGACTGTTGAATGTAGGAACCTCATTATTGTAAGGCTTTACGCTTGGATTTTGCTCAATTTTAGCCGGAACTCTGTTCGTTTCGTCCCAAAATTGTAGTCTTTTTATTTTCATTTATCCCTCACCTTTTTTTGCAACTATCCTATTGCAGGAGGAGTTTGAGCATCTAAAGGCACAGGCTTCTCAAGCAAGAACTGAAGAAATAGGGGTGATCGAAGATATGCTGGATGACAACACTCGGCACGTTTTGATCATGTACTTTGATTGTGCCTACATATGGTTGTTGCCGCTGATTATATATTCTTCTTTCAGCTTATACATTTATTTATATGAAATTGTTAATAACTGCGCATGACAATATCATTCGACATAGCTATAAAACATATCGTTCAACACGCTACAGAACAACTTGTCTACGTCCGTGATGGAAATTAGTAAAATCGATACAAAAACATTGTCGCTGTGGTAGAGATGAAACACCTTTCGATAGCGAAATGGTAAGAACGATTTCGTCTCTGATAGAGATGAAAAACTCTTTTCGTGGCAAGTTTCATCTCTACTAGTGACAAATCAGTTAATAAGGAAACAAAACATATTCATCTCAGATAGAGATGAAAACAGCGTTGTAGCAACTTTCATCTCTAACATAGACGAATAACATTGAAATGGCAACCAAGAAACTTTCATCTCTAATAGAGATGAAAATTATTTCGTAGCCATATTCGTCTCTATAGAGACGAACATATATGAAACGGCTACCGCAATATATTCATCTTTATTAGAGATGAAACGTTTATAGTCTCTATTTTCGTTGCTAACTGAGACGAAAAGTAAAATTCATCGCTAATTTCATCTGTGATGGTGAGTTTTGAAACGAACGTTTTTTCGTCTCTGTTTCGTCGCTAAATAATGTAGCGACGAAAAAATAAAATTTAGAAACGAATATTTTTCAGCGCTAACTGCGTGCTTTTTTGTAGAACCTCTTTAAAGTAGGCAAGTTATAGCATATCACAAGCAAGAATATCAATCAATGGCAACCCCCAAATAGTGCGCAAAACATTTCAAAATCAGGAAGAGAAGGTTTTCGGAGAAGAATAAGACCACAAGCTCAATATCAAACTTGATCACCCCCAAAGAACCACAAAGCATGTCATGCAAGCACATGGATTTGTAGAGCTAACTAGACTGGAAGAGCCTCACTTTCGGGAAATGTGAATCACTCCCGCTCCTGTGTTTAAAATATAACATTGTTTCACTCAAGACTCATTCCAAAGATGCAATCTACCATATGCTTGCAAAGACTCTCAATTTCACCACCACTAGAAATGCAGTGTACACAAGACCATCAAAAGGACTTTAATAGGACTGTAACGTGGGCTAGAAGGGTTAAGGGAAAGGAGTGGACAAACGCATTTGGGACGATGTGAAGCTACTTACCAAGTGACTTGGGAGCAACCAACAAAGCAGCTAGAAGCTAATAAGTTCACCATCACTCCAAACCCAACAACGTAATGAAGATATCCCAATGAATCATGTAGGAAATGAGTTTACAAAGAAAGAAATTCAATCATATGCCCATCATGGAGTTTTTTTTTTCTTTTTGTTTTTATTTGCTCTCTTTTTTTTCCCTTTTGCTTTTTCTTCGTAACATGAGGTTAACTCACCTTTTTTTTCTTAACATAGCTTTTTTTTTTGGTTTTGGTTTTTTTGGAGAAATGAAACGAAAATTGCAATTATTCAAAGGTATAGGATCACTAACTATCAATTCACAACCAAACATATATACCACCCAAGCAAGAGGGAACCAAAGCAAATACTCAATATCATCAATCCCTCAACAAACAAACATACCAAAGCCACCCGAAACTTAATTATCCCCAAAACCACCTACTACATACATGAAGTGATACTCCATAAACCTAGCTTAAAGGTAGGATCATGTTTTTGGCCAAGGGTTAATATGAACAGATCACAACAAGAAAGGGATTTAAGCTCAAAGGGGCTAGCGAAGGGAAAAAAACATGTAATACAAGGGCAGGCTTTTTGGCTATGTAGCTAAAATGACAAAAGAAAGAAATGCCTCTATCATATCAGCAACTATGCACATGCTAATGTGGTTTTGAACACGAATCTAGGCAAGTTCTAGAGATGCAACATGGAAGGGTCACAAACATGAAAGAAACATGAGACTAAACATAATGATCAGTCCAAATAAGGCTCAAAGTCTCATGTGATATCTACCAAAGTCACAATAAGCTCATAAAATGAGTCCATGTACCAACACTAGCGCTAAAGACTCCAGAGGAGCAACTTAGTTCTTAAGCAAGACAACGGTCAAAATAAGAAGTATTTAAAAAAAACCTTGAAAAAGTTTAGCACCAAAGGGATAACACATCAAAATCTACTCAAGCTCATGACAGCTATTTTGCCTAACAAATATATCATCGGAGGTTCTCTCACACCGTCCCTACAAGCAATCCAAAATGGAAACAAAAAAAAATCAACTAAATGAAACACACTAATGCACGCAAAAAAGAAACCCTAAAACTATATGCTCTAAATAGGATGAAAACTAAAAACCAAAATAGAAAACATAGAAACTACCCTTCCCCCATGCCTAAAGAAAGCGTTATTATTCAAAGGAAAGAAAACTTAGAGAAGGGTGAACAAAAGAAGACAATCTCACCAGGTTAGATGCAGGGTGCACCCAAGCTATGCGGCCTCGTAATAACTGGGGTCATGAAGCGTCAGCCACTTCATCATGTTGTCAAGACTCGGCCCTTTAAGTCAGACATCGTCAAGGCATGCAAAAGCTTGTCAAACGCCACATCATGGGATTCGCAAGCGTGGCAACAAGAGAGCATAAAAATAGTCATAGCAAAGAAAGTTAGTGCTCTCTTTAACAAAGCAAAACTAATAGAAAAATCAAAAGAGAAAGCAAAGAAAGTATTACACATCATTTTTCAAGGCTTGTCCGCTAGGAATATGCAATACGGGTTAAGGGATGCATCATACTCATAAAAGTATCCTAGGGAAAGATACCTATCAACATTTCCACCAAGCATAGTAAACATTTTAATCTCATGGCCCAAATCAACATTAGAATCACAAATTTTAGGATTATCAATGGGCACACCTAAAGAATACTCGGGGGAAATAGGGGGTTGTGAACTCATAGGGGAAACATGAGAATGTTCAAGCGGATTTGGGAAAGCATAATTACAACGAAGGCTAGAAGAGTCCTTATGCATAAACACATCATGTGACCCCTCGAAAGGATTCTTATCTAGATCATGAACCTCATCTAAAGTATCTCTTGACTCAAAAGATGCATCAGTAACGCTAAACCTAGAAACTACCACAAAAGCCTCACCCATCTCAAGCCCCGTGCACTAAGCTAAAGGAAAGGACGAGTTAGGAAAGGATAGGGCAACATCAGTATTGTCCGAGGGTGATACAAAGTCAGACTTATCATAGAATGCATAGTAAGGACACGAATTAATCTCATGGTCAGAAGAGCTACACAAATCACGCCAAAAAGAGGTATAATATGATCTGCAATAGAATGCGCAATGATCAGGAAATGAATATCTAGAAACACAACTAGCCTTTTCAAACTCAAAGGAATCCCAAGCAATCAACTCAAGCAAATACCATGTATCATTAACATTTTTACCATAAAAATCAAAATATCCTAGAAGAGTTTGGGTTTCACTATTCACTCCCTCATCGACATTGTCTAAAATTTTCCATTTACCAACACAATAACCATATTGAGCAAGAAAGACATTTAGATGCTTAAAATATCTCCAAAATAACTCATGCTCAAATTGGGGGAAATGGAAAATTGTCATTGTTTTTGGTTTCTATCAAAAAAAAATTTAATTTTTAATTTTTTTTTTTGGTTTGTTTTTTCAAAGAAAAATAAAATATTCAAACCTATCAGGAAAAAGCCAATATTCGACCGTAGTCCCCGGCAACGGCGCCAAAAACTTGATAGGCCCGCAAGCGCTTGGTAGCTTTGTATCAAGGTCGATCCCACCGAGACTAGGTTGATCTATTTAGGCTATGTTCCTTCAAGATATGCTAAGTGAATAAAAGTTTGATATTGAAACTAATTTAATCTAGAATCTAACCTGGTGGATAATCAATCGAGGATTTATACAAAACTAGCAATATCCCAATTCATGTATCAATCAAGCACTTCTTCCTCTAATGGTTGTTTCAGAACCGATAATCGAATTATCACAACCCTCTTTCAAGGTAAAGTGAAATACCTAAATCAAATCAATCATCAACTTTCATGGATTTCTCGATTAGTTTAGGTTCATAAGGCATACGATTATCAAATCACTGGTTTCTCAATCCATAATTCTCTTTCAAGACATCACGCAATCAAGTCAAATCCTAGGATTCCGGTATTTGAGATTTCACCTTTCAGTACTTCATCCAAATACCTACAACATGAAGAAAGTGATCAAGTTTCTCACAAGATAGTAAACTTCTAGAATTCGATAAAACAATCCAACAATTCCAAAAGCACCAAATGATATCAACACAAGATCAAGAAACTAAGAAATAGTTGCATAAATCCATAATCAAAACAACAAAGATAATCAAAATACAAAACATAAAAATGAGAAAAGAGAAGAGAAGAGAAGAGGGAAGAGACGCTCAGCCAAAGAACGCGCTTGAACCGTCGTGCAAACCTGGGATGGAATCCTTACAAGCATGCACTTCAACTCACTCTCTCTCTCCCCCTAATCTAAACTCTAACCCTAAGTAGAATGATGTGGAATGATGGGATGATTCTTTCTGTTGCTTGTGAGACGGGTATTTATAGGAAAACTCAATCACCCTCAGCCACTGGATACGAGAAAACGAAGAGATTAGCAGTTATGCCTCCACCATGGATTGTGGCATCACTACAAAAAAAGGTGTTTCCCTCCACATTTAATTTTGCTAATAACCACACTTATAAGTGTAGAAATAGCAATTGCCCACACTTAGGCTAAATGTGGGGAAGTTAAATGTGTGGAAGTGTTCTCCACACTTAATGAAAATGCGGGTAGACTTATGTTTCCCACACTTATAAATGCGGAGTAAGTACTAATTACCCACAATTTATGTGTAGCCATTTTACGTTATGCCCACTTTAAAAGATGCAGGAAGTCATAATTTTCCCCATACTTAAAAGTGTTACTAGTGTCGGTTTAGTTTTTAAAAAATAATGCTGGCAATTAATATAAAACTTATTAATTTAAAAATAGAACAATTGTATACAATTGTTCATTTTTTAATTAATAAGTTTTATACTAATTACCAACGCACATAACATAAATGAATAAAATTAACAAACCAACAAATTAAAATAGATCAAATATCAATTAAATAAATTACACATTAGTGCATGATAAAAAAAATTAATTGCAGACACAACATAATGACCAAGGTAGTCAAAACTAAATATTCTTGTGTTGTTTTGAATCCATCCTACTAATTTTTTTGTTGTATGTAGCTGATTGAACATTTTATTGCTCTATATATATACCACCTAAAACTATACTTTGAAAACATGCCTAACATGCAAGAATATATAACAAAATCTCCATCTTCGTTTTCTTCACTGAGAGATGTTAGCTCCAGCAATGCAATCTGTTAGACAATTGAAACACATAAAAAAATAATATTAGAAAAGACAACCAAAGAGATTAACTAAGATGCACACTTGGCAGAATCAAGTTGATGCACAACAGAGTTTGAACCAACAATAGAACCACAACATAATTGAACTAACAATATAACCACAAATCGAGTTCAATCAATAATACAACCACAACCAAGTATATGCATGAAGACAAGATAAATTTACTGTTAGGATCATAGTTACTGTGATCTTAAATTGTCAGCCAACTCCACATCAACAACATCGTTCAAGGCACTCGGCTTATGCTCCTGCTGATGATGAAGGTATAACTACCTAGATATTTTAGATTTAGAATTAGGGGTTCACAAATAGCATCATTTTATCAATTCAAGAAAGGAGGGGTTCGCAAATAGCATGTTTGTTTCACTTCACAAGAACAGTTTCAACATAATCTACCTAATACCACAATTACTTCGCAATTCACATGAACAAATAGCTCGGCTCAGTATCATAACAAGTTAATCGTTTAATTCACAAAGCCAGTATCCACAAGCATAGATGTAATCACCAAAACAGACCCAAAATCTTCAACCGAGAAATGGGTGGGAAGGAATAGTTGTTCAGAGGGTGTGAAGAAAATGCTAAAAGTGTAATCGCCAAAACATACTCTTACCAGGTTGCTGAAGAGTAGCGAACAACTTTTCGTAAAGAATCTTACTCAGTAGGTCCTTGTCCACCTTCTTTTTACCCTCAATATAGGCCTACAATAAATGATGTTTTATTTTTAGAATTGGTTTACCCAAAGTAAACGACAAATCAAACCTTAAATGTAAGAATATACAAGAATTTATATACCATGCCACCTAGAAAACAATGAGCAAACTCTCTTCTCTTTGGATTCCTGAAACTTCTCACCGTGTCCGGATTTTCATCGATCACCTTATCGACTAACTTCTCTATCTCAGCACGACCACACTTAAGATTCATTCAAATGAATCATTTGGTGAGGATACTCTATGCAAATTATAATAAGTGTATAAATGCACATATCACAAATTTCTTAGTCGTCGGTTCATGGTAAGATCCTTCTTTATCTTGATGAGTCTCCATAAACCATTCCAAGGGACCGGGTTCCCTTTGATGCTCCTTGTCCTATAAACCATTGCATAGCCGTAAACAAAGAATTATATACATAGCAAAGTAAATCTGAGAAAAGAACGTTGAAATACAAATTAGCATGCCTAAGAAAGCATCCAATGAGAGTCCCAAGTCTACCAAGGCATAAATCCAAAGAAACCAGCTAAGGGTTTATTGACATTGCATTCAAGCAGCTCAAGCTGTACTTTTCGAGCCATATTGAATCAAACATAGAGTAATTTCTAGAATTTTGGAAATAAACGGACAGGGTTTTCCCTATAAACTGACCATAACCTAGGCTTAGAGCCTTATAATAAGTACCTGTAAGAATAGAAACATAATTAATATGTCCACCAGGCTCGACGGCTACACATCAGAGATCACAATTCCATAGCCCACTTAGCCGGAGTACCAACAATATAAAACAAACGGACTCTATAACAAACTGTCTTATAGTGTGATTGTAGAGTAAATACACTTAAATCCTTGCAAAATGAGATCGAGCACAAACAAGCTCTCTACAATTGCACCTCGTGCCTCTTATATGGAACGACACATATACACACAAAAGTTCAAATAATAGTGCCCAAGAGACTCCGAAGCAGCAAACTTCCCTGGCTTACTTCACAGAAAAAGCAAGTTATGCTCAAATCATGGACATATAAATATATATAAACAGCAAACTTCCCTGGCTTACTTCACAGGAACCTAAGCAAAGTAAATCAAGCGCAGCAGAAACAATTTCATAGCGGATGGCTTCATAGCGGGGATAAGTTTCACAGATATTCAACAAACAATTGCGCTAATTGCAACCATCAATCATCATGATAGCTTAAAAAACTCCACGGACTGCAGACTATAAAACAACAATGAAAAAGGTGACAAACAGCACCATATTCTTAAGGTTACAGTATGTTTTGCTCCATTGAATCAGTCCCCACAGCTCATTAACAAGCAATATAAGATGTGCAGCAAACCTGAGTTTCAAGCCCATGTCAAGATAGTATCAACAAACCAGGAAGAAAGTATCACAACGAGAGTAGTCATGGTTTCAAAAGTAGGCCAAAATATATATCCAGTAAACGGGGGAAAAAACTTCTGTAGTTATTTATCAGGCAATGTAAAAACAGCTCTTTTGAGTAATTTATAGCAATAATGACAATGCATTGGGATCGTGCTGCTTCTACCTCTCTGTATGTCTGTTGTGCAATGCAGAAGAGTTCTATTTTTTGTTGATTGGTAGTGTCCTTCTGCATTGCACAACAGGCATAAAGAGAGGTAGAAGTAGCACGATCCCAATGCATTGTCTTCAACCAGCTTGACTGCTTCCCCACCAGCCTAAGGTGACTGTGTATACAAAACTTAGGCTCTGCAAGAGCACTGGATAAAGCTATGCCAAGGACACTACCAATCAACAAAAAATAGAACTCTTCTGCATTGCACTATACAATAGCATGTTGATAAATGATTCTTTATGCTATACATGACCAAAATCAGGTATGGAGGGTTATGGTTAGTCACAAGTTTCTATTTGGCCATTTTACTCAGAAAGGGTGCAAATGTCAACATTGTCAGACACTTTTAGGACCTAGTGTGGAACCCGAACTACATGACCCCATGGGCACCTGTTGAGTCTTGTGCGACACCCCACCCTTAACCACTTGATTGGTCTAATAGACAGTGTAATCAGCAGTTAGTACAGAGGAAGACTCAGGTTGCAGCATTACTGCAGTCCAAAAAAGGAAAACCATACAATTTATGGTTGAGGTTAACACCACTACCAAAACAGTCAACCTTTACATTAGTTTCTTTGACTTTGAAATGATTACTTAGAACATGCCTCTTCCAGGTATTTATCCCTGATACATAAAATCGTTGGTTAGGTGCACCCCTCCTAGGTCAGTTGGGAAGCCTAGGCTTAGCCTTTTACAAAAACGACGTGGTTTTTAGGCCCCTGATAACTTGCAGGGAGAACACCTTGACAACTTGCAGGAGTTTTATTCTCATGTTATTACTTATTAACTATTTCCTTTATTTACTTTTCTTATTCTTGTTTAGTTAATTATCAATTTGACAAGCTCTAATCATCTTGTACTCTCCTCTTAGCTCTTAGTTCTTAAAGGCTCACTGCCTTATTTATCATTTATGAAACAAGAAATTAGAAATTTACTAGTATGATTCAATTTGCTATGATTTATAGATCTCAATCGCTCTTACATGGCTCTTAATTGACAGTCCCAACTTTTATTAAAGACTTTTTTCCTTTTTCTTGATTCCCAGGGCAACCCCCCCCACAAAAAAAAAACTTTCTTGCCTCATCCATGTGATCAACCAATATCTAAGTACACAGTGCAAAAATCATATAAAACACCCCTAAATAATTACTTTGAAATTTATGATTTCCACCTCATTTGAATGCTTTCCTATTATTACTATACTTAAGATGACAATTCATAAGTTGAATGAAAGAATCCTAGCTTCTTGTTTTGCCTAAGCATTCCCTCTCCCACAGCCCCAGAGGAGGGGGAGGGGGCACCAAACAGGCTTGCATCAATTATCAACTATGTAGTTGGTTGGACCCCTACCCATTACCCTAGATGCATGTTTACAACCCGCCAATTTTTCAACCACAAAAGCTATACTCTACCACTACCCCCCAGCGACACAGACCGGAAAAACCCCCTTTAGTCATCATGTTCACAGAGATCAAACAATATTTTTCTCATTTACTCGCCGATTTAAGGCTAATATAAATATCATGTCACGCTGGGGGGGAGGGGATAGCATGACAATGAAGAGGGAGAGAAAATGGATTTGAGTTGTACATTAAGACTGCACCCCGAATTAGTCAGGGAGAGTGAGGAATGGCGAGTGATGGTATAAAATGAAGAGGAACACCTGAATTTGCTAAATCTACAAGGAAAACAGACATCAATTTTTGCAAAAAACAAGAATTTAGTTTAAGTGATTGTATAAGATGAACGCTGGGAATCAGAATGGGTACAATGAAACAGCTCCTAGTCATGTTGAGTACTGTGGTCCAGGGTTAGGCCCTCGTTGTCACTGCTTAGTTCTAATTTTAATTTTTTGAATTTCATTTTATTTAATTTTCTACAAACTAATTGTACAAGTTCTCTACTTTGTTCTCTTAGTTCGTTGGTCCCTTCTGATTGATTCTGTTAAATTTGCACACACTTGATTGTACAAATTGTTCTGTAATCTGAATTTGTCTCTCTTGGAGTCTGGAGCTCCCTCTACAATCTTTCGACCATTAGCCTAGGAACATCTTAAAAATATTAGAATTGGATGATGTTCAGTTAAACACTTTCAGTAAATTGAGAACGATGTGGATATAAGCCATTTTATATTTGTGGTAAGAAAAAATGGAGAAAACAAGCAGGAGTATATACTTTTCCTCATTAATCAATAGTAATATAAAATGACCCATGCCTTTGTTCTTTTCTATAACAACAATTATGAAAACATCTCAATTTTATGACGTATGCACTCCTAGATAGAGCCATGGGTTCTCTGGTCCCTTTTGCGGTGATATTTGCTATGCAAAGTACAAAACCTAATTAGCAGCGGGAATTTTTCAGACCAAACAGAAATGGAGTCAAACTGATGAGATCATGTGTAATGGTAATGTCTGGACCTAGAACTTAGATAACTGGTTTAGATAGTTTTAATTCAATGGGATTGTTCGAGTAAACTCTTATCTGATTTGAAAAACCTTTAGAATGATGGCAAAGAGCAGTACTCATTAAGGGAGACTAGTGTGAACTATGAGGAAAGCTCGAATAAATGTTCTCTTTGCTAGTCCACTGTCCATATGCTGTCTGAAATACAAATGTTGTTTTCTTGCTTTGCTGCCTATTTGTATAAATACAGGGGGAGAATATACATAGTAGTGCAAGATGTTTCCAAGCACTCCATTACTGTCATTCCTATCGTTTTCATCATCTGACCCATTTTTGCTTGGGCCTTAACCATAAGGCCGAATTTAAGGTGTGTGGTTAGATGCAAAAAGAGGCATCAAACTGGAAATCTAAATGTTGAGAAGGACATGTCAGAGCTTTGATGGTATGCTTTTGCTAGAATATCTTAAGAGAGCCTGTTGTACTTGAGTAACCTAGAAGCAAAAAGAAGTAACAACCCCACCTGTATCCTTCATCATTCAGGACTTGAACTACTACTAGCTTAGCCATGACTTTGAATAGTACAGCCCCCCTATTGGAGTCAGCCATCACCATAAATACACAACCCCCAAAACTCATGGTTCATGGACTCAAAAGCATTCTAAACCCAATCCTTAGCATCAAAGCCCTCAATGGACACAATTTTCGAATTACCCAAGCTCTGTCCGAACCTCTTTAACCCACGCACACCCCAAAAAAGTATGATTTGAATTCATCACAACACAAATATCACACTCAATAAACAAATTGTAGCAAACAAATTTAATAATTTCAGGTTGAAACAAAACCAACAGAACCATTTCTTTTCTCAAATTTGGAATTCAAAACCCTAAATTTAAAAAAGTGATAGACAGGGAGATTACCTCAATGAACAAAGCCACAACCCGTTGCCTTTGATTAGCACGTTACCATTTACAGATCAAGAAGCATATAGAGGAGAAGGGAACGGAATTTGCAAATCGAATTCAAGCGAAATTGAAGAATTGGGCGAGCTAGGGTTCTCAATCCAGACCGCGTATGAATTTGAGCAAGATGTTGAAGAAACGTACCGCGGGTTGAGGTTTTCTAGTTTTCCTGGAGGAGCTGCGAAATAAAAATGGATTTTAATTTAACCCCAAAGTGTGGCGCTCAAATTGGCCGAGATGAGAAATCAATGTGTTTTAATTTTTAGTACTCTATTCTTTTATTCCTTTGCCTGAATTAATGTCTTTATATTAATTTTTCTAAAAATTCTCCATAAGTAATATATTCACCAAGTTAGTTAATAAGTTTATATAGAAAAAAAATAATTTAATTTCCCATAGTTGATAAGTGTAGAAAAATGTTTATGATTTCCCCACACTTATTAAATGTGGAATCGATAAAATATTAAATTTATTTTTTTTTCTCCACACTTCATTAAGTGTAGCGACACAAATGTGGGAGAATGCATTATTTTTTGTAGTGCATCCACCACGGGCAGACCGTGGTACTGGCTGGCTTGACATTCTTCTGTTCTTTTCTTGCTCCATGGGCATAGCAACTCAGGGGCATCCCTGGTGAGTCAAAATATACTCATCTAGGGTCAAATGCTGGGTAAAAAGGCCTAAAATCCTGCAAAATACATCAAACAGCTATACCCAAGCATAAATTGAGAATAAGACTATAAATCATGGCATAAAGCACATAATTCTCCTAAAAATGAAGCAAAATAGCCCTAAATTGATGCAAAATCACTTAAGTCTAAGTTTCTTCCCTTACACTGCCTCCAACAACTTTCTTAAACTCCACCATCTCAAACATGGTTCTAAGAGTGTAGAATAATAAACTAGGGACTTTGAACAACTCCTCTTCAAATGTGATTGAGAGACGATGAATCTCAAACTTTGGTGAGGCAATTGACTGGCTTAGATGAGCAAATTGCTCATGTTGTGGAACTACACCTTTAGCCCACTGTTGATGAGCTTAGCACTCTAGCCCACAAAGTTGAACTTCAAAGAAAAGCCAAAGGCAAGGAGTGGCTTCTAAGCCTACTCCTTAGTCTCACCTCTTTCAAAAACCCCCACACGTCGCTCCCAAACCAACACCAAGTCTATCCCCTAGACCCGCACAACCCATTGCCCCAATGATTCCATCAAAACCTCCACCAAGACCCATGGAGAAAAGGAGGTGTTTTAGATGTCAATGTCCTAATAAGAGAGTTGCGTCATTGGGCAAATATCAAACTTCCTTTAAGGAGCTAGAGGAGGAGAAGAAAAGGAGTGATACTTGAATGAAGCCTTAGAAGAAGTTGAGGCAAGCCCAGATGAGGGCGAAATGCTTGTGAATAGGAGAGCCTTAAGTGGGATTGCTACCTAAGAAGGTCCTGAACAAAAAGAAACAATCTTCCACACCAGGAGCATCGTGGGTGGGAAGGTGTGATCTTTCATCATAGAAGGAAGAAGTTATACTAATGTGGCTTCCAAAGCCATGGTAGAGAAGCTCAAGTTTGTGGTCACACACCATCCAAGTCCTTACACCATCCAATGGTTTAACAAAGGTAAGGGCACGTATATACCTTCATGGTGCTTGATCTCTTTATTAATTGGAAAGAGCTATAGGGATGAACTTTGGTGAGACATCGTGCCTATGGACGCCGTTGTTCGGTTTCTAACCGAGCAAAGTTTTGACCCTCATTACATTGGATTTTAGCTCACAAATAATCTTTAAATTAGTTAATTAACGAGATTTTGTGTTTTGTAGGTTTAAATAAGAGAGGCCATTGGAAGTCAAGCCCAATCCACTTTGAAGAAAAAGTCTAACAAGTGAGCCAAAATCCAAAGGGGTAAGCCAAATAGTCAGCAGGACATGCCATGAGTAAGAAAAAGGGAAACTTAGATAGAGATTTGACAGAAGGGCCCTATGCCAAGGGGCACGATTGTGCCAAACCCTGAACTGCTCTTTTTTTAATTAGTCGATGATGTAAGGGTTGAAAAAGGCAATTTTTTGCACTTTTAGGGGTTCTTCATTTTTAACAGCTATTTTCTCTCTAGTCTTAGCCTTGTAGAACTTTTTCTCTCCCCATTAGAGAATAGCTTAAAAGTTGATGCTTTAGATTAATTTCATTGCAAGTTTCTTGTTCTCTCTTTTTATTATTGCACAATCTTACTTTCTCTCCCCTAAATTTCTTCACAGTTCTCATTTTTTAGCATTATCAACTCTCTCCAAATATGGGCTTGATGTTTTAGGGGTTGTGGGGAGACTTGGGCTTTGGTCTCAATTCATTTGAAAACTAAATCTACCTCTCAAAGTTCAACCATCTCTTTTATTGATTTTCCTCTTCTGTATATTTACTCATCTACACTACTAGGATAGTTTGAGTTATTGCAAACTTGAGGTTTCATGGATAAAAAGATCATTTAAGGCTTGATGATAATGGTAGCTCTTAATCTTAACCATGAATGGTTGTGAACTCATTTGTAAACTTCTCTCCCTTATCTTTTTATTGCATTTTTAGGATTAGGCATAGCTTACCTTAGATTTTTATTTTTTTTTTGGTGATCTTTGAGGATTGTTGGTTGTGTTGATTGGCCAAGTCGAGCCAATGGGCCATGTTGAGCATAATCCCCCTTTTTCTCTATGCTATGTGTTTTTAGATGCTAGTGAACTTTAGCTAGATTAGTGTAGTGTTTATTTGCTTTGAAAAGTCATTTTAGAAGAGTTTACTAAGTTTGCATGTTAGGTTTGTTTAATTACCCTGTTCTATTCGTTGAGAAATTGCAGGTGTGGGATGGGTGGAAGTGGAAAAGGGGGGGAAGGAGTGGGTAGGAGTGGTATTTTTTTTAAGTGTGGGAAAGGGGGGAAGGAGTGGGAAGAAGTGGGAAGGAGTGGAAAGAAGTTGAATCAAGTAGGAAAGTTGATGTAAATTACGTATTTTATTTTTTAATGTAATCTTTTATTTGTGATATTAATTACCGATAAAATTTTTCTTAGACCGAAAAAAATATTTTTCTGCATTGACTCAGATACGAAATACTGTTTCGTGGTCGTTGTTACCTTAAAAAAATTGTAACTTTCGTTATTCGTAAAACAAATTTCGGATGTATTTTTTTTCATATATTAACAAATACGAACAACGAAAAAAATATACATGTGTTTAGACCTTGTTCCTTTCGTTTGTAAATCCAAATTTACCAACATCAACCAACTTCAATCCACATCAACCCACTTCACGGACTTCAATTAAAAATACCAACTTCAACTAACTTCAACCAACTTTAACTCACTTCAACTAACTTCAACCCATTTCTCACTATTTTAACCAACTTCTACCCTTCATATAAAAAAAATTCAACCAACTTCAACCAATTTCAACCTACTTCAGTCACGCCAACTTCAACCCACTTCAATAACTTCAATTTACTTCAACCCACTTTAATAAAAAATACCCACTTCGACCTATTTCAACCAACTTCTACCAATCTTAACCAACTTCACCCATTTACCAGCCCATATTTCCTAATGAAAATGATATACCCTTAGTATGAAGAAAATAATCATTTGCAATATGTGTAAAGAACTTCCAATATTTTATTACTAATGCACACGGAAAAAAAATATCTACTAAAATTACATGTACAATACATCTGTACTTCCTGTCATGAAGTACAAACAATGAAAAAAAAAATTTACAGGTTCCTTCATTATGCCAGAAAAAACATCTGTAAATTTAGCCACAAATTACGATGAACAAAAAATAAATTTGTTACACATACAAAATAACCATCCACGCTTTGGTAACCTATAACAAATATTTCGTAACCAACTCACAAAAAAAAAAAAATTTAAGCATCTCTTTCATATACAAAATCAAACCCAAAATATGTACTAGTCTCAAAAAACTAACATTTGCCTAACAAAGCAGAAAAAATTTATTATTTCTTCAATATATATAACAAAAATTATGTCATCTACAATTTCCGGCACGACTAACAAATATTTCCATAACATCCAAAAAATAAATAAAACTTTTCATAATTGTTATCAGACTATTCGTACACACAATTACTTAAATAATAAAAGTTTTCAAAATATGAAAAATAATAGTTATATGTAGGAGTTGGAAAGAGTGGGTGAAAGTGGGTGAGAGTGAGAATGAGTGGGAAGGAGTGGTATTTTTTTTAAAGTATGGGAAGATGTAGGAAAGGGGGGGAAGGAGTGGGTTGGGTCCATTAAACTACAAAAAGAACAGGGCTTTTAAGTTGAGAATTGTCTTTTATGGTTAAGTCAATCTTAAGTTAATCACCATTCATCCCAGGGGACGACCTGTAACCCTTTCTCACTGCACAAAAATATTACTAACAAAATGGCGGTGTTGCCAGGGATGATGGCGTTCAATTTGCTTTTGGTTTAGACTTAATTATAGTACACCATTCTCTTTTTTTGGGATCATTTTGATAAAAAAATTTTAAAAAATTGGAAACAAAAAAAACCATTAAAATTGAGAATGAATGAGTGCTTGGACTCGATCGCCTAGTTGTGGGAGATTGATTTGTGTTGAAAGACGACCCCACACTTGGGCAATCCCAACCATAGCTCTAGACCATGAGGAGATGGCAGAGGAACAAGCCCATGAGCCTCCCCATCCTCACCCTCCGGCTCCATGGAGCCTCAATCAAATCTTCTACCTATTGAGATCAACTAGTCCCTCTCGCTTTCAAATACCACAACTCAGTGGGGATGACCAATTCTCTTTTAGTCCTCAATACACTACCATGCTTTCCAAATTCAGCAGGGATGGTGATGCTTACCTGTTCCTGAGCAAATTTGAGGAAATATGCTTCATGATGCAATTCCCTAATGTTCCATAGGATTGTTAGGCTGCGTTTCATTCCTTTTGCCTTAAAAGATTCGGGAAAAAATGGATGCATAGCCTCTCGGCAAATTCCATCTCCTCATGGGATGGGTTTGTAAGGGTTTTCTTAAGGAAATATTTCCCAAATGGTAAAACGATGAAAGTAAGGAATGAGATAAACCACTTTGTCCAATTTGAGAATGAGTCTTTTTGGAAGTGTTTTGAATGGTTTAAACTCTTGCTTGCTCAATGTCCACACTATGGTTTAGGAAGGTGGCATTTGTGCCAAATTATTTATATGGGTCTTGACCAAGCCACTAGGACCATGGTCGAGTCTATGTGTCAAGGCGGTTTTTTGAATAAGAGTGAGACCGAAGCTTGGGATTGCCTAGAGGAGTTAACCGAAAAGACCTTACAATGGGAGGCCGCTAGGGATGAGAGACTAGGTGCTAGGATTAATATCCAGAAAGGAGGAGTTCATGCAGTGATGGATACCACATACATTGATACTATATTTGTTGCCCTTGAAACTATGTTAAAGGGTTTTGTGTTGTCCCAAACCCTAAACAACTTTCCCCCTCCCCAAATGGTCTCATGTTCTCAATGTTAGTCCACTGATCACTCTCTAAGTTCTAGTCCCATGTTTGCTCAACAGTTGGCTACAAGCCAATAGCAAGGTCACGTGAATGCGGCTTTTAAAAGGCCAAAATTTGATCCTTACTCCCCTACTTACAAAGCGGGGTGAGCTAAGCACCCCAATTTTTCATGGACTGGGCCTAATGATTTGATGCCCAACAATCAAGGTGGGGGTTCTTAAGGAAACTCCTCATCTTCAGCTTATCAAAAGCCACCCTTCCAAGGGACATAAAATGCTCCTAAGTCCTCCTCAACCACATGTGGCTCAATCATACCCCCCTCTCTCGGTTATAATGAATTGGATAAAGTGAACAAGATGATTAGAGAACTTAAAGAGTCAAATAAGAGAAAGATGAAGACAATGAGTGAATAATTTGCTCAATTAGAAATGTCTAATAGCGAGAAAGGCGTTTTTCCTAGTAAATCGTAGGTGAACCTACGAGGAGGCACTTCCTCTTCATTTGACCCCAATGACATTCGGAAAGTGAATGCCATAATTTCTTTACGATAGGGTAAAAAAGTTGACACCCATGTTGGTGAGCAAAATGAGAATGATTCCCCTTCCCCATCATCTTCGCTCCTTCCCCCTCAAAGTAATGATGAGTTTACCTCCCGAATGATCCAAGTCCCATCTAAGGAGATGGATGGACCTAAGGAGAGCAAGTCAATCCATGATTCCACCTCTCCTAAGGGTTCTCCTAATCCTTCTCCTTGTGTTGCTAAGCCCCCACCTCCTTTCCTTAACCAGTTGAAAAGGAAAAAGGTGCAATCTGATGTTGATAAGGTCATGAAGACTTTCTCCTAAGCTAAGATCAACATCCCCCTACTTGATGTGATACAACAAATGACCCCCCTACGCTCACTTTGTTAAAGACTTGTGCACCACTAAGAGAGTCGCTAATGTCCCCAAAAGAGCATTTTTGGCCTATAATGTGAGCTCCATCATTTGAAATCAAGTGCCTATTAAATGTAAGGACCCGAAGTGCCCTACAATCTCAATTGTGTTTGGCCATCACAACATTCATCGAGCCCTTCTTGACTTGGGTGCTAGTGTTAACCTCTTACCCTTCACAGCGTATTAGAGGCTGGGTTTAGGGGAGCTTGAGCCTATAAAAATAGTCCTTCAGTTGGCTAACCGTTCCACTAGGCTTCCTAGAGGGATGGTTGAAGATGTATTGATTAAAGTGGGGGAATTCATATTTCTAATGGATTTTATAGTTCTAGAGACCGAGGGTGTGATGAGTTCTAAAAATGAAATACTGGTCATCCTTGGTCGACCATTCCTAGCTACTTCTAATGCTCTCATAAACTGTAAGGATGAGAAATTGAAATTGACATTTGGAAATATGATAATGGAGTTGAATGTGTTAAACGTTCAAAAGTAACCAATGGGTTTTGATGATGTTGACCACCAATCCCTTAATTGGGTGGGCAACTTTGCATTGGGGGAGGTAGAGGTTGATTATGAAGAAGAAATAATGTCATGTGTGTATGAGTAATTTTCCATGGAGTATGAACCCGAATATCATACATTTGCATTTGAGGACTAATGTGATGACTAATTACAAGCATCCATTATGGCATAATAGGTATTCCAGCTATACCCACATTCTTATTGCCCTTGAAGACCAAGAAAAGACCACATTTACATGCCCTTATGGCACTTATGCCTTTAGAAAGATGTCATTTGGCCTTTGCAATCCCTCGATCACTTTCCAACTATGTATGATCTCAATATTCTCCGACTTAATCGAGCAATGCCTTGAGATTTTCATGGATAACTTCATTGTGTATGGAGACTCTTTTGAGGATTGCTTACCTAACTTGGGAAAAGTGTTAAGAATGTGTCGGGACAAGAATTTGACCCTTAATTGAGAAAAATATCATTTCATGTTCAAGAAGGGGATTGTCTTAGGCCATATTATCTCTAGTGAGGGTATAGAGGTAGACAAAGTGAAAGTGAATTTGATTGCAAACCTCCGCCTCACTACTTGAGTAAGGGATATACGATCCTTTCTTGGGCATGCCAGTTTTTACCAGAGATTCATCAAGGATTTTAGCAAGATTGCTAAGCCCTTATTCTCACTCCTAGCTAATGAGACGTCCTTCCACTTCTACAAGAAGTAAGAAGTAGCTTTTACAAAGCTTAAGAAGGCACTCACTATGGCGCCTATCTTGCATCCTCCCATTTGGGCAGAGTCTTTTGAGCTTATTTGTGAAGCATCGGACTATACGATCAGGGTAGTTCTAGGATAAAGAATTGACAAGAAGCCCCACATAATTTACTATGCAATTCATACTTTGAATGAGGTGCAAGTGAATTACATCGTGACTGAAAAAGAATATTTGGCTCTAGTTTTTGGATTCAAAAAGTTAAGATCTTACCTCAAAGGGTCTCATGTGATTGTTTTGACTGACCATGCCGCCTTGAAATATCTAATGGAAAAGAAAGATGCAAAGCCTAGGCTAATTAGGTGAATTATGCTTTTACAAGAATTTGATTGTGGGATTAAAGATATGAAGGGTTCTGAGAACCCGGTAGCGGACATCTATCTACGCTAGTGACAAATGATGCAAGTGAATCTCCCATCTGTGACTCTTTCCCCAGTGCGCAATTGTTTAGGGCACAAGTGGTGCCATGGTTTTGCTGACAAGGTGAACTATCTAGTGATTGGAGAAATGCCTGTGGGGTGGAGTAAGGATGATAGGGATCGTTTTCTGCCCATGGTCTGATTCTTTACATGGGATGACCCTTACTTATTTATATATTGTCCGGACCAAATCATTACAAGATGCACAATTGGTGAGCACTTTCAGAGTGCCATCTCCTTTTGCCATGATCAATCTTTTGGAGGACACTTTAGTGGGAAAAAAGATGACGGCAAAGATTCTTCAAAGCAGATTTTATTGGCCCACATTATTCAAAGACACCCATGAGTGTTGCAAAAGATGTTTGTGTTGCCAACAAATAGGTAAGATAGGTAAGAAAGACATGATGTCACTCACCCTCATCGTTATTGTGGACATATTTTATGTATGGGATATAGATTTTATGGGTCCATTCCCAAGTTCATTTGGGAATGAGTACATCCTCTTATGTGTGGACAGTGTGTCAAAATGGGTAGAAGTCATTCCCGCAAGGACGAATGAGTCGAAGGTGGTTATGAGGTTTTTGCGAGAAAACATTTTTGCTAGGTATGGGATGCCTAGGACCATCATTAGTGATCAAGGGACCCATTTCGATAATAGGTCCTTTGATGCACTTCTGAAGAGGTATTCAATCCTCCATCTCATGGCAACCCCGTACCATCCACAAACTAATGGTCAAGTAGAGGTTTCGAATAAGCAAGTCAAGCAAATTCTCGAAAAGACCGTGATAGGAACATAAAGGATGGGGCAGACAAGCTAATTAATGCACTTTGGGCCTATAGGATAGCTTTTAAAATGCCCTTGGGCATGTCGCCCTATAGAGTGGTCTTTGTCCATTCATGCCATTCCCCCATTAAGCATGAATATCGAGCTTGGTGGGCAATTTAGGCCCTAAACTTTGACTTGACAGCCATCGGTGAGGAAAGAAAGCTTAATTTGAATGAGCTCGAAGAAATTAGGTAAGAAGCGTATGATAACACTTGCTTAAGCAAGAAGTGTGCCAAATTCTTTCATGACAAACTCATACATAGAAAACAATTTTCTCCCAGCCAAAAAGTGCTTCTATATGATTCTCACCTTCATTTGTTTCCAGGAAAGTTATGGCCTAGGTGGGTTGGTCCCTATGTTGTGGTTAAAGTGTTTCTCCATGGAGCAGTCGAAATTAAGGCCCCCACCAAGGACTAAGTGCTCAAACCGAACAAGCATAGAGTGAAACCCATGCTAGAACTACCGAGTGAAGAAGACGTGGAGTGTATCTTCCTCCATGAACCTCCTCTCTTCGTATAATCATGTCTTAGGTCATTGTATAAATGTGCATAGTGTACATAAATATGTGGATGTTGAAAAACAAAAGAAAAAAGTGAAAAAAAAGCCAAGAAAAAGTGAAAAAATTTAAAATTTTCAAAAAAAATGATGAAGAAAGAGAGAGTAGAAAAGGGAATAAGCTGATTGAGAGAAAGACGAGAAAGAGCGTTTAAAAAGAAGAAAAAGAGAAAAATTTTAGTGAGAAGAAGGATTTGGAGGCAAGAAAAATTAGGTAAAAAGGAGTGCTTGGATAGAGATTTGGCACAGTGCCCCCATGCCAAGGGGCACGCGAGTGCCAAGGTCAGCCTAGAAAATAGCAACCAAAGAATTAGCACTGGGGCCTGTGCCAAGGGACATGACCGTGCCACCCTCGGGCTGCTTTGAATCGAGAATTTCCAACCGTCTTCTTCATTTTTCCATCTTCTTTCTCTGCAGTTTCTCTCTTTATGCGGCTCTCTTTCTTTCTCTAAGTCTCACTCTCCCTCCCATTACCTACTCAAATCTTTGCCAAATACTTCAAATTCTTCACAAAATTCACCTTTTTCAACCTTAATCTCCCCATTTCCACTACAAATTCTCTCAAATCCACCTTCTTTCATCCCTAACTCACTCACGTTCTCTCTCCAAAACCCTAACCTCCATTGTTGAGGTTGAAGGTTGTAGAGAAAGAAAGCTTGCTCTTTGCTTCCAATTTTTGCACTCCAAAGGCTTGAATTCACACTCAATTAACAAAATGGGTAAGAAATATATTAGTGAGTCATCCAAGGAACCCTCCCTACCCAAGAAAACATCCAAGGCATCTTTATCCCGAGTACCCTCAAGAACAAAAGGTACTGAAGATGCTTACCCCTTGATTTTACCACCTAGCACTAGAGGTTTAATTTTTGTGAATGATGTTCAAAGGATAATGTATGAAGCTCTTAGTGCAACAAAAAAACGTGGGCAAAAATTTTGGCATGTGGATTCTTTGAGGCAATTGGGAATGCTAGATGATGTTGTGACTTTATGTAGTAATTTGGGTTGGATGGAACATATTGAGATGAATTTTATGTCTTATGACTGGCTGATTATCGAGCTTTTGAGTTCACTAAATAAGGATTGGGCCAATTCATATAGTGGTTAAGAGGTCCTTATTTCATTGTGGATGTTTAATACGGACCATAAGATGAGTTTAAGGGAATTCAACGGGTGCTTCACCTAACGGTGTATTTGCATTCTTTTAGGGATATCCCAAGTAGGTGGTGCTCCAACCCTGTCTACTTGAGCATCACATTATCCAAAAGAAAATCATACACCAACAGGTAGGGCTGAGCAAAAAACCAAGTACCAGGTTCCAGACCCGGGCCCGGTTGAACTGGGTCCAGCACTGGTTTTGAAATCTTGGAACTGCTTGCAACAGGGTACGGAGCCGAGTCCTGAAAACTTGGAACCGGAACTGGACCCGTTGCCCGGTTACCCGATCTAATCAATGTTTTTTAAAATATCTGAGTTACCCGTTTACTCGTTGACATCAAATGTTCTTCCGATGCCGATATAATTTCCGACTATACATTGATATTACTAAGTCTTTTTGTTACTGTAAAATACTAGGAGAAAATGGTATTTTTTCATGCTTTGATGAAATGAAATACTATTTATTAGCTAACTAATTGGACTTAAATGCATGGTAAATGTTTAGCTGGCACTCTATTCAATTGGATTTTGAACGATCGATTAGCTAGCTTGTTAAGTGTCTTGGTTCTCTCACAAAGTCACAACCACAAGCTAAAAATTTAAGTGAAATGAAATAAAATAAACTAGGAAAAAATTAGGAATCGGGTACCCAGTTCTGAACCCGATCCCAACCGATTCTGGGACTAGTTCCAAAAATCCTGGACCCGGTTCTATGAAAATGAATCGGGTACCTAGTCCTACTCAGTCCTATCGATAGGTTTGGGCAGCCACGTGTGTACGACCCTAGGCAGGCCAAGGCCACAAACATTTGCAATGCTAATATCCATTATTTAAAGTGTTTAATAGCTAATATTATCTTTGGGTGCAATGATAGCCAAAATGTTTGTAGAAAAGCGGAGTTGTTCTTGATTTGTTGTGCCTTGACCAGTACCCATGCGTGGGGCTTTCATCATCCATCACTTAGTAGAAGTGACCAAAACTACCCATGAAAATGTAATTAGTGTGGGAGGCATAATCACTATAATTGCCTAAGCCTTGGGCAGTGGGGGGAAATTAAGCAGTCTCGAGCCTGACTTTTTCAGTGGGAATCTTAATATAGCCCCCCTAGCCCACATGACTATCATATAAACAAATGGAAGCATTAACAAGTATCCCCACCATAAACAAGTACTTTTCACCTTTCCCGATGTGGCTTAAACCTCCATTTCAAACAAACGAACTTGGAACTGTGATCAAGTTCTTGTTAGAGAGGTGGTGCTGCCATGCGAGGGGGATAAAGGTGATGAGGGAAATGAAGAGGGTAGTGAAGATGATGATAATGAAGGTGAACAAGAAGGGAAACAGGCCCAATAACCAAGGGGGGCCCAAGGGAAGAATGACGCGGCACAACAACCTGAACCTCAACCACAACCACAAACACAAACCCAAACCCAACACCCCTATTTTGAGGTGGGGGGCTCCTCCTCCACACCTCTAATTCCTTTTGATGCAACCTTCCTCCAATCATTTTCTAGCCTCCAAGTGGAGGTTGCTAGACTTTGAGAGGGGTACAATGAGATGTGTCACGGCATTCATTGGATGTCCGAACGTATGGAGTCGATTAAGGAGGGAGTGACATACTTTAGGGGGTATGTGGAGCAACAAGAGGAGAGAGAGATGAGGCATATTGTACGAGAGAATGAGTGTACTATGAGAGAAGCCTGAGAGTATAAGGAGAGGGGGTGGCTGAATGAACTTATTTGGCAATAATCTAAGGCCATCCGCTAATTGGAGCAACAGTTCCACCCTTTCTCGAGCGATGAAGGGAGCTCGTAGACATTCACACTATTCCCTCCGCATTTTTTGTCACCACCTGGGTCCGATGGGGCCTAATGATTGTAAGTTGTTATCCCCCACTCCTTCCTTACTCTTTATCGCTTATTGCATTTTGAGGGGATTCATTACATATTGTTATTTTGTATTAAGGGGCATCTAAGTGAGTCTAGGAGGTCACATGTTGTTATTTATCTCTCCCCCTCCCTTCTTCTTGTGGTACGTTGTGGTTTTTATGGCCATTTGAGGAGTAATTTGGTTGTGTTGGTCACATGATTGAAATGATGGCTGAATATGCGGTGGATTTGACTATTAATGGAATGGGTTCTTAGGAGCATAGGCAATGTACATAGTTGCATTTAGTGTAGTGATGCATTCGCATTATATATATAACTCCATGTTTACCACGTCCATTGTTATTTTCTTTTCAAGGAGTCCTCTTCCTTCTCCTTGTCTATATTTCTTTTCTTCTCTTTTTCATTTCTTTGTTTTTCTTTTTTCTTTCTTTCTTTCCTTGTCAGAGCATCTTAGTTCACACAATGAGGACACTGTTCATGCTAAGCATGGGCGTGGGGAAGCTCTCTTCCGTTATTTTTTAAAAAGAAAAAAAAAAGAGAAAATGCTTTGAAAATTCAAAAAAGATTTTTCATTTTTCTTGTAAATAGATAGTTTTGGGGGAAACTGTGTGACTTTTGTTGGCAATAACCTCTTGTTGCTTGGGACTCAAATAACACATAATGAGGTGCATGTGATGGATAAAAGGTCTAAGTTTTTGACAATGCATGTCTAGTTGGACCTAATAGATGAGAGTAGGCATGGTAGATGAACTTGTAAGGTTTTTTAGCGTTATGCGATCGCTTCTTCACTTGCAATCATCTTGTTCTTTTCATGAGGGGCTCACCCAAATTTGTCATTCTCTATAATTTGGGCTAACTCTCTTTGAAACCACATATCACATTTGCATTATTGATGAAAGGAAAGAGGCATTCTTTGTGCATAATTGGAGCCAAATTAGCTAAAAATCCTCTCTTGGTGCGTAATTTGTATCCCTTGTTTCCCCTTTTGAGCCTTACTCATTGATGTTTTTGTGTGACCCACGTAATTGGCCTTTAGCCTCAAACACTACCTCCACCCAAGTAAAGGCCAATGAGTATTACTATGATGAGGGGGTTTGGGAATGACGTGAGGGAGTCGGTATTTGGTGTGGTTTATGAAAAAGGAAGAGAGAAATATGGGAATTGCCTTGATCCTTTGCAAAAAGTTAAAAAGCTTCTTGTCAAGCATTCCTTTGTTTGAAGGGAAAAAAAAGAAAAGAAGAAAAAGATAATAAAACATAATAAAACAAAGAAATAAGAAACTTTGTTTTGAGGAAAAAAAGAGAGAACAAAAGAAAAGGGAATAAAAGCCTTGGCATTAAAGGTTTAAGTGAAAACTAGAGTACTCAAGTCATCATTGCAAATTGCTGGTTGGGTGTAAGGGGTATGTTTGAAGGAGGCGATTGTGATGACTCATTGCAACAGCTTGCTAGCTTCTCATTCCCAAAATGTGATCCCTTCCTCAACCTTTAACCTAGCCCTATTACAACCTTTGAAAAGCTCTCTTAATCCTCAAAATGCATGTGAAATTACATGGTGGAGTATGAGAGTTACATCAAACTTATAGTAGAATGCATTGTTAGTGTTGAGCATAAGTGTACCTATGTTATTACTCTAAACACTTGAGAGGAGAGTTTCACATGCCCCAAAGTAAGTAACCATCGCTTACTTGTCATTGAAAAAAGTTGGAATGAAAACATGATTGTCATTTACAAAGACCAACTGCCTTAATTGTGCACCCTATGCATGTGTTGTGTGAATCTTAGTGATTAGAGTGAGTAGTTGACTTGGGAAATGCATGATTACCTCATTGATGTTTCTTTGCAAAGATTTGTGAAAAAGTCAAAAAAATTTCCTTTTTTCTCTCTCTCTTTTCCTTTTTCTTGTTCGAAGACTTATTGTGGATATGTCTTCCTCAAACCCTCATGAGACCACACCCGTCCACTTGGGGGACCACGGGGTTTAAATGGCTTGTTGCATATGCTAAATACAATAGTACCACCTACAAAAAGGTGTTTTCCTCATATTTTACTCAAGGGCGAGCAAAATCTAAGTGTGGGAGTATTTCTTCGGTGATGCAGAAACGACTTGCTCTTATACCAATTCATACGAAAACGACTTGATCTGATACCTCGACTTGACCTGATGCCAAATTTATTCATGCATGATGACTTGCTCTAATTACCAGCTAATAGGTAATTAGGTCCATAAATATCCAATGAGAGGGGAAATTAGTTGTACATTAGTGGGGAAAGGGTCCAATAGGAGGCGTACAAAATATCCTAGGAAAATAAATTAAGATGCTTAAGATAATTACAATCACTATGAGCTGTATTTTCCAGGATTCATCCTCCATCTTCAGGAGAGGCTTGAGTAGATCCACTCCTCCAAATGAGGTGCCACCACTTGTCGAATCCTCCCTTGTGTGTGAAGAATCATTCCATGCTGATTAATCTCCAAAATTACAGCCTTAACCTCCTTAATTAAGCTCATAATCAAAACTGTGCATTTTTAGATCTTGGACCGACCCTTGCTTGGTATTTAGCCCATAACTTCCTCAATACTTGGAGTTTAAGTGTGATTCAAGCTTATTATAAAATAGACATTTGGGGCTTTCCATCCATTTGTAATGTATAGATATTGAAGCTCGTTTTACTGGTTGAATTTGAGTTAGAAATGAAGCAAAGTATTCCGCTGAGAAACTAAAAATGAGCTAAAGGTAGTTTTGGGAGGATTAAGTTGTTAACTCCTTATTTAGGGTTACTATTGGCCCAACCACCTTTTCCTAACCCTACATGGACCTTTTTAAGGGCCTCAAGCTAATATTAACCGAGGGGAACCTAGTCCTTGACGTAGGGTCAATATTGGGCTAACTTAGTTTAAGACCCTCACCAAATAGAGTAGGCCCAAGCTTAGGAGTTACTCTGCATCATTCGGTTTCTAACCGAAAAAAATTTTAACCCTCATTACATTGGATTTTATCTCACAAATAATCTTTAAATTAGTTAATTAATGAGATTTTGTGTTTTATAGGTTTAAATATGAGATGAGCCCAATTGGAACCCAAACCCAATCCACTTTGAAGGAAAAATCCAAGGAGTGTGCCAAAATCCAAAGGGGCATGCCAAAGAGTCAACAGGGCATGCAACGAGCAGGAAAAAGGGAAATTTGGATGGAGATTTGGCACGGGGGCCCTGTGCCAAGGGGGCACGACTATGCCAAGCCCTAAAGTGTCATTTTATTAATTAGCCAATCATGTAAGGGTTTAGAAAGGTAATTTTTGGCACTTTTAGGGGTTCTTCATTTTTAGTAGCTATTTTCTCTCTAGTCTTAGCCTTCTAGAACTTCCTTTCCCCTCCATTAATGAATAGCTTAAAAGTTGAAGCTTTATATGAATTTCATTGCAAGTTTCATGTTCTCTCTCTTTATTGTTGCATAATCTTACTTTCTCTCCCTTAAATTTCTTCAAAGTCCTCACTTTTGAGCAATATCAACTCTCCCCAAATATGGGCTTGATGTGTTGGGAGTTGTGGGGAGATTTGGGCTTTGGCCTCAATTCATTTGAAAGCTGAATCTACCTCTCAAAACTCAAGCATCTCCTTTGTTGATTGCCCTCTTCTCTATATTTACTCATCTACTCTAATAGGGTAGTTTGAGTTATTGTAGACTTGAGGTTTCACGGGTAAAGAGATCATTCAAGGCTTGATGATGATAGTAGCTCTTAATCTTAAAATCATGAGTGGTTGTGAACTTATTGGTAAACTTCTCTCCCTCATCTTTTATTGCACTTTTAGGACTAGGTATAGTTTACTTTAGAAATTTCTTTTTTTCTTTAGGTGATCATTGAGTATTGTTGGTTGTGTTGATTGGCCAAGTCAAGCCAAGGGCCATGTCGAGCTCGATCCCCCTTTTTCTTTATGCTATGTGTTTTTAGATGCTAGTGAACCTTAGCTAGATTAGTGTAATGTTTATTTTCTTTCCAAAGTCATTTTAAAAGAGTTTAGTAAGTTTACATGTTAGGTTTGTTTAATTAAGTTGAGAATTTTAACCACTCTTGCAATTAAGTTAATCTTAATTTAATCACCATTCATCCTAGAGGACGATCAATAACCCTTTCTCACTACACGAAAATATTACGAACGTTTGTCCTATTCTTTCAAGAAGACCTTGGCTATTCGATAGAATAGTAATGCATGATGGCCATTTGAACACTTACACTTTTATCAAAGATCACAAGAAAATCAACCCCACTCCCCTGAAATGTACCCCACAAAACAAGCTCAAAGAAACCCCCAAATGGATGTCTTTTTCACTACCCTTTTACAATCTCAACTCCATGAGTTTGAACAATTCAAGTATTGGATTTTTCTAGGCTAGGAACCAGTTGTAGCTATAGCCCACTCTCACCCATTGCTCACCCCACTTCTCTGAGCTTTTGAGCATTTGTTGATGAGTGAAATACCCTACGGCCTACCCCCAAAACGATCCATACAAAACAAAATTAAACTTGTTTCCTGTTCTACCCTCCCAAACAAGTTGGCATATAAGATGACCCCATAAGAAACACAACAAATCCAATTTCAAGTTGATGACCTCCTAGCCAAAGACCTAATCCGAGAGAGCCTAAGTCCTTATGCCGTTCCGGCTTTATTGGTAGCCAAGAAGGATAGTAGCATGAAAATGTGTGTGGATAATATGGCAATCAACAAGATTACTATCAAATGCCGCTATTCCATTCCAAGGTTAGAGGATCATCTAGATGAGTTACATGGATAATATGGCAATCAACAAGATTACTATCAAATACCGCTATTCCATTCCAAAGTTGGAGGATCTTCTAGATGAGTTACATGAAGCCGCTATCTTTTCTAAGATTACCAAATAAGGATTTATGAGGAGTATGAATGGAAGACGACTTTTAAAACCAACGAAGGATTGTATGAACTGCTTGTGATGCCCTTTGGTTTGACTAATGCACCAAACACCTTCATGAGGCTCGTGAACCATATACTTAAGCCTATCATTGGCAACTTCGTGGTTGTATACTTTGACAACATTTTGGTGTAGAGTAGGAATGAAGAAGAGCATGCACAACACTTACACCAAGTTTTATGCATCCTATCTCATGAGAAGCTTTCTGGAACTTAGAGCACTATCATTCCTCTCCCCACAAGTCATCTTTGCAGACTATGTAGTGTCGACTCAAGGCATCCATGTCGATGAAAGCAAGATTAAGGCCATCAGAGAGTAGCCAATCCCTACTTCTATCCAACGAGTCCAAAGCGCTCGTGGTTTAGCTTCTTTTTATAGGAGGTTTGTGAAGAAATTTAGCTCCATCATGTCCCCTATGATCAACGTACTCAAAGCCAAGAAATTTGAGTGGAATAAGCAAGCATGATCGGCCTTTGAAGAAATTAAGCACAAGCTCACAAGTGCTCCCACCCTCGCCCTTTTAGCCTTCTTTGAAGTATTTAAAGTTCGGTATGATGCCTCTAGGGTAGCTATAGGGGTTTTTTGTCACAAGAAAAGAGGCCAATTGCCTTCTTCAGTGAAAAAAACTCAATAAAGCCAAGAGAAAGTTCTTCACTTATGACAAAGAATTCTATGCCTTTCTATGTATAGTGAGAGCTTTATAGCATTAAAGACACTACTTGGTGGGAGGTGAGTTTATCTTAAATTTGGATCATGCGGCCCTCAAATTCATTCAATGACAACACAAGCTCAATCGCAGGCATGCTAAATGGGTTGATTACCTTCAATCCATTCATTTTATGATCCATCACAAGGCAAGCCAGCTCAATGAGGGGTTGGATGCATTATCAAGAAGGTATCTTTTACTTTGTATTTTAGAGACTAAAGTTCTTGGTTTTGAGCTTGTGAAAGCAATGTATGCCAATGATGAAGACTTCAAGGAGATCTTTGAGAAATGCTCAAGTCAAGCCCACGGATTGTTTCATGTGGAGAAGAATTTCTTATTCAAAGAAACTTGGCTCGCATTCCTAAGAATGGCTTTAGAGAGCTATTAATGCAAGAACTCTATAGAGGGGCACTTGCCGGTCACTTTGGTACTAAGACTTGTTCCATGCTCAAGGAACATATTATTAGCCCAAGATATCAAGGATGTTAAACACTTGCCAAAAGCCATGTCCTACCTTAAGGGTTCTATTCTCTTCTTCGCATACCTCAAACTCCATGGGAAGATTTGAGTTTAGATTTCGTCATAGGCTTACCAAGAACTCAAAGAAGCAAAGACTCCATCATGGTGATGGTAGATAGATTTTCAAAAATGACCCACTTTGTCCCATACCATACCACTAATAATGCCTCCCACATTGCTAATGTCTACTTCAAAGAGATTATAAGACTTCATGGCATTCCTAAGAGCATGGTCAGACTGGGATACAAGTTTCTTAGCCATTTTTGGCTCATAATGTTGATGAAGATGGGAACTCATCGTAATTTTAGCACAACTTGCCACCTTCAAACAGATGGCCAACTGAGGTGACTAATAGAACTGTAGGCACCTTCCTTAGAGTTCTTGTCAAGAAGAATATCAAGGAGTGGGATGAGTTACTTTCTCATATGCATTTTGCTTTCAATCAAGCACCAATCAAGGCTACCAACCTTTCTTCCTTCCAAGTGATGTACAGCTACAACCCTTGGAACCCTTGGACCTTGTTACAACCCCTAATCCTACTAAATTTAATTAGAACATCGAGAAAAGAGCCAAAGAGATCCATGACCTTCATGCCAAGGTAAGGGAAAGAATTAAAAAAGGATAATGATTAAGCCATGCATCAAGCCAACAAGCACAAGTCCAAGCTCATGCCAAGGTGAGATGGACCATTTGCGGTTCTTGAGAAGATTAGTCCCAATACGTATGAATTTGATCTCCCTAGTGATTATAGGGTTTATGACACCTTCAATATGGCTAACCTTAGCCTATACTATGATGAAGATGATGCATTTTTGAGTTTGAGGTCAAACTCCAAACAAGACGAGGGGTATGGTAGCGACCACCCTTTAGAAGAGCATGCATCAACCCAACCCAAAATTACAAGTACCAAGAAGCTGAAGGAGATCCATGAGATGGTCAGAAACCTCTTATCTCAGTCCAACAACCCAATGCCTAGTTCATCTAAAAATTGGTCTGAATTTGTACATCTTTTAGAATAGATTGTTAGAGGGGTTGAGGACTGCACATGCCATTTTCCTTCATTTTAAAGCGTTATCTTTCAAATTAAACAAGTTTGAAATCTTTTGCACATCATTTGGTTGGTCAAACAGCAACTTTATTCTAGCATTATAGTTTTGGGCTCAATTCAGCGCAGGCCCAAATATGAGGTGATTTAGCTCCATCATTTGTGAAAATTTAATACATGAAAGGTCACATAAATGTTTATCAACTAGAATGCCTAAAATTAAGCTAAAGGACCTCATTGAGCTACGATGAATAAGCCAAAGTGGATTCAAAAATTCCTTCACCCAGTTTTTGGAGCCCCCACTTGCACTACTCGCTAGATTAAGACTAGGAATGATGTGTTAGGATGCTTTGTGTGTATGACACCTTATTTGATTGAATCATTAAGCCTAATAAGGTGTCTAGAATAGATTAGATCTTATAAAGCCTCTTTTGGGGCTGAATTTATTTTCCTTCTTCCCTAGTGTACTCACTTAACCTTGACTAAGTACTTGGATTTTGAAAGGCTGTTATAAACCCTTTGAAAGCCACCCCCATATTCATATGCAAGCTAGACAATTTGATTAATGAGTTTAAACTCTATCTTGAAAATCCTAGTCTATATCTTGAATTTGGCATCTCAAGTCGGTTATCTAGGTCTCTTTATCGCATTTAGGGGTGATTTTCTCTAACCTAAATTATCTAAGTACATTACCCAAGTGTATGGAAGAGTGACTCCTTTGGGTTATCTCTTGTTGTTCACTTGCTTATCCTACATTTCTCTTAATTCATATTCTGTTTGTTTACCCTACATTTTGCTTAGATCCATTGGTTTATTTTCCATCATCTTTGAATTGGTTTAAGTGAGGCTAGATACACCCATTTACACGGTAGTCAAATGTTTAAGGGTAGGTCGAAACTTGCTATTAGCAAACGATAGAACGTATTGACCAAGATTAGACTATAAAATTATCCATCTACATAAGGCTTGTCATTTTAGAACCCCCTAAAACCGCTAGGATCACAACATTCAAACTAGTAGTGGTCAATATGAATTAACGTAACAGTGATACCATGTTTTTTTTTGGATTTAAGGTGGAAATCAAAAGTTGGAAAGGTTGTACATGCGTAAAACGAGACTTTTAGAAAGGTATCATTCATCAATCATGAAAGAATCCACATGTGGGTTTGGGTGATTATAAGAAGAAAGAGTCATGATGGCTTTTAATCTATTTATGAGGATCAAGAGGGAAAATAGAAGAGCAAGGTTATAAGGATGAAAGGGTTGGAAGAGCACCAATAATGGGAAACAAGCTAGTTTTACATTCAAAGCATTGCCAGAGAAACTTAGGCAATACCCAGAAGGTCATGTTATAGGCAACTTTGAAGAGAGTTAAGGAAAGAGGTGAAAGTATTGCAAATAAGGAAACTTTATTCATCGATTTGTTAATATAAAACTCTCCAAGATAAGAGGAATAGTCTTTAGTAGATATAATAGATTTAGGGACGCTAGCAAAAGAGAGTAATAGGAATTAAAGTTTATTATAAACAAGATGGGCACCAATTAATAATGAAGGAAGAATACCCAAAGTAACCTGAGCAAAGATAATTAATTAAAGTAAGAGGGTCACTCCAACTTAAGGGTCATAACTCTATGGAAAGATTAATGTCATGAAACAATTCAAATGTTGAAAGGGTGTTTAGTAAGGTACTGATATGATAACCAAGCTTTTTTTTTTTTTTTTTGCAAAACAATAGGTTAACAGGAGTCAAATAGGAATCATGGGTTAGATTATGCTAGGTCAAAACAAGTACATGGCTAACACTTAGTTGTAATTGGAAAGAAGTCAAAGGCCTTAATGAAGGACTACAAAATAGGTAATGCTACATACTTTAAAACATAGCCATAATTGCATGGCTTTGATATTGACTAAGTTTTCAATCCTTACGAAGGAACTTCACATATCCTACTTACTCTATAACCCTTCATTGCCACATCTATGGTTGAGTGGTTGTGACCCCTTCTTGAATAGGATAATCTAATGTGAAGTTACTAGCTATAGCCCTATGAAGTCAATCTAGTACTTGATTCATAGTGGTGATCTATAGAAAAGGGGTTGTAGGAAAATAAGTTCAAACATCTAAAGTTCCTGTAATAAAAGGACTATACCTCCATTATACTTCTCCATACTTCATTTACTTCTTCCAGTCATATCCATCAATCATGTCCACTCTTTGGCTAGAATAAAAATAATAACCTTTAGAATTTCTTAGAATATGGTATACAAAAGTATAGAATGTATGTGCATGTACAGCACTTCCTTGAGTCTTTCTCCTTAGGTTCCACATGTATAACTTGATGCTTTAGGTAGAATGAGTATGCTTGAGCTTGTTAACAATTGTTCTTCCCACTTTGATGATTCCATCATCTAAGCATCATTTTTTTCCGCCAAATTAGTCCTTGTGTTTCCCATTCCATGCAGCATTACTATGCTTCTAAAACCGCAATAATATGATGTCTTCTACCCTTGGTGAATTAATTGCTGAAGTATATGCTTTCCTTCATTCTCCCCTATTTTTTCTCTCTTTATGTTCCTTGATCCTTTTTAATCCCAAAGACTCGGCTTATCTCATTATCTTTACACCATGAAATTCAAATCTTTCTCACTCCAATCTTTCCCATTACCTAAGTTGCATTCCTCATTTCAAAGATAATAAACCACGTAATCCTCAAAAACCTGATAAAAAAATAGTGTATGTCTTTCCCTTAAAACTTCCTAAGGCGCATCTTGCTATTGAGGTACATCTATTAGTGATTCCTATGTGCTCTTAGGGTCTATTTATTCTCACAACAAGTACATAACATCCTTAAATACATCACACAATGTTAAGTCTCTACTCCTTTTTTTTCCCTTATACACTTTGAAAATCTGCAAAGACTCATCACTCTTTTGATACCTCAATTAGGATGTGTCTCTTTCTATGACCTTACTTGATGGCCCTCTTGAACTTTCCTCCAAAGATCCTCTACCTTTTCATTATACACATAATTGCGTACCATGCTTAATATGCAACGATTTGAATTTACACCTAGCTTATAGTAACCTACATAAGTGTAATAGCCCGACCCTAAATTATGTTTATTTATTTAATTACCTCATGTTAATTATTTTCTCAAATTTATTTATCGCATTTAATCATCCCGATGGAGAAAAATTTATTTGGCCCTCACTTGGCAATTCGGGTTTTATTTATTTATTTAATTATTAAGGAAAATTTTGGAAGAATTGATAGTAGGCCCTAACAGGTTTAATGTAAGTAATTTATTTTCTTTTCCGTAACATTACAAAAATTTAAATTTGAGTATGCAAAAACATTATCGTTACGAAGCGTTTTATTCCCAAATCCAACTTTCTTCAGCCCAATTTGAAGCCCAATATGTTTGCTTTCTTAATCTAACTAATTACCATAATTAAGCTTAACCATGGTTAGCCAAAAAGTCATTTTGAAGATAAAAACTCAGGGCAAGTTGATTAGATTAGTGAAAAAACACAACACAACCCAAAACCCATCTTCTCTCTCTCCTTTCTCTCTCTACAAACCAGCCCCTCCCCTAGCTGCTGTTTGGTGTTTTCTAGCTAGTTTCTGACCAGCCTTACTTGCCTCCAACCCCTCCCCCCCCCCCCCCCCTCCGACATCCTAGTACCACTAGCCACCATCCTCCATCATCAAAACTACTAAACATCACCTCCATTTTTACTTTTATCAAGATTGAAGTGAGTAACCTTAATCTTGATCTTGTTGGTTTTGATTTTTATCTTAGCTTTGATTCTTGTTTTGATGTTTTTTATTGTTGATCATGATGTTTTGATAAGAAATAAGATTTATTTTGATGTTGATCATGGTGGAGTAGAGTTGGGAGCATGTTAGGGTTAGGGCTATTCATAATCATGCAAGCTTTAAGTGGGAAGTTTGTTTTTCTTGGATTCTTGTATTTGATTTAGTGGTTTTAATTTCTAATAATGTTATGAGGATGTTCTTGGTGATCTTGGATGAAGTGGAAGTTGGCCAAAAGTTAGGGTTTTATTGATTATGCAAGGATTTAACCTTCCTTGATAGCAAGCATGTTATTAGTGTATATTTGATTGAAAAATTATCTTTGATGTACATGAGAAGTGAAATTAAGTATGATGGTTTTGTATGGTGATGGAAAGGACCTAATCCTTGTTACATGACTTTAAGGTGTGATTTTGGATGGGGAATTGTGTGAAAAGAAAGGAGAAAACCTTGAGCGTGAAGGTTGGAAAATTTCAGAAAACAGGGCAAGCTTTGTGATTAAAATGGTAATTATCAGCCCATTGAAAAAATCTGATTTTTGGTGGGTAGATGTTTTAGTGTGTTAGCTTTCATATGCCTTTTGAATTGCCTTAACCCAAGGTCTGTGGAAAAAGTTATAGCTGTTTTACCAAAGCTACATAGGTCAGACCAAAACTAGCATACTTGTGTTCTAGCCCCATTTTGGGAACCCTATAGTACGAATCACGTTTTGTGTTCTAAATGAAAGTTTTTTGGGACTTCGTAAGCTTTCAATATTGCAGTTTTGGGTCTCAATCAGAGATTGGAGGACTAAGTTACAAGTCATTCTTTCTAAACTTTTGTTATGCTCTTACTTTTCTTTTACTAATTATTAACTATGAAAATAAAAATATTTGCTAACTATATGTTACTATAAGGATATTTTTGTTCGAAATCATAGCCTAATCTATCATTTCCTTCCTTTTGTACATAACCTGATTCAGTGACACTTCATTAAAGACCCCATGTACATTCATTGTCTGTATCTTTAGAAATCAGCACATATTTATCAAAATTATAATATTTTGGTAAGTACATCAATGAATCAGTTTAATCAGTAATTTACCACATAATTAGTGACCGCATCAGTTATCAGTTACAGGGCATTGCCCTTCAGTGACCCACGCAGCTTCAGGCCGGGTCCCCCGACCGACTTGGCAGGTGTACACCTATCTTCAGATCACAACAGTTACTAAGGGTTCACTATCAGATAATAATTGACAATGCAGTTTTATATTTATCTCATTCCCTGTTTTTAATTAAAATGAATTGCAATACGGGTCCAACCAGATTTTTTTTCCATGAACGTTTAACAATATAGGAATGCATGTACTGAGTTTCAGCTCACAGTTCGAAATATTTTCATGTTTTGTTTTAGGGAAATGCTCAGTGAATCGCCCTCGGGCTAACAGACCGACTGGAGAAGACAAGTGAGCGAGAAAGTCAAAATGAAATAGTGGTGTTTCAGTGCTGAAATGTTTTGAGCACTGTATTGTGAAATATTTTGATGTTAACGCTATATACTCTACAAGAGCTATTATATTTTGATGTAAACCCTAGAATAGTTAAATGGTTTGACGTTAGAACTGTTTATATATGGTTTGATGGGTTGTGATTGTGTGAATACATTTTGATGGAAATCATTTATTAGCATTGCTTAAATTTATCTTTTACAAGCAACAACTTGTCCTTTTGGACGGCAGTAATGCCCTAATCATTAAGGATATTACTTTTGATTGGTGAAACTATCGAAGAAAACGCAAATAGTGAATTATGTGCATTTGGGGCATTACAATAAGGGTATATGATTTTGGAATTAATTAATGTCAATACTCACGACATCCATCAACTTCCATAAATGACTCATATGATATCGAGTAGCATGCCATAACCCAATTGGTTGATGCTAAATAATTCATTGAGCTAGACAACACTTGAAAATCAGCTATATGTACGTCCTATGCCCTTGTGTATATTTATTCGAGGATAACTTCTCCTCTATTTTTTTTAACATTACTATGTATTTTACTAAAGTATACTTTCTTAGGATGAAATACTGGTAGTAATCTAATACCACAAGAATTGCTTATGAGACCGCAAGCAGCCACTTTGAGAAGTGGTGTGCAGAGGGTTACCTAGCTAGATCATTAATCGTAATGCCAATGGATGACAACAAGATAAATATTTACTAACCATCCTTATTATGCACTCATGTTCATAATTGAAATTCTCATTTAACAACTTCAACACAATGGTTGGCTACCTTACAACTCATAGTGACCCCAAAACCTAGGCCACTACAATTATATCGCCCCAATTCTTAACCATGTAGCTAGTCTTAATTATGTCATCATTAGCTGTTAAAATATTCAAAAAGATAAGGTTGGAACGCTACCGACATCCTAGGGAGGATAAGGCTTAAGTAATTTACATAACATAAATACTAGAACACACCATAGCTTATATGAAAACCAAATTGTGCACAATTTATAAATTCTCAAACTCTAATGAAAGTCTAGCAACCCACGAAAATTACATTTCGATGACCCTTAACTTTACGAAGTGTCGTTGTAAGCTTGTCTAGATTTCATTTACCATCTCCTCACCTCTCTGATGTTGTCAGGTAAGGACTTCACAAATTATTTACCTAAAAACATAAAATACAAAAATAATCGAATAATGAGGTGAAGTTCAATATGTTTACTCATATACTGTAAAGATAGAAATTCATTTTTCAATGAGCGCGTTTATGTCAATTCATTTTAGTTTGAAATGATGGGGGGAGAAAACTATATTAAAACTGTTATCCGTTATTATCTGAAAGTGGAACCCAAATTGATGAGCTCACATAAACAATGTGATCATTAAGTAAGGTGTACACATTCTAGGTCAATCGGGAAGTGAACTAAGGCCACATGGGTGAATGGATGGGTCTAAGCCTTAGATAATTGATAATTGGTTGCGTCCACTTGATTATGTGGCAAAACTATAATTGAAAATTATTTATTAAATACTTGTATATGATGACATTTGATATTTATAAAAGATATGTGAACTTTTGAAATGTACAGGCAGTGAACGTACCTAGATTTAGAATCTCTCTCTCGCTTGTAAAATATTTGTTTATAGCTTAATGACGATAAAAGGGCCCTCAAATATGTTTCAAATCGATCTTTTGTTGTTAGTAAAGTTTAAACAATTTTTATGTTATCATAGTTTTGGTAATTAGTCAATGGTTTCACTTAGCATATGCTTTGTCTCTTTTTTTCTCCTTTCTTTTTGGCTACTAGCGTACTCATTATTGTTTAATGGAATAAACAAATAAGTTTTATTTCTTGTTCACTATTAGATTAATGATATTGCCCCCCTCCCCCCTCTTTTTATTATTAGTATTAATATTATTGTCACTACTGTTATTATGGTTATTGGTTCCAATATTATTATGACTATTACCAGAAGTATTATTATTATTATTATTATTATTATTATTATTATTATTATTATTATTATTATTATTATTATT
>JACYFF010031956.1:28112806-28185381 GCA_017589665.1 Selenicereus undatus
TGGTTAATTCTAATTGTAATATTCGTATGCATAATTACATAGAATTAGACAAGTTTTCAAAATTTGAGAAGTAGTAGTGGAATGAAGTGGGGAGAAATTGGTGGGTGTTGGTAAGTGAGAACGAGTGGGAAAGAGTGGTATTTATTTTAAAGAATGGGAAGACATGAGTAAGAGTTGGAAGGAGTGTGAAGAAGTAGGATGAGTCCATTAAACCACGAAAAGAATAGAGCCTTAAGTGTTATATTTAGCTGATGGTACTTCATTAAGAGCACGTCCAATGGATGGCTCACGAGCCAAAAAAGGGCATCGGCACAGGTGCAATTTTTCTTTTCTTTTTTTGCTTCAATTCTTTAAACTTGGTAATTTTACTTCTTTTATATTGAAAGTTTTTTTGGCTTGCACCATATTTTTTTCTTTTGGACTCTTTAGGTAGAAATTTTTTAATAAAATTTGATGAGTTTTTTTTGTTTTTTTGTTCTTCCTTGAATTTTGTTTCAAAGAAAACCAAATTACTTTTTATTGAATTACATAACCACAAATTATTTTTTCAAAGAAAGAAAAAATATTTATATTGATTTAAACAATGTCATTTTGGTAATAAAAAAAAATAAAGTATGTTTAGTGGTGGTCTTCATTAGCATTATTATATGTTGTAAGCCAAAATTGTGAGTCTTGCATTAAAGAGGAGAAGAATTATGAGCTAAAATTGACTCACATGCTGATGTGGAGATAATAGATCCAATTTATGACTCTAGGATACCCTGATTCTATGGAAATAATTATTATGGGTCAATATTTTTAGAATGTATTCCAAAGCACCTACTATTTTAGGTAAACTATTAATAGAAGACAATATTTTTCGAAATAGTTACTGGCCGAAATTTTTCTTTGCAACTTGTCCCTGAACTTTCTAAATTTGCAACTTTTGCCCAAATGAGGCTTAACACGCAAATACTCAACTTTTTGGTACTTTTTAATAAAACTAAACTTATATTTTTGTTTAGACTTCTTATAATGACTTTACTCATACTAGTTATCACAATCTACTACTTATATCATAAATATTATATTTTCTGCGATTAACGGCCCACCATGCTTAGCAAAATAATTAAAGCTTAATTAGAAAGTTTCGACCATTACCTGAATGTATTCGGCGCTGGATTCCGACGTTCCTCTAACTTGCGGTTTACAGAGATTGCTAATCTCAACCCCACCTTCCTTAGATCAGGAACAACATAGATCCGTTTCGCTTCTTACATCGGACCGTAGTCATTAATCAAGTTTTACTTATTTTTGAAAGATAGTGAGACTTTAATTAAGAAATTATAATATTTAAGACATAAGGTTTAATTGGATAACGTTCCCTATTGGGAAAACTTCTTTTATTGAAATCTTGAAAATGGAAATATTACAATGGAAAGCTTGAAGAGGGACTTTAAGCTAAGATCATTAGAGATGTTTGCTCATAGAGAAATAGAGAATCCCGACTTCTCTTCTACTCCAGAATGCTCAAATGACCGTATCCCTTCTCAGCACTCGACCTTTATATTTATAGAGGGGATAGGGGTACATAGGATGCCCTAATGGCTAGGGGTGTGCAAAAAAACCCGAAACCGTAAACCGAACCGAAGAACCGTAAAAACCGAACCGAAAAATCAGTTAACCGAACAAAATTTTCATTAAAATCGGTTCGGTTAACCGAACCGAAATTTTTTTTCGATTTTCGGTTCGGTTACGGTTCGGACTATTTGAAAATTCGGTTAACCGGCGGTTAACCAACCGAAAATAATAATTTTTTTAAAAAAGTATACATAAAAAATAAAAAAATTAGCTAAGAAAGTGCACTTTTTTATTATTTATAAATGGTTACCAAAGTTTTATTTTTATAAAAAGAATTTAAACATAAAAAATAAAAAATTTAGTTAAGAAAGTATAAGTTTTTTATTATTTGTAAACGGTTAACCGGTAACCGAACCGAAAAATCGGTTAACCGAACCGAAAAACTGGTTAACCGAAATTTTCGGTTCGGTTACGGTTCGGGTTTTTGGAGAATCGAAATTTTCGGTTAACCGAAAAACGGTTAACCGAAATTTTCGGTTCGGTTACGGTTCGAAATTTTTTTGAACCGCAAAACCGATTAACCGATTTTTGGTTAACCGAAACTCCGGTTAACCGGTTTTGCACACCCCTACTAATGGCTAGAATACATAAAGATTTTTCACATGACTACAGTACATAGTATACACTTTATTTTACAGACCAGACACTTGTCGAAATATAATGGGGCAACCACTTTTTTTAGTTTTTAGTGATGACAAGACTAGTCATCATTATTGAGATTCTGTATTCCTTCATCTCCAATTATATCTTCCAGACCATCATTATCTAAATAATAATCAAAATCTTCATCAAGTTGCTTAAAATACTCTGGATCCCATTCTTCAAATAATTCAAGGAGATGTTTTTTTTTCCTTTTCTTGATAAGAATTTTTCAACTCCAAAATCAAAGAGATAATAAAAAATATCTTCTGACACTGCTCCTTCCACCTTCATGTAGTCTTTGAATTCATTATCATAGGCGAAAGTAATATTTTCACACTACATTAATGTTTTTCCTCATTCGATTAATGCCCAACATTAATGATAAATGTTGAAAAATCCAATGGGTCTTGATAAAGCATGATCAGTAATTAAATGTACCATATTTTCATGAATCCAATTTTATCGTTGATCATTGAGATTATCGCAATCAATGATTTGGACAAGATAATGGGCTAGTTTGGCTTTTCCATTATCATATTCAATTAGAGTGCTATAAACCTCTAAAGTTAGGCATCTGCGAACTGAAATTTTTGTTGGACCCTCAGAAGATGTAAGAACTCAATGGATCCTTTTGAACAGACATTGCTGGAAATTAGTTAAGGTTGAGAAAAATAGGAATTTTGGATTTGGTATTTCTGTGAAGTAAAGTATCATCCCGTATTTTCATGCTTTAAAGACAGGATCATTTGGAGATAATGAATTTGTTGGAAAACAAATGTCACCAACTCCAGATCTGTCGAGAAAATAGATCGTTGTACTACAAGACTCCCAAATATCAAAGGAATAATGATGATAAAAGTCGATGCAGGCTACATACCATTCATTGAACCATTTTTCTCGAACATAAGAACTTATTTTTTCTTGGATATTATAAGGATACTGAAGGTAACTAATTTGTAACTCTATGAGGGAAAAATTTTGGGCTATTAGGTATGCAGTAGAAAGTAGACCAAAACGTGATCTACTTTTTGTATGGAATTCCAGGTTAGCAATAAGGACTTTACTAGAAGGCATAACCCGTTTTAGTAGAAATGGCATCTCATTAAGGATTTCCTGCTTTTCTGACGGGAGATCGGCTTTGATGATCACCATTGGCGAGTTCTTGAGTTAAACTGTCTGCCTGAGAGTTCTTCAATCCCTATATATGTTCAATAGAGAAGGAAAATTGGTTAAATCATAATTGTCAACGCATGAGTCGCCCTTGCGCTTGCATATTTGATAAATTCGTTTTTATAAAACCAAGTATTCCTTTGCAATCAGTTCGAATAAGAAAATGTTTTGGGGCTAAAAAGATTTCTTTTTCCATTGTAGGATAGTTACATTCTGCCTTATTAAAACTTCCACTGTAATATTTGCAGAATTTTTCTCCTTCTTTGATTTTGAGCACCACACTCCAATGCTAATTGCTGGCATCTATTTTAATAACTAAATCATCTCCTTCGTTAGGCAAATTAAGGATGGGAAGATTTTTACACATCTTTTTGAAGTTTTGAACAATCTTTGTATCTTTAATGGTCCACGTCCAACCTACTTCTTTCTTGAGTTTCTGCTGCAATGACTTTCTTAATTTGGCTAAATCTTTAATGAAATCCAAAGCATAGGTAAGGCATCCGAGAAATCTTTCTAGCTGCTTCCTATCTTCAATTTTTTCAGAAAATTTTTCTACTTTTTCTAGAATATGCTTTTGTAGAATGATTTGTCTAACTTTTATCTCTAGACCTAAAAACTCAATTTCTTGCTCAGCATAAATGCATTTGTTCTTACCAAGTATAATGCCATAATCAATGCATCTCTGGGTGATTGCTAAGAATTCATCTGTGTGCTGTTCTATGGTTCTAGAAAAGACACGAATGTCATCGATGTAAACTAAACAACAATTATTGAGGTCTTTAAAGATATTATCCATTCTCCTTTGGAATATTTGAGGTGCATTTTTAAGACCAAATGGCATTACTATTCATTCATAATGTCCTTGTGGGGCACTAAATTCAATTAAAGGAATACTTTCCTCATCTATTTTTATCTGCCAATAACCACTTTTGCAATCCATTTTTGAGAACCAAGAGGTTCCTTGAATTCTGTTGATAAGGATTGTTTTGTTATGAATATAATAACCATCAAAGACAGTATTATCATTAGGCTTTTTGCAATTTATTACCATTATAACTTTTCCTCTTTTCTCTTCTGCATGATTTCTTACCATGAAAGCAGGACTGGTGTGAGGACTCTTGCTATTCCTGATTAATCCTTTATCCAGAAATTCTTTAATTTGTTTATCAAATTCTTGGATATTCTATGGGTATACACCATTTGTTTGACTCGGATAATAGTGTTGGGATTTAATACAGTGATTTTAGAAAATATTTTATCTTTATCCTAAAATTTAGTGGATTATCATAGTAGAGTTTCTTACATAATTTTTCTTGTTGTTCGATAATATGTTCTTTAATAGACAATTCGAGTAATGAGATTATCAATGCTATTTCACGTTGTGCTGGTATTACCTTCTGACCACGCTAGCTGTATGTAAACTCAATTTTCTGATGAGTGTAAGCCTTACTTAATTTTTCAATAGGAATTGAGTGTCCATTAATTGTGAATATTATCTGGTTTGCGGTCTGTATGTATGGAGAATATAATATTTGAAAATTATTTCCAATAATTATATCATGAGAGGGTTGATCAATAGCTCATAGAACTGGTATAATGCATTGAACTCCTCCTAATTCTATGGATAACCCTTCTATTGCCTCATTATGGCTCATAATGCTATTATCAGCTATCCTCACTTGTAAAGAATTTTTAGCTCTTTTCCACATAAATTCTGAAAATAATGATATTTTTCGAAAGCATATAGAACAACCACTATCTATTTATGCATACAATTCGTATTTATTATATCCTTCTAAACATACCTTTATTTGGATGTAGATACTATTATGATTTGTATTGGTAGCTTCATAGCATATTTCTATAGTCATGTTTTTGACTAATTCATCCTCATAGATTTGGTCACTAACAGTTCTAGTTTTGTATCCAATGACCTTTTTATCTAGACTCGTTATTCGATTTATGCTGGGTCTTGCAGCTTCAAAACTCATTCTACTCATTTCACTGGTCGTGCTAATTGTATCATCTTCTTTAAGCTCTTCTTTAGCTGATGAAGATCCTTCTTCCCAATCTGACCTTGTACTCATGCTTCTTAACAATTGGGGTTTAATGGTGATTTTACCCTCCTCATCAATTTTTATTACATTTTTCTTATTAATTTTTGTAGGGTTGACAAAGCTTGATATCCATAAACGATCGATTTTTATATCCTGAGGGTTAGACTTAATTCTCTGAATCTTTTGCATAGGGGTAGGACTTTCAAATTTTTTTGCTTCTATCATTGTCACCTTAGTCCTTGGGTCTATAGTATTATCTAGTTTGTAGATGATTTTCCATAATATCTTTAAAGGATATCCTCATCTTTTCATGTCAATCCCAACTATTTTTATCTTAAGCGATAAGAAGTTTTTTGCAAATTCATATTTTAGATTCACCTAATATCCAGGTCGACAGTTGAAACCTACTGACCCATTACATAACTTGGTTTTTATCCCTGTGATGATCTGATTATTAAATTTGGTGTGCCTAATATCACAGAGTAAAACGCAAAGATCAATATCTTCACCATAATATTGTAATGGAGTTATTTGAACTTGGAAAATTTCGACATGGATGTACCTATATTTTCTATCTTTGTTATGCTTAAGGATATTCTCCTAATTAATAAGATTAACTTCCCCAATGTCATACTCACAATCCTTTATCTACAGATCTCTTTTCATCATTTCACATACGTATTTGCTTTTTAATTGAAAGATACATTTTTTATAGATCATGTCCTTTTGGACTATGTGAAGACCCCAATTTTCTTTAACTTCGTCATGATCATTGTCTATAATAAATTCTTCTCCTTGGAGATCACCAAGGCTGATAGAGCTACTCTCCATCATATAACTTGTTTCTTTATAATCACTTTCTTCATATTCATTGTCCAATATAATTTCAACAATTCCTTTGTCGTTGCTTAAGGTTAGGTGTAAAGCCTCATCTTTACTAAGCTCAACATAATCTAAACTTCCTAAGGTTTTAATCAGTTTGTTATTCTTCCTATTTTTGCATTCATTAGCATAATGTCCTACTTCTCCGTATGCCCAATATTTGCAATTATTTTTCCCTGTAGGACAATAAGTTACTTTCCTAAAAAATCTACGTTTTTTAGGACTTGGCTTGTTATAATGTTTCCTCCTATATTTCTCTCCCTTTTGCTTATTAAAGCTCTTTTCTTATAAAACTCTCTTTTTCGTCTTCTCTCAGGTTCTTTTCCCAATTGGTGATGCGAATCCCAACAAGTTAGGAATTACTTCTTAATTTTCTTTTACTTTTGGAGATCAAGACATTAATCATTGATCCATTTTCTTAGATAAGAGATTCTAGAACCAAGGGTATCAATGACATTTGTTTATTCTAGATATGCAAAGTATTTTTCATTTATTATGAAATTTATAGGAACGACATTTTTAACGAGATTAGTCTCTGTTTCATATAAGTCAATCTCTTCTCCAATTTCATTAATCTCATCTTCAATAGTCATTTTACCATATTCGTTATCCAATTTTCTTCTAATTTCCTCTAAAGGTAATACATTAAGATCATCAAGCTTAAGAAGGTTTATCTGCTGATATATTTCTTCTTCTAATTGGACGTTATTGGTCTCTTCATTTTCATCAGATAAAAGGTCATATTTATTGCTAATGACACTCATGATTTTGTTTAATTCTTCCGAATTTTGTTCCTTCTCAAACATCTTTTGTACTTTTTCAAAAGTATATTGGTCATACACCATCTTCTTTTCCTGCTTTTTCAGTTGATTTTTCAGCTGATTTTTCTCCTACTTCTTTTTGGATTTTAATCTCGTGCAAAGGAAATGGAATCTTGTTTTTTGCGTTTTGGAAAGGCTATTTATGCTGAAAAGGAGTATTGATACTGGGAGTAGCTTTTTGTTCATGACTAACTTCGTTAATAAGAGAAAGATGAACTGCAATTAGCTGATTCTTAAGCTCCTTTAGTTCAGTCTTAATTTTAGCTAATTATACTTTTAATTCTAAAACTATATCCGTGATATAGTTTAATTGAGGTGCTAATGAGGTATTACCTTCTAGTGAGTGAACAATGTGGAAATAATTAGGATCAGGATAAGCAGGTGATGATTTAAGCATTAATAACAGCTAATCACAATTAATTAGGTTAATTAATAATTGATTAACTTAATAATCTTAATTATTTTTGGTCACTTGGCTCTGATGCCAATTGAAAAAGGGCCTTGAGTTTTACTAGTGAACAAAGAACCACAAACACAATTTAAAAATTTTTGAAAGTAAGTTTTTAAAAGTTTAGGCTAAAATGCAAATATGAAAAGTTTAAGGGCTTAAAAGAAAACGTAAACAGTGAATGGTCCCTCTAAAATAATTTCTACAAAATTTTATCCCTTTTAAATATATTCTAATAATATGGTCCCCTAATTATAATTTTCACACAAAGTATAATATCTGATAGTGATTTTTCCTAATAGAACCTAATGATAAACTAAAAAATTGATTCATCATTAGAAATACTCTAAGGACTCATGAATTCATGATAATGTAATACTCTTAGGGCCTGTTCTTTTCGTGGGTAAGTTGGGTGGGTGAAAGGGTAAAGTAGAGTGAAGTAGGTTGAAGTGGATTGAGCTGAGTTGAAGTTGATATTTTTTTTTGAGGTGAATTGAAATAGGTTGAAGTAGGTTGAAGTGGAATGATGTAGGTTGAAGTGGGTTGAAGTTGGTATATTTTTTATGTGGTAGGTTAAAGTTGGTTAAAATAATGAAAATGTAATTAATGTGTGATAATTTATGAAGTTATCAAAATTTTGTGAAATTTTTGTTTATTCTTTTATATTTTATATTCTATATTTTATATTTTTTATATATTTTTATTTTTTTATATTTTTTTTTATAGTTTATATATTTTCTTTTTTATTTTTTTTTCTATATTTTTTTTATTTTATATATTTTTATTTTTTTATATTTTATTTTATATTTTATATATTTTATATTTTATTTTTATTTCTTTGTTTTTTTTATATTTTATATTTTATATTTTAATTTTTTGTTTTTTACTTTTTATTGTTTATCTTTTATCGTTTATTTTTTATTTTTTATTTTTTATTTTTTTATTTTTTTATTTTTTTTATTTTTTATTTTTTTATTTTTTTTATTTTGTTTATTTTGTTTATTTTGTTTATTTTTTTATTTTTTATTTTTTATTTTTAATTTATAATTTTTTAATTATTTATTTTTTAATTTTTTAATTTAGTATTTAGTATTTTTATATTTTTTATATTTTTTATATTTTATAATTTATATTTTTTTTATATTTTTTTATATTTTATATTTTATTTGTTATTTGTTATTTTTTATTTATTATTTATTTATTTATTTATTATTTATTTATTAATATTTTTATTTTTTTGGAATTTTCTGTAGCTTTTGTTTGGAATAAAACTAAAAAGATAAAAAATTTAAAAATAAATACAAAAAATAAAAAAAAGACAAAAATAAAAAAAGTGAAATATAAAAAATAAAAAAATAAAAAATAAAAAATGAAAAATTTAAAAAATTTAAAAAATTTAAAAATTGTATAGAATAAATAAAAAATTAAAAAAATTTAAAAATTTAAAAAATAAAATAAAAATTTAAAAATTTAAAATTTAAAATTTAAAATTTTAAAAAAAAGAAAAAATAAATAAAAAATAAAAAAATAAAACAATAAAACATTAAAAAAATAAAAAATAAAAACTAAAAATACAAAAATAAAAAAATACAAAAAAATAAAAATACAACAAAAAAATAAAAAATAAAAAATAAAAACAAAAAAAAATAAAGTAAAAAAAATTAAATATTAAAAATTTAAAAATTAAAAATTTAAAAATAAAAAACTAAAAAAATGAAAAATACAAAAATAAAACAATTTCAAATTGTAATAATTTTCAAAAAAGTAGTACAGTGAAATTTTTTGTGCAAAAATGATTAAATCTCACATGATACTTTACAAATTATTAAAATTATAGAGGGGTGAGTGGGTGAGTTGAGGTTGGTTGAAGTGGGTTGAAGTAGATTGATGTTGGTTGAAGTGGGTTGAAGTTGATATTTTTTTTAAATGGGTTGAAGTAAATTGAAATAAGTGAAAGTAGATTAAAATGATTTAAAATTGATAAATTATAATTCACCCATAAAAAGAACAGACCCTAAGAATTAAATGTTGGAATATGGATGGTGATACATGTAAATATGTAAGTGTACTAATCCGTCCGTGAGACGATAATATTGTTCCATGTGACTACTGCTTTACAGGCCCCAGAGTTGAGGACAAGGGAAGAACGAACATTCGAACGACAATTATAGTCCATTGACGGAAAACAATGCCGGTTAGAGTTTCGGAGAGCTCTGTACCTTCACAAATACCAGGTTTTCAACATTTACAATCCACCATGCAATCTGATTTCCAATCCTTCTTACTTGTAAATTCTCTTCACGTTTGATTGCCTCTCTTTGCTCTCTTTAGTATATGACATCATAATTGGAGAAGGATTAATGTTCAATTTGCATAATTGGTGTAATTCTGAGGTCCTTTTTTGAAGGCTCATGCTCTGGACAGACTTCACCCCCAGCTTGTACCCTCCTGAGCGTTGGGCAGGTACTTCTTCTGGCTGATCTTATTATCCTCTTTGTTGTCTATTTGGGTTTGTTATGGCTTAGCACTTTATGTACAACTCCGGGGTTTATTCATTTCAGCAGTGATTGCCTGCGCCACTAGTCTGGATTGGGGTAACAGATTACTGGAAACGGGAAAGGGTATTCAAACATGCATAACTTTTTTTTTTTTTTTTTTTGCGGGGGCGGGGGTTATTTGGGGTGGAGGTGTCTAATCATATTTTCTTCATTCCGGGCAACTAACTCGAAGAATGAGATATGTTGCATCGCGTGGCTGCGATTTGCTGGATGAGTGTCTTCATGAGAACTTTATGGATTGGAGGGGTACTTTTTTAGGGTAGGAAGAAATGATAGGATCCAGATTTAGGAAAAATAATTGGGATATTTTGTTTTCTAATCTCGTTATAATTATCTGTTTTGGCATTCTAATGTTCTTCAGATTTTGTTCGAGTCCTGGTTATTCTAGATCTACAACATTAAATTATCACAAGACAAATGAGTTCCCTACTTGTACTTGTTTAAACAATGAAATGCTATGACGATAATGCCTTGAAGAGGAGTGAAATGGGGTATACAAACACTGGGGGAAGCATTGGTACACAAGGATTGCCTTTTTAGAATAACTTCCCAGAACCATATTGCATACGCATTCCCTTCCCCTTTTCTGTCTTGACTCAAGGAAGGATGGGGAGAAAATGTATATCGACCAATCTTGTGTTCCTGACAAGTATTGAAGTACATGTTAACCAATGGTAGAGATTACTAAGTACCTGGATGCTAAAAGATGGTGGAAAGTTGCCTGTCTAAGACTTCTCTAATCCCAGATCACCACCTATTCCTATCCACGGCCTTGTCCTTGGAGCATTCCAATTGAGCCAAAGCTAGCATGTGAAGCTCTTTGCAATGCTTTTATGGTGGAAAGTTGCCTGTCTAAGACTTCTCTAATCCCAGATCACCACCTACTCCTATCCATGGCCTTGTCCTTGGAGCATTCCAACTGAGCCAAAGCTAGCATGTGACGCTCTTTGCAATGCTTTTATTGTGAGTTTTATCTTCCTGTTCCTTTAATATGTTCTAGGATGTTCATCAGACCTCCTCACTAATGCATAAAAGAATATCTCGTAACAATGTCCACATGAACTGACCCTTACTGCTCAGTTCAGACTTCAGACATTTTAGCCTCTATAGGGCCCATTTTCACCTTATCTGTAATAACTTTTTTCCTTGTTCTTTTGTGGTTTCACATACAAGGAATCATCCTCTTCTAGTGCCTGAATCTTCTCAATTGGCTAATGCTGTGCATCGTATGCATGGTTGGTATGATAGTCATAGTGTTTCTATGTCTAATTCAGGCTGATTGGTAATTTGTAAATGGCCTAAACCTCTTTGCAAATTTTCAGTGCTGCATTGATCTATTTGCTGCCTGATTAATTAATTTTCTCTTGCCAGGCTTTTTCTGGAACTCAAAATGTTTCTAGTGTACAGAAGGATGAGGCATGGAGGGTCAATGTACGAATACAGGGTTGTGACCTTGAGCATGGGTATTTATGTGGCACTATGGAAGCTCTTAATGTTCCAATGGCAGATACACCGGTAAACTGCTTTGCCCCTTTGATGATGTATATTTCATTTCTTATGCAGAAAGGTTATGAGGCACTCGAATTGGCTTCCTTGGGAGAGAGAGAGAGGGAGAGGGCGATGGCTGCAGTAAATCTCACTGGTTCGAAGAGAGGGAGAGAGAGAGAGGTCAGGCTGGTTCGTGGGTGGCTCAGGGCTGACGTGAGGTTATCGGAGGGCACCTGGGGTTCACTGGACCTCGGGTCTCCGGGAGCCGCGTTCATCTCTGTTCACCGGCGGCCAGTGCCGCATCATCGGCGTTCCTCCTATTTGTTCTTCAGATTTTCTCTTTTCTTCAGTGTTTCGGACTTGGGTGAGGCTTTTAGGGTGAACGCCGACTTGCTGTGTTGCCGACGGCGAGGCCTCCACCGGCAGTCTTGTCGCCGGCGACCTTCCTAGGGTAGCGGAGGGGTTTTTTCCGGATTGGCTCCTTTCCCTTTGGGTTGCTTCTCTATTGAGGCGTCCACTGCACTGGCCGGAAGGTTCTGCCGCTGGAGGTGAGGTTTATCACCGGGGACCTGTCGCCGCCGACTTTTCCGGTCATCGGAAAGTCGCCGGAGGTTCTTCTTTCGCGGTTTTCTGCTCAGAAGTGGACGTCTATAGTGATTTGGGCCAGGTTAGTTCTTTTTTCATTCTCTGGGGTTGCTGGCCGGGCTTCTGCCTGGTTAATGGTTTGTGTATTTTCGGTAGCTTGCTGTGACTAATAGTATGAGAAGAGGCTGCTTGAGGTTTGTGGCAATCGAAAGAAAATCCTTTGATTTTACTATTGTTGGGACTGCAGAGGATGTTTTGAAAATTTCTGAGAATGGAAGGGGGGGGAGGAGGACTTCTGTTTTGTTGCCAGAGCATGTTGCTTTATGGTTATTGAGGGCCTGGGGCAGATTCTATCAGTCCAACTTCTCCAATTGGTGAAATCAAGTGCGCCAAGGCTCTAGTATTTTTCTTTTAGAATCTAAGAGAAATAGGGCCGGAAAATTTCTGCAGTTATCTGTCATTAACAATGGCAGGAGAACTTTTGTTATTTTCCCAGTAGGTTGGAATGAGAGAGGTTGGGCAAAAATCTTTGATGCTCTTACCGAGATTGTTAATCTAGCTTTCTCGGCCGCATCAGGAACACCGAGGTGGCCTCCACACCAAGTGACAATGGCACATGGTGCCGCACCTTCTCGTCCACCTCAGCCTCCTCCTCCACCTCCGGTTAGTTGCTTAAAGTGTGGTTTTAGTGGTGAACCAAAATGCTTCCTTCGTTCGGTCCCACTTGTTGCTGCAATTACGCCTGCGAGGAATGTGATTGAAGCTGCCGAAGGGCTTTCGGTAGCTAGGAATATGCAGGTGGACAAAGGAAAGCAAAGGGGCATTACAGAGCTTGGTATGAGAGCATCCAGATCGGGTAGCACTCAAGTTTACGCCCGACGCAACAGTTTCGGGAATAGAAGAAACAGGTTGCGGGATAGCAATGGGTGTAGTGGTGAGGGTAGTGGCTGTACAAATTGGCCTCCAGACGCTTTGCTTGTGTGTGATACAAGCTTTCCCGTGACAGATGGGGATAAATGTGTTGATCCAGCTCTGTACGAATCTAAAATTTGTGGACAGGCAGCTAGCAAATATTTTGTTCCTTTGGCGAGGGGTGATGTAGTATCTCACCAAGTCCACAGGGGTTCTCTTGTATTGAACATTCATCCTTTATCAGATTCCTTGAACCTTACTAACGAGCTGACTCCTTCATCTTCTGGGAGCTTGCCATGGTTATATGAGGAGAAGGACTAGGGCCACTCCTTAGTGGTTAATGCCCCATCTTCTTTGTTCACTATTGGAAATCACACATCTCTTTCACCACATAATTGGGGGTTGGATTTATGTGGTGGTGTTCCTTGTGATTTGTCTCGGGAAGTGGTTCGTGACGCAATTGCAATGAGTGTAAGCTCTCGCAATAATGCCCCTACTTCCAGGTTCTGGGACACAACTCAAGAGCATGCTGAGCATGAGTGGCCGTTGGTGACAATGGGTAGTTGCTCAAGAGTTGATGATTCAGTAGAACTGCTCGCTGTTGATTACTCCTGTTTTCAAGGCCCTAGCAATTCCTTTTCGGAGGAAGACGTTTGGGATGGCATGAATGTTAATTCCGATAAGGTTTCCAAGTGGGTGGCCTCCAAGCTTAAAAGCATTGTTGCCTATATTGGGGTGGCTTTCTCAGGTTATGAGCATAAGGTGATTAATCTTTTATCTAGAATTGAGAGTAGCAATGTTACGTCCAAGCCAGGTGTGCAGAGAACACCACCTTCTTCCAGGAGGCACAGGGAACTTAGGAGACTAGAGTTTGGAGTGAACTATGATAGGCCGTGCACTTTTACTAGTGGGTTGATGGTGCCTTGTGTTTAGGTTTATCTCTTGGAATGTGAGGGGGATTAATGATCGGGACACGAGAGCTTTGCTTAAAATTTTTTTGGGGGACTGGAATTGTGATCTCATTTGTATCCAAGAGACAAAACTTGAGGAAGTTGAGCTTGCTGATATTCGTAGCATTTGGGGAAATCATGTTGTTGGTTTTGCGGTTCTCAAGGCAATAGGGACGGCTGGAGGAATTTTAGTTTTGTGGAATAAAAATTCTTTCCATTTGGTTTCCTCATTTTGTGTTGAGTTTTCGATCACATGCTTCTTGCAAATGGGGGATGGCAGCACCACTTGGGCCTTTACTGGTGCTTATGGTCTGCATGTTAGAGTTGACAAACTGAGGATGTGGGACGAACTGCGTTGGATTCAGGATGGTTGGTCAGGCCCTTGGTGCATAGGGGGGAATTTTAATGAAATTTTGCATTCTCAAGAAAGGAGCAGAGGTGCTTGCCCATCTAATGCAATGGTAGAGTTTCGGGATTTCATCAATTACTCAGCCTTGTTGGACCTACCCTTGAAGGGGGGAGATTTTAATTGGTCTAGGAGTGGAGATGAATCGGTATGTTCAAGGTTAGACCGTTTTCTCATATCGACAGATTGGGAGGAGGTCTTTCCAGACATGTTTCAAAAGAGGCTGCCAAGGCCAATGTCGGATCACTTCCCTATTTTTCTTGAGACGACTAGGCTTGAAAGGGGTACGATCCTCTTCAAATTTGAGAATATGTGGTTGGAATTTGAGGGATTCTCGAATATTATCAAAGAGTGGTGGGGGGAGGCTCAAGTTGATGGGGTTGCTAGTTATATTGTTGCAACCAAGCTTAAGTTTGTCAAAGAGAAACTTAAGAAGTGGAACAGGGAGGTGTTCGGAGACATCAGGACTCAAAAGTATAATATTGTGGGAATTATAAATTTCCTCGATGTGAAAGAAGAGTCTTTTGGCCTTACTAGTGTTGAAATTCAGCAAAGAAGGGATGCAAAAGAGGATTGGGCTAAGATCATTTTGATGGAGGAAATCTCTTGGAGGCAAAAGTCGAGCGCTTTATGGCTTAAGGCTGGTGATCGTAACACCAAATTCTTCCATAGGGTAGCTAATATGCGTAGGAAATTTAACTCTCTGTCTTTTGTGGTGGTCGATGGGGTTCAATATGATGCCCTCCCAAATATGAAGTCTGCAATCTACAACTTCTACAGATTTCTTTTTTCCAAGTCAGAACCGTGGAGACCTAGAGTTGATACCTTGCCTTTACCCGTGTTACAAGACTCGGAGTAAGAGATTATTGTGATGCCTTTCAGTGAAGAAGAAGTCACCAAAGCTCTTCTAGACTGCTGTGGGGATATGGCCCCCCTGACGGTATGACTATGGCATTTCTTCAAGGCAATTGGGACACTATTAGTGGAGATGTGATGAGAATGTTTGCCGAGTTCTTCTCTTCAGGAAGATTCGTGGCCAGCCTTAATTCCACTTTTATTGGCCTTGTTCCTAAGAAAGCAAATGTTGAAAATATTAGAGACTTTTGGCCAATCAGCCTGGTTGGTTGCATCTATAAATTGCTTTCAAAGGTTTTGGCCTTAAGGTTAAGAAGCATTATTGGGAATCTTATTTCAGAGAACCAAAATGCCTTTGTTGGAGGCAGTCAGATCATGGATGCGGTGCTTATAGCAAATGAGCTTATTGATGCTAGGGTTAAGTTGGGAAAGCCGGGTATGGTTTGTAAGTTGGACATTAAGAAAACATATGATCATGTGAATTGGGATTTTTTGTTGTATGTCATGAAGAGAATGGGCTTTGGGGAAAAGTGGATTGGATGGATAAGACACTGCATATCATCTACATCCTTTGCGGTTCTTATCAACGGTTCTCCTACGGAGTTTTTTTCGGCTTCCAGAGGTCTTCGTCAGGGAGACCCTTTATCCCCCCTTTTGTTTTTGCTGGTCATGGAAGTCTTTACAAGGATGCTTGAGGCGGCATCTATTGCAGGGCTTATTTCTGGGTTTAAAGTGGGCTGCACGAGCTCGACAACTATGAGTGTCTCTCATCTTCTTTTTGCGGACGACACTATTGTTTTTTGTGATAATGATTGTGAGCAGATGGTGAATCTTCGGTGTGTGCTTACTTGGTTTCAAGCGGTTTCGGGTCTTAGGGTCAACTTAGCAAAGAGCTCTATCCCGCCTATTGGGCACATGAATAACATTCAAATACTTGCAGGTGTTTTAGGATGCAAAGTTGATGCCTTTCCGACTACCTACCGTGGTCTCCCTCTCGGGGCTAAATTTAAGAAGAAAGCCATTTGGGACCCAATTATCGAGAAGTTTGAGAAAAGACTCTCTGGATGGAAGTCTATGTACCTTTCGAAAGGGGGGAGATTAACTCTCATCAAGAGTGTTCTCTCAAGCATCCCCACTTGCTCTCTCTTTTTCCCTTACCTTCTTCAATTGCCATTAAGTTAGAAGCAATCCAGAGGAATTTCCTTTGGGGTTCTTTTGGGAGTGACTTCAAGTTTCATCTTGTAAGATGGAACATTGTGAAACAACCAATGCTTTTAGGAGGGTTAGGTATAAGGGACTTGTGTTTCTTTAACGAGGTCCTTCTTGGTAAGTGGCTGTGGAGATTTATGAATGAAAAGGGCAACTTGTGGAGGAAGGTAGTTACCGTCAAATATGGGGAGGATGGATTTGGTTGGGTTCCCTATGTCGCGAGGGGCTCTTATGTGTATAGTCTTTGAAGATATATCTCCAAAGGTTGGGGGAGATTCTTTCCACATTGTTCCTTTGAGGTAGGACATGGCTCCTCTATCCTATTTTGGCATGATCGTTGGTGCGGCGACTTTCCTTTGAAAGACGTGTTCCCTAGGCCTTATGTTTTGGCAGTGGACAAAAATGCCTCTATTGCTGAGCATCGGGAGCAGGTTCATGGTAATAGTGTGTGGACACCTGTTTTTGTACGAGATGGATTCATTGACGATGATTCCTTGGTCAGCTTTTTCAATAAGCTTAATGAGGTCAAAGTAGGAGAATCTTCAGTTGATAGGGTGCGGTGGGATCTAACCTCTCAAGGGTGCTTCACTGTTAGATCTTTTTATTTGAAACTTCTTGATGAGAAGTTCCCACCACAGGAGATGCATTCTGAGGGAGGCTTCCCCTGCAATCTCATTTGGAAGTCCTTAGCCCCCTTGAAGGTTTCGTTCTTTGTATGGGAAGCTACACATGGGAACATTCTAACGTGTGACAACTTGCAAAAAAGGGGGAAAGTTTTGGTGAATAGATGCTTCATGTGTAGAAGGGGCGGTGAATCTGCGGATCATTTATTGCTTCATTGTCAGGCTGCAAGCATTCTTTGGGGTCTAGCTTTCAGTTGCTTGGGAATGTCCTGGGTTGCTCCTGATTCTATTAGGAACAATCTTTTGGCTTGGGAAGGTTTCTTTGGTAGGAAAGTTAAGAAGAAGAAGAAGAAGAAGAAGAAGAAGAAGAAGGAAGAAGTCATGGTTCTACCTCATGTCATCTTTTGGAGCATTTGGAGAGAGAGAAATAGAAGAGTTTTTGATAACGTAGAAACTCCTCTCCAGAGTTTGAAAGAGAATTTCATCAAAATTCTCTTCTTTTGGAAGAATGGGAAGTTTAGCTCTTCCTTTATTGATTTGGCAGATTGTGTGGATAGTTTATACTTAGGTTGTAAATAGCCTTTGGTACAGTGCTCACTGTGCTTTTGAGCTTCTTTTTTCTTTATTAATATACTACCTTTTCCTTATAAAAATAAAATAAAATATTGCATTTCTTATGCATCTATGTGTTTTTAAAGTTAGAAGCTTATGATTTTTGGCACAAGTATGTTAATTTCAGATGATGGTTGTAGTTATATATTATTTTCATTTTCTATTGTAGCAGTATTTGGTAGGACCTGAAAATCCTAGGGCTATTAATTATTTTATGATTTGGAAAGTTGTAGTTTGGTAACATTAAGATACTAAATTGCTTTCCATATCCAGGAATTAGTTTTAGGCTGTAATGTAGTTTAGGCTATTTTTAGGATGGTTCACCATCGCTTTGGTATGAGAGCCGTTTCTCTACAAATGGATATTTGAGTCTATCCCAGCCACCAAAAATCCCCAATCCAATTGTGTACAAAGTTTAAAACTGATGAAATTGATGTCCACCTCACTTACCTTATAGATAATAAAATATCTGACTAGATGTGCATGGATCATGTAACAAATGCTGCACACTAATGCGTAAGCCATTGCAGTGCCTTTCCTAAGGAGTCAAAAAAGGTACTACAATTGAACTATACACGTCCACGCACTGCTTTCACTGCAGACCCTTGCAGCAATCCATAAATTGGAGTGGACCTCCTGAATGCAAGGGTATCCAATTGGTGTGTCGTGTCAAACTTTTCCCCTACCGAGCACTTTGAGTGCCTTTTCTTGCCTGCCTTGCTTATGCTTATGCTTATGCTTGTGCTTGAACTGAATATTTTCAAAATTTCAGAACAGAGTGTCTTTCACCAGCATGAACTTTCGTTTTGTTGGTTGATCCGTACCACCTGCATGGAAGTCATGTCTATCACTATCGGAAAGATTTTTCTGATTTTGGTTCATGGTTTGCTCTGTGAGTCTATTGGAATCAATCTCTATAGGCGGTAGTTTTTGTAGAGGTAAGATTGCATATATTTGGATCTCCCCAGACACCACGAAAGCGGGACCCACAATGGGAGCAGTAGTAGTAATAGTTGTTGTTGGTTCATATTTTGCTCTATTGACAACTGTCTTGATTATTATTCATATATGGAGTTGGAGGGCCATCCTGGGGGAAGAAACCCTGGTCCCATATGTACCAATTATGATCGCCTCATCTGGGCACATTACGGAGTTTCTTTAAAATATATTACTTGCCAAATTTTGTGTCATATTTTTTGTACGAGATAGTAAAGCAAGAATTTAGTCATTGAAGCATAAGCATATGCCACAATCCTTTCGTCAAGAATTCTATTGGTATGCTGCTACAGAGAAGAGTACTGCAATGGAAAAAAGTAGAAACCAAGGCTTGAAATTTCTGGAACTAGAAAGTTAGCACTGAGGTCATAACTCACCATTGAAAATCCTACGCCAAAGTACTCTAGATATGCCTACAGTTACTCCGAAGTCCTAAAGTGTGGCAAGAAGTTGTCCAAGGAGTTTAGTTGATCCCCATGAGGAGTTCAGTGAGAGAGCTTGAGGAAGTTGTACTCTTTGTGGAAGTAATAGTTGTCAATGTCCTAGCAGAGGAGCCTAAGCTTCTCAGCGACTTTACCGTGTCAGGAACATGAATATTGAGGAATTATTGAATATTTCATTAGCGACATTATCGTTGTGCCTACTTTTTTTTTTCCGGGAGCATTTTCAAGTGGAAGGTGCTACTTTTTTCTTCTTCTTCGTCTTCTTCTTCTTTTCTACCTTAAAAAAAAAATCTTTTCCATGGTTCTCGAGCCTGATGATACCTAAGCTTGGAGTATTACTCCCAAGCTCTGAGTTACTCTCTTCATTACTCATGGATGCATCTGTTGTAAGGGGAAGGTGAAGCAGATGACCAACTAATGGCAGATGTATGGTTTATGGTATAAATGTACTAGTTTTATTTGTGATTATTATTTTGTGATGTCTTTCCCAACTTTTTGTTTACATTTAGTGGTATTCTGTTAGAATATCAAATCTCAGACAATTTTTTGTATTATGATTGGAAAGTAGCCGTTTAGTAATATTAGGTGCTGTCTGCTTACTTATGTTTACTAGTTTTACACTATTAATACCTTTTTTATACTGTGATTGTTATTTTATAATACTTTCTTTGTATTTTATTTTATCATTTTTGTGGTATTCTATTAGGATATTGAATCTTAGATAGCTCATTGTATTGTGATAGGAAAGTAGCAGTTTAATAATATTAGAGTACTAGATTATTTTACTTCTTTTAGTAGTTATACACTATTGATACGATATTTTTTCATGTTATTTTCGGAGTTTCTTATGGAGTAAACTGATTTGTTGGAGAGGTTCTGATGTGGCTGAAGAAGAAAGGGAATTTGTCTCATACTAGGATTCTAGGATTTATTTTAATATTCGAAACGTATGGTATTTTGATATTTTCATGTAATTTTCGTTGGTCTATTTATGAGCTAGTTGAGATTAGTTAAAATAAGCATATTTAGGAGTATTTAGATAATATTGGTTATTGAGTTTCCTATTCTATATAGGTTTGGTTTAGGTAGTTTCCTAATATTATTCTAAGTTCATAGGTTATTATAAATAGATGTTTTGTCTTAGGTTACGATAATGTATTATCCATTATTGAATGCTGATTATTGAATGGATATTAATTTGTGCACAGTAATGCCAATCCCTTTCTTCTCTCTCTAAATTTCTCCCTTCTTCCCTTTTTCTCTACCCGATTTCTATCAACTGGGTCTCAGAGTAAGTTCTCGATTCTTAGCCAATCCACATCCCAAATTCCGCTGTCATCCAGCTTAGAAGGTTTGAAACAATGAAAGAAAAAAAAAACAAAATAAAGCTGGTCCAACCTTCGAACCTCAAACCTGCCATTGCTGTCATCAGTCATCAATCACTCACTGCCACCCGTCCATCTGTCCAGCTTACTGCAGTCTTTTGCCTCAAAAGTTTTGATCTTTGAGCCCATAAGGGGAAGCGGGCAAAGATCTGCCTAAAAAATCATTTTGGAACTCCAGATCCGGTGTTTGCTGCTACCTTTTTCTGTGCTAGATTATGTGTTGCTACTTTCTACTGTTGTTTAATGATTAAGCTTGGATTATGAAGACCTAGAATGTTCAATATATGTGATTATTCATTATCAATTATATCCAATAACAAAGATGGTTCTTTATGAAGTGTTCTTATCGTATGGATATGTAGAAGATATCATAAGATGTAAGCGATTAGTTGATTTTCATGCTTGTATCAAAATTTAATCAAGGAGAGATGCAAGAAGAGCTTTTTATGAACTTCAACGAAAGTGTGTATATGATGATTGTTGTGAGTTAGAATTATGGCCGGTGCAATCTAGAAATCTCCCTAGCTGTGGAGCTTATGAAGCTAATTTAGTCACTATATCTTTGAAATCTAAGAACTATGAGGTTGCTTCCTATGATCTTGCTCGATGGTGTCCTGGTGCTTAACATAATTGGAGATCCCTGGGAACATGAAGGAGGAAGTCATAATTGAATCTGATTTTGATGTGCAAGACTCTAATGTAGGTATTGAGTTTGGGAAAGAGTCATTCAACATCAAAATTTTAGTAGCAAGAGAATGAAGTCTAGAAGAACTCGACAAAAAACTGGAAGAATTGCAGAAAGAAACTGAGGATGATATTTTAGAATTTGCTAAAAGAATGAATGCTAGGTGAAATGAACTTAGAGAATCGTTTCATAAAATAAGTAGCAAAAATTTGTTTATTACTGAATCTCTATCAGACAACACTATAGAGGTACTAGTGCATGGAGAAACAAAAGAAAAGCCTACTAGGTCAGTTTTTATGACGTTGTCAGAGTTTATCGAAGCTACTAAAGTTAAGAGTTTTACTGCACAGATAGAAGTTCAAGAAACCTAAGATTCAGAAAGTTGAATTTTAAAAAATGAAATTGAGTATGAATTTACATATGAGGATGTTCATTTTATTGACAATATCCTCGATTCCTATCTCTTGGTTGTCAAAGTCGTATACCCGATTCTCTCAAGGTTGCTTCTCATAGAGAAATTTCGAAATTTTTTCTACGCGGCTTCTTCTTGTATCTTGATGTTGGTTTCGTGCTTCAAATTTCTTATTCTAACTCATTAAAAACTTGAAGACGAGTTTTTTTTCCCCCCAGCCGGGGGAGAGTGATGTGGATGAAGAAGAAATGGATTTTGTCTCATATTAGGATTCTAGGATTTATTTTAATATTTGAAAATTTATGGTATTTTGATATTTTTACGTAATTTTCGTAGTTTTATTTATAGCTTATTTTAGATAAGTCAAAATAAGGATATTCCGCAGTATTTAGATAACATGTAGAACATTTACATAACATTGAGCTTCTTATTTTATATACGTTTGTGTCTAGGTAGTTTCCTAATAGTATTCTAAGCCCATAAGCTATTATAAATAGATGTTTTGTCTTAGGTTATGATTATCTATTATCCATTATTGAATACTGATTATTGGGTGGATATTGATTTGAGCACAGAGATGCCAATCCCTTTCTTCTCTCCTTCTATCTAAATTTCTCCCTTATTTCCATTTTCTGTACCTGATCTCTATCACGTTCTCTTTTTTCCTTTTATTTTTTGGGGCTTTGACTTGGGGGGGGGGGATGGGTTGGTTGTTTTATTCCTGCAAGTATTCTGCAAGCGTCCATTCTGCAGCCAGAGCTTTTCATAACAATAAACCAAAAACCAATTAGTACATAGCATCAGGGTATCTATTTATTTGCTTCCACATAGTGACTAGATCATCCCATGTCAAACAGGAAAATAGAAATGAAAATCTCTCAGATACTAATTATCTGAGCGCATATTCATTAGGAAACTACTTAAATCAAGCCTGTATAGAATAGGAAACTCAATATTATCTATATACTTCTAAATATCCTTATTTTTACTAATCTGAAATAGCATATAAATAACCTATGAAAATTACATAAAAATATCAAAATATCGTAAGTTTCCGAATATTTAAATAAATCCTAGATTTCTAATATTAGACAAATTACCTTTCTTCTTCGTCCGCATCATTCTCCCCCTGTTGGAAAAAACTCCTCGAGGTTTATAATGAGGTAGAATAAGAACATTGAAGCATGAAACCAACATCAAGATATAAGAAGTAGCATGGAAAAAATTTCAAAATTTCTCCATGAGAAGCAACCATGAGAGAATTGTGTATACCTCTTTGACAACTAAGAGATAGGAATTGATGATATAGTGAATAGAATGAACATCCTCATATGTTGATTTATACTCAATTTCATTATTCAAAATTCGACTTTCTAAATTGCAGGTTTCTTGAACTTTTATCTATGGAGTAAAACTCTTAACTTTAGTAGCTTGGGTAACCTCTGACAAAGTTGTCAAAACTAAATCACTAGACTTTTCTTTTGTTTCTCCATGCACTAGTGCCTCTTCAGTGTTAGATTGAGTTTTAGTACTATACAAGTTATTGCTACTTATTTTATGAAGCGAATCTCTGAGTTCATTCCACCAAGCATTAATCCTTTTAGCAAATTCTAAAATATATCCTCAGTTTCTTTATGCAATTCTTCCAATTTTTTTGTCGAGTTCTTTTAGACTTAGTTCGCTCGCTACTAAAATTTGGATGTTGAATGAGTCTTTCCCAACCTCAATACCTAGATCAGAGTCTTCCACATCAAAGTCAGATTCAATTATGACTTCCTGTTTCATGTTTCCATGGATCTCCAATTGTGTTAGTGGACTCTAGCACGAGGACACCGTCAAGCAAGATCATGAGAAGCAACCTCATAGGTTTAGTTCTTAGATTTCAAAGATACAGTGACTGAATTAGGTTCATAGACTCCACAGCTAGGGAGATTTCTAGAGTGTGCAGGCCATAATTATAATTCACAGCAATCATCATATATACATTTTTCTTGAAAAGCTCTTCTTGCATCTCTTCTTTGAGTAAAAATTTGACACAAGCATGAAATCAACTAAACGCTTATATCTTATGACATCTTCCACATATCCATACAATGAGAATACTTCATAAAGAACCATCTTTGTTATTGGATATAATTGATAATGAATAATCACATATAGTGAACATTCTAGGTCTTCATAATCCATGCTTAAATATCAAACATCAATAGAAAGTAGGAGCACATAATCTAGTATAGAAAAGTGCAGCAAACATGAGCAAGGTAGGAGCAAACACACCGGATCTGGAGTTCTAGAACGATTTGTTTAAGCATATATTTGCTCCCACCCCTTATGGGGTCAAATATCAAAACTTTTGGGGCAGAAGGCTACAGTAAGCAGGACAGATGGACTGGTGATAGTGAGTGATTGATGGCAGCAATGGCATGTTTGAGGTTCGAAGGTTCGAAGGTTAGAGCTTGCTTTGATACCCAGTTGGTAGAGATCCGATGGAGAAAGGGATGGGAGAAATTTAGAGAGAAAGAGGGAAGAAAGGGATTGGTATCTCTGTGCTCAAATTAATATTCATTTAATAATCATTAGTATTTAATAATGTATATTAGATAATCATAACCTTTGACAAACCATTTATTTATAATAGCCTATTGGCTTAGAATACTATTAAGAAACTATCTAAACCAAACCTATATAGAATAGGGAAGTTAATATTATCTAAATACTCCAAAATATCTTTATTTTCACTAATCTAAAATAGCCTATAAATAACTTACGAAAATTACCTAAAAATATCAAAATACCATAAGGTTTCGAATTTTAAAATAAATCCTAGGTTCCTAATATTAGACAAATTCCCTTTCTTTGTCTGCAACACTACGTCATCTGCATCAGTAGTGCTGCTAAGATAACACACTCCCATCACACACACAGTGTCATTAGTTAACCTCTGATTCATGGCATGAAATGAACTGTTGCTGCTGGCGAACAGCACCTCCAATGTATTGCTGGATCCCTTATGCCGCTGTTTTTCCCGTCTCTTCCCATCCAGCCAGCATTTTGTGGAATTGATGTTATCAAAGGTGGCTTCGATATAACTAGCTCGCGCTTATGCTTATGTGCTCATATTTATGGGAACAAAAGAGAAAGTGAAGTACATTCAACCTTGTGAAATTAGATTACTGAGAAAGTGGCACTCTATGGTCTGAATTCTAACTGTTATAGAGCTTGTCTTGGTTAACCCCCCTTCCCAAATAAAATATTGAGGCATTAGGATGAAGACAGTTGGGCCGTATAAGTGACCTATAAGAACTAAATTGGCCTCATGATTTAGCCACCTTATTTTGAATTGGTGAGAACTATTCTTTGGATGTGTATAAGTACTATGAATCTCTTTAAGGCAATGTCTGTCATGCATAAAATGTTTTTTTTTTAAAAAAAAATTATGTCTGTAGGTTAATCTTAATTGCACGAAGTTTTCCTAAATTGTTTGATGCTGGAAACATTTTTTGTTCTCAACCATTGTGGGTCTTCGATGGAAAGCTCATTCAGCTAATCTGAGATCGCTTAACCTTCAAAGAGTCTCTTCGTAGAGTAGCATGTGGAAACCATTACAAACTCCAAGTAAGTTCGAATGGGACTATCCTAGAACATGCATTTTCATTATTTACAAAATATATTCCTATAGATTCCAAAAGTTTAAAAATAAAAGGCGTCACATTATTGTCATAAGTGTATCCTTGCTCTTGTGATTTTGTCATGAACTTTTGAGTCTCTAGATAGGCTTCATCTAAATTAGTCAGCATTGTCTTATTTGTCATACTTTAACCCTTGTTTTTTTTCTGTTGTATAATCTACACGAGTTCTGGAGGCATGCTTCAAAAGACTTCTCATTCTCCCTTTTACATGATCATGCTCTAGACATCATGTACATGTTTCAACTCTAGATGTTGTGTTTTTGAATTTATCCCATGATTTCTACGTGTATGCCCCTTCATTTTAGCTTATCATGTGGCTGAGGTATGTTTTATATCTGATGCCTGAAATACGGCTAAGTCACAGAGCTCATTTAATAAGCTATTGACAATTGGACACCCACTTTATGTTATTGATTAGCTTCAAAACATCCATAATTATGTCATACGCCAGTTGCTTCTAGTTCTCTGTCCAATGCTGTGTATTATTTCCACTGATCAGTCTCTCATTGAACCGCGCCTTCTGCAACATATAACAGGTTGTAACCTTCTGGGAAGGAGAAATAGTTGACACCAAGAACTATACATTCTTCACTGGCAAATGGGAAGCAACGTAAGACCCTTTTATACTTTTTTCAGCCATCCAAACTTTAAAACCATGTCTTCTACTTTTATATTAAATGCACTTCTTTTGAGAATCTGTAGGCCAGAAGATGATATTAGACACTGGACGAAATTTCCATCCTTTTCGCCACTTCTTGTAAGTACTCCATAGCTTTTGTCTGCTCAATTATAATATTTTGTCTGTAACTGGTTGTCATCTCTTAGAGTCAAGTGGAGTCTGATGGGGGCAAATCACTGGACTTGAGTTACTATCCATACATATTTATGGTAAGGTCATCTTTTTATTTGGGACACAGAAATTTCTTTTTACACTAGCTAGATTCCAATCATTTTGTGCTACATCTGGCTATGCAGAGATGGAAAGAACAGTATTTTGTAAATGTTGGTACAGACTGTGGTTTAACAATAGCTGGCTTCTACTATGTTTGCTTCTCCTGTAGTGATGGCTCCATCAATGGTTTCTATTATGATCCTAATAGCAGGTATCCATATTTGTATCATCATTTTTCAGTCAGGACTTGGGAATTTACATGTTCTTATTTTCCTTCAAATAAGATTTTTTTTTGGGGGGGGGGGGGGGGGGAGAGCATAGAAACTGGCAGTTGAGCAGTTGATGCTGTCTTGAATGCAGCTGATAAATGTGTTTTTAATCTGCATACAGCCCTTTTCAGAAGCTTGAGCTGAAATCTACCAACGAAGGGCTGTCTGGTTTCAGCTTTTCTTCATATGAATTGCAATAATAATCCATTTCCTGAGTCGAAGATGCTGAAGTGTGCAATTGTCAATTGAATGCTGCTTCTGGAGCCTATCAGTTATGGCTCCAGAATGAGGGTTTTCAATTCCAGGACTCGATGTTTGAAGCTTCATTAGTTCTGCATTTGTCAAAAAATATGCAAAGTTGGTTTTGGTTGGATGTGTATTTATGGTATGCCTTGCCCTTTCATCTGTCTTCAGCCATAGTCTTATCATGGGATCGCTTTAAGTGTAGATAAATGTGGTTCCTGCTGATTACTCTTGTTCTATTGAAGTGTTCTGTGTACTGTGATGGATATCTGTAGTCTGTACCATGATTGGGGGTGCTGATTTTGTTTGTTGGTTTGTGTGCGTGCTTTTGTGTGTTTTCCCGCCGTTGGTAAATTTTATGCTTTTGTCTGTCCTGCAAGTGGCATGCTTGTCTCAAATTGTAACATATGAGGGTAGGTTTGTTCACAAGGATTTGGGTTTATTGGATGGAAATCAATCCATGTTTAAGATTGTTGCCAAGTGACGTTTGAAGGTGTCTGTTTTCAATATACCACTTGCGAGTGATCGATGTTTTAACTTGCTCAGTTGGTATCTGTTTTGGTGATGTGGTAGTTTACGTATGAGGTGTTTTCCTTCAGATCACTTTTGCAAATGATAAGTAGGTGACCATTTTATTGTCTTTGAGACAATTTGTCTTATCTCTATCACCAGACCCGCTAGATAACATAACCATCAAATGACAAATGTAGGTAATATATTCTGTACGTATGATAACCAACCCATTATATGATCAAATCACTAGGCTACAGTATCATTAACTCAATAGTAAGTATATTGGAAAAGCATATTGCAAAAGTTGACATGTTGCAGGCCTAATTTAAAAGTTGAATGGTCCACATTCAAATTTCAACACCTCCAAATGTGTGATCATATGCACCCAAAAATTCTTTATATGACATTGTTGAATATTATTTTTGGGGATAACGGGGAAAATTTGGTCTCATTTGAGATTGTGTTGAAATGAAGTTACTTATGAGCTAATTTAGCACATGTGTCCATAAAATAAAAGCAAGAAATAGCTAAAATATCCTTAAATTAATTAATTTGACACAAGTTACAAGCTAATTATGGCTATTTTTTTTTGCGATAAAGTATAGCTGTAAGGATATGTAAGGAGCAATAAGAAGCTGTAAGAAGATATAAGAAGCTGTAAGAAGATGTAAGGAGTTATAATGATAGATGTAATGAGTTGTTGAATTATTAAAAAGCTGTATAGTATAATTTTTGGATATGTATGTATAATTTGTGGTCTTTAATGTATGAATTATTAAAAAATTATATCATGAAAATAAATTATGCGTATCACTGATATTTATACAGTAAATTTTATAACATCAATAAACAAATTATATTTTAACATTATAGAAAAATTTTATTTTTCTACAATTATCGTTTTAGATAATAAAAAATAATATTGAAATAATATAATTAATGAAAATAAACCTGTAAACAAGTCAATTAAATATCAAAAATATAAATTCAAGTTGAGAAATACATAAAACCAAATGTGTTCTACACTTGAAGTGATTTTTTTGTATTACAATAGTTCACCTTCCTACAAGCAAATTAAAAAAATAGCAAATTTTCTCAACAAAATTGAACAGAACCCTAAAAATAAAATCCTATTTGAATTAAATATTTTGGAATCAAATTTAATCTAATGTTCAATTGTACAATGATAGCAACAAAGTAGTCATGGATAAACTTTTGGATCAAATAGTTGAAATGCTTTCATCACCTATAGTGTGACTATTTTCATGTATCATTTGCGTCGAAACTCAAATATAAATGTGATTTTTGCATTATAATTTTAAAACATGTCGAGTTATTTTCTCCATAATGGCATATATGCTTTATGTCGAAACTCAAATATTAATTCATATCGTTAAATTCTATTTTTGTGTTTATACAAATATCATATTCGTAACAAAGTTGTATAACTTTTCACATTGGTAATCTATAAAAAAATATATACATATTTCTATAAACATGAGAAAAATATATGACAAGCTGAATGTTATAAAAAATATATAAGGAGATTTAAGAAGAAGTAAGAATATGTAAAAAACTAGAAGAAGTTGTAAGTAAGGGTGAGCAAAAAAACCCAAAATCCAAAATCGAACTGGAAAATAAAAAAAAAAAACTAAATCGAAAAACCAGTTAACCGAATAAATTTTTCAAAAAGATCAGTTACCAAACTCAGTGAAAGAACACAGGTATATAAAGGCAGCGAAACCCTAGTTGGCATTCATTTCCTTACTCTCACATCCAGGCGCAGCAAGCAGCCAAGGAAGCTTCTACTCCGCCCCTGTCTTTCACTTTTTCAAATCTCACCTTCGTCTATTTGAAGGAAAGGACCTGAGCCATCACTGGTGGTGGAGCCAAAGTTCTTCAACAACGCTTAGGTTGTAGTAGATAAACCAACCACCGCAATCACCTTTCTCGACACCGTTCTCGACACTGGAGACTTTGCTGGAGCTCAAACCAGATCTCTCAAGGCTAATGATTGGGTTGCTTTTAAGAGAATTCAGGTCCAACCACAACCCGGGCGGTTCAATTGTTGACCGAACATGCTGAGTTTTACAGTTTTTTACAGTTAAATTTTTAAAACATTTCATTTGTTGCTCCGTACCGAATTGCTGGGCCCGATCTGTTCGGTCTAAACGGCCGGTCTGGTTTGGTTTTCGTAAAACTATCGGTAACCAAACCGAAAAATCGACAAACTGAACCAAAAAACCTAGTTAACCGACTTTTTCAGTTCAATTATGATTTGGGTTTTGGACAAACCGAAAAATGGTTAACTGAAATTTTCGGTTCAGTCACGGTTCGGAACTTTTTTGAACCGAAAAATCGGTTAACTGATTTTCGATTAATCGAAACTCCAATTAACTGGGTTTTCACACCTCTAGTTCTAAGAAGCTGTAAGCTATAAGATAAATCCTCCAAATTACAGAAAAGAGCAGAGCCTTAGTCATAATTAACAGAATAAAAACTCATAACACAATAAATCAAGCAAAAGATGAATCTAAACACATAGTAACAACTAGAAATCAAACAACTAACTAATGAAAGCACTTACCTACCCAGAGAGAAGAGAGAGAGAGAGAATATATCAAAAGCTTTGAATCCAAAGATGGAGGTTAGACCCCCATAGTTGGAGTAAACGGGAATAGTTTGTGGCTTATCTCCATTTATTGAGCACTAATCTACCCTGTTGAAGTGTGATGTTGAGGTGATGCATGTGGAATCATTCCGTTAGCAGGTTGTTTATATTTCTTCTTTTGTTGGTTGTTTATTGTATTGAAATAGTGAGGATATATAATGCAGCTCAGGGGGATATATAATGCAACTCAGGAGGAGAAAGTGGACAATAGAGCCATTTCTGTCATACCTGTTTCCCTCTCTTCTTTCTCCCGCTTTCGTGTTTCTCTCATGCTCAGCCATGGCAACACTTAAAATGGTATTAGAGCATGGTTATGGCCTGAGTTGAGGGCGAACATATATCATTCTATCACGATATCATCACTCACTGATTGAATCAGATTCATTGATTCATCATCAGATTCATTCATTCATTGTCACATTTCAGTTTTGAAATTAAGTGAGAGGAAATCGTGATAATGGCAGCAATCAAATATGCGGAGTTGTAGAATCCATTGTTTGTTCATCCTTCCAGTGGTCAAAATTCACTTGGAATAGTTCATGGAGGAGGAATTTAGAGGTAGCTACCTCAACTAAGGGAAAGCTAGGGTTCATTCATGCCACCATATCCCCCTAAGCAGGACGAATGGGAAACTTGTAACAATCTGGTAATTTCTTGGTTGACTAAGTCTGTTTCTAATCCAATCAGTTAGTTAATTCTATACATTCAGTCTGTTAGTGAAACTTGGAAGCATTTCGAATGGAGGTTTAATCTCAGCAATGGATCCAAGACTATAAACTACGTAAGGATGTGTATGCTATGAACCAAAATAGCTGTTCCATAAGTGAATATTATACTAGATTGTAGAGCAATTTGGGAAGAGTTGGATGCTATGAGTGATTTACCCAGAATCACTATTACCACTGACGAAATTATGTATTTCTTGCAAGCATTAGCTAAGCAACAAGAACAACAAAAATTATTCCAATTTTTGAATGGACTTAATAAGGAATATAGTGCTCAAAGAAGCCATATTGATTTTGCATCCACTACCTTCAGTGGAATCTGGTCATGCTATATTGCAATTGCAACAAGACGAACTCCAGAGAGAAGTGCTGTTTGGCAATTATGTGCAAGTTAAATGAGTTGCATTGTTCAGCAAGGGTGTTGATACTGCTCACTGTACTGCTATGGAAACAATGAGCATACAAGAGAAAAATGCTGGAAAGTGATAGGATACCTTAATTGACATCCAAAATCCAAGAAATTTCCTTATAGAAAAAGGTAAAGGTCCTCAAGGACAGAAATCAAGCAATTTTCGAGGGCAGAAGTTCAACAAGCCAAGGGACAATGACTCTAGAATGGCAAATCAAGCTTAAAACTCATCTGTAATCGGATCATCAGGATTTGGAGGAAATTGTGCTTTAACTCAGCAACAGATTCAGCAGCTCCTTAAACTTTTGCGAACTCTAACAAGACATCCGATGATAGTGATGAAGAAATTGACCATAACTTTGCAGTTATAGTCTATTGTTCTTGTGCTAGGTCTGCTTCAAGTGTTGGATTTTAGATACTAGGGCAACATATATCATATGGCATTTAAAATCACAAAGATGAAAACTCATCAAAATGCAAGAGACATATCACATATTAATTTGCAAAATTGTACTATAGCTTCTCTCACTGCTGTAGTGAATGTTGAATTAGTAAATCATATTATGTTGACTGATACTGTTGTGGTTCTGGAATTTCAGTTCACTCTTTTATCAGTCTCAAAGCTCATCAGAGACAATAATTGTATAGCTGTTTTCTATCCTGAATTGTGCTTGATTCATGGTTGTGCCACAAAGACACTTAAGGGTATTGGAAAGGAAAGAGGAGGACGACTCTTATCATTTCCTTGAAGTACCAGTGGCAGAACTTGACAGTAAGGTGATTGATATTGGTAATAAGCCCCTAGATAAAGTTGTGAATAGATCTGTTGATTCATCTAAGCCAATTGTAATGGCTCAAGCTTAAATTCGAAGAATGATCTATCTAGTTGGCATTAAAGACTAGGAAATGCACCTATATCCAAATTGAGAGATATTACTTATAACCCTAAAAATGTTGATAATGCAGCCAATAGCAAAATTTATCAAGTTGTCAGATTCTATCAGCACATAACATTGTTCTCAAATTCTGTATATGATAAATATTGATATTTCGGGGCCACCTAGACAAGGGAAATACAAGTACTTTCTCACTATTGTGGATAATTGCCGCAGAGCCACTTGGATTCATCTATTGAAATGCAAGTAACATGCCTTTTATGTGCTGAAAATTTTCTGTAAGTATGCAAAAACTCAGTGAGATCAATGGTGACAATAGTAGATAAGCCAGTTAGTGACATATTAGTAGATAAGGCATCTCAGCAACATACCTAAAATAAGAAACCACAGACAAATTGGCATAATCGAGACACCACCTACGCAATACCACATAACAAAATTAACAAAGAGCAAGGCATCTCAGTGAGATCAATGGCGACAATCAGCCAAATAGCGACATATTAGTCTAGTATGGTCCACACTGCCATGCATGCAATGCTATGAATTCTACTCCCAATCAAACACCATAATGGCAGTAGACCACTTATAAACCCATGGTGATAATAGTAGATAAGCCTAATGCTTGAATATTTCCCACAAAATTGAACACGTCTTTGAAGTTCGCTTAGAGTTGCTTGGAACTACAAAGATTAGAGAAGCTTGGGCCATCGAACTATCTCAGTCTTGATTGACCCCAAACACAACTCTACAATTGCCAATACCATGTAGCTGCAAGCCAAAACGTGACTAGACCTAAACATCGAAAACAAAGGGGAGCAATCAGAATAAGGAAAAATAACAAAAGGGAGGTATGTAAATGCCGGCCAATCAGACCGACGACGGCTTTAGATGAGCCATCGCTGACTTTGCGCACTGGTTAGGAGAAGCAATTTAGTGGTCAGTTCTTAGAGAGAAGACATCTGGAGGAAGGAAGCATATAGATAGTACTTTTAGGTGAAAATTAATGGCAAGTATATGTTAGACACGGGAGCCCATACACCCGTGCTGACATAGCACACCACTTCCATGTTGGATTTAGGAAAAATAAAAAATAAACATGAAACCATATCTTATGCAATTTACACATTCCAATTAAGTTCCAACGCTAAACCTAGTAGACTCCAACCAGGGCTAGGCTCTTTCTCTCTATTGATATCAATCTCACGGTGGCACCCATCAATTCCATAGATTTGAACACCACACAGCGACACTGCGCCGACCTTTTTTTCGGTGAAATTCATTTTTCAGTGGCAAGAACTACTCAGTTGATAACGTACCCCTCTCAAACACTGTCTTTCGCTCTCTTCACATGCTTCCATTCCTTCAAAGTCAGGCTATTGAGCCCATGATATTATGTACACATGTATTCTTTCCCTTGTAGTTTGATACTGATTCTGTTTTCCTTAATTTGAGGTCCTTAGGACTCTATTTTAGGCTAGTTACATCTTGTACAGTTGTATGGAATCTTCACCCTACTTTAATAAAAGGCATGACGGTGAGGGATTCACTCCAGTACATCCCAGTTCTCATGGTATCAGAGCCAATAAACAAATAACTCTTTCACATCTTTTCCAAAAGTCCAACGTAGCCCTGAACGGGAAGAACAAGGAGGAGCAGAAAAAGGAGAACAATAATAAACAACACAATATCAGTGTTGATCCCACGGACCCACAATCTCCTTATTTCCTAAGCAGCTCGGACAGCCCGAGCAATATCATTAGTCCTGTGATCCTGAATGGGGACAACTATGCTAACGGGAGTCGCTTGACTATCAACGCTTTAAAATATAAAAAAAAAAAGCTTGGTTTTGTTGATGGACGTATCACAAAACCTCAAGACATCTCATCACTGGAAGCGTACACCTGGGAGAGATGCAATTCAATGGACATAGCCTTGTTATGCAACATAATTGACAAGAACCTTCATGGGTCAGTCGCTTATGCCGAAACGGCAAGACAGATTTGGACTGACCTCGAGGAAAGGTATTCACAGGGTCACGCTATCAGAGTCCATTAAATCAAGAGGGAGTTAAACCTAAAAACACAAGGAAAACTTACTGTTGGAGAATACTTCACCAATTTGAAGACTTTATGGGATGAACTTGGGAATTACCAAACAATACACAATTGTACCTGCGATGATGGGAAACAGATGAGCAAGCACCTAGAAGAAGAAAAATCCACCAATTTCTTATGGGATTGGATTTAGATCTATACGGGACCGCCTGCTCGAATGTTCTCTCACTAGAACCACTGCCCAACTTAAACAAGGTGTATGCTTTTGTTGCTACAGAGGAGCGACAACAAGCAGTGGCAAAAGGAATGGAGACTCGCGATTTGATAGAAGGGGCTGCGTTTAAAGTTACAGCAAGCACGAATCGAGGAAATTGGAGCAACATCCCACTTTGAAACTCGGGTCGCCCACGGTGCAGCCATTGCAACAAACCAGGTCATGAGAAGGAACAATGCTATGAATTGGTGGGATACCTGGCCAACTGGGGAACTCGAAGGAACAGCCAACCAAATCAAGGAAGAGGAAGAGCGAATCTGAAACTGTGGAGCAGCGAGAATGGAGGGGGACATGGAGCTGAATCTGGGCAGATTTTCAGTGGCTCTGGCGCAAGCAAATAGAGAGGAGGAGAATCTTATCTAGCCACAGGAAAGGACGAAAAAGACAAAGAGGAAGGGTCTTGACTTCAGACAAAGTTTGGTGGGCTGACCATGGGCCAATTGGAGGAGATGTATGCTTTTTTTAAAGAAAACGAACATCAAGAAAGAATGACTGGTAGGCGATATGTTGCGACTTCGATACAGTGGGCACTTGACAGTGGCGCCTCACATCATATGACCAATAATGCCCAAATTAGGACGGTTAAAAGCTGACCCGATACGATTACTGATCTGAACCGAACACGAAATTAAGCATGTTTGGGTAAAAATTTTCAACCCGTTTAATTAAATGGGTTGATACGATTAACCCGTTTAATTAAACGGGTTAGGTTCAGGTTGAAATTTTCAACACGAAAAAATACCTATTTAACCCGTTTAAATAAACAGGTTAAACAGATCAACCCGCTTACCCATATACAGTAACTCGTTTAACCCGTCTATCGGTATATAATTATGTTTAGTTTTTTTGAACATTTTTGGGGGCCATTAAAATTTTAATTTTCAGATTTTTGGCTAGAGGGTGGGGAGTTCAAATTTTATATTTTTCACATTTTTTGTTCCTAAGCCCATAAAGCCCACCCTATCAAGTGAAAACCCTAGATATAAAAGGCTTCTTGCCTTCTTCAGTTCTTCATTCGCAATACCACTCCTCCTCACAGAGCTAGAGCTTGTTTGAGTTGCTTCAGCCTTCAGTCGCCCCTCTCTTATCCTCTCTACTAATCCGATCTCCCCATGTCCTCTCCACTCCCCTCGCCCCATCTCCTCGCTACTGATCTCTAGGACTTACTGATCTCCTCAGAAGCCGGTTCGTTCAGTAGTTGGTATACCAAGAATTCATGTAATCATGTATTGTTTACAAAGTGTCCAGCTGCAGTCTCAGACTCACACACATGTTCATTTAAAGTTTGAAACTTAAGTGGGTTAAACAGGTTAAACAGGTAAATGGTACCTGATTCTGACCCGTTTAACTTAAACGGGTTAAACAGGTCAAAATCAGATTGACCCGTTTAAATGTTAAACGGTTTCAGGTTGGATTTTTCAACCCGTTTAACTTCGACCCGAACACGAACCCGACCCGACCTGACCTATTTGACAGCCCTAGCCCAAATACTTCACAATCTCGTTCAATTACCCAAGCCCATTTTTATTACTACTGCTAATGACGTGACAATAACGGTTGAACAGGCCGAAACAATAGTCATTTCTCCTGAGATAATTTTGCAAAATGTTTTATACTCGCCTAATTTTACTTGCAATCTTATCTCTATCCGCCAACTAACCAAGGATATCAAATGCCTCGTTACTTATGGTGAACATTCTTGTCTCATACAGGACCGCACATCGAAGAGGCTGATTGGAGCAGGTGACTTGAGAAACGGGGTCTATTGTTTGAACTTCGGAACGGAAGCAACAAGCTTGGTGGCGGTTCGTCAAAAGAAAGCAATACTCTGGCATTAGCGCCTCGAGCATCCCTCTTATGGTAGCTTGTCTACATTATCTAGTTTACATGATTTCGAGATCAATAAAGAATTTTGTGATTGTTGTGATGTATGCCATAGGGCTAAACAAACTCGAAACAACTTTCCACTCAGTAATTCTAAAGTAGATAAAATTTTTGAGCTTATACATTGTGATTTATGGGGACGCTATCACACTCCATCTTATTCCGGTTGTCACTATTTTTTATGTATTGTGGATGATTACAGTAGAGGTATGTGGGTCTTTCTTCTTAGAGACAAAAGGGAAACATTCAAATGTCTCGTGAATTTTTGGTCCATGGTGCATACCCAATTTGGTGTTTCAATTCAGAGAGTGAGAACTAACAATAGTAGCAAGTTTACTAATGGGCTGCTATAGGACTTCTCCTTGAAAAAGGAATCATTTATGAGACTTCTTGTGTGGATACCCCTCAGCAAAATGGTCGTGTAGAACATAAAAATCGTCATATTCTAAATGTGGCTAGAGCACTCTGATTTCAAGCTTCACTTCCCATTCAATTTTGGGGAGAATGTGTCCTTACAGTGGCCTACCTTATTAACCGAACCCCTACGAGGATTCTTGGTTTTAAAACTCCCTATGAGCTGGTGTTTGGGGTTAAACCATCTTATAATCATGTTCGGGTGTTCGCGTCTTTGTGCTATGCTCACAATCATTCCAGGACACGTGATAAGTTTGATGAACAAGCTCACAAATGTATTTTCCTTGGGTATCCACACGGGACAAAAGGGTGGAAAGTTTACGATCTCGAGACTAAGCGGATATATGTGTCTCGGGATGTGGTATTTTATAAGCACATTTTTCCCTGGACTCGGGAGCAAAATCCTTCCCATCTCACCTCTGATGCAAGTAATTTTTATCATCAACCATCCTTTCACGACGACCCACTTTCTCACAGGCGTCTGAGCCCAACCACATCCCTGGGCCTGCTACTTCAGTGACTGATAAGGGCTAACCCAGTGGTTCTCTCGCCCAGTTCGCCTGCTCAGCCCATAATTGAGCTAATTCATGCCAATTCCAGTGAGTTTCCACCCAGCCCAGTCACTGAGTCCTGTCCCACGCTTGCATCAAGTTTCCCGCAGGCTCACTCTAAAGGCCTGGGTCAGCATGTTCCCTCAACCGGGCCTACTCCAGCCAGTGATCCGCAGCCGGCAGCAGCTCCTGGACAGGGGGAGTCTCGCACTAGTCTTCAAGACTCTCGTCCCCTGCGTACTAGGCGACCGCCTGCGCACCTCAAGGATTTTATTTATCATGCTATTGCTTCCGAAGACCCCATCTCGTCACCACTCCAAGTACCCTCTTCAGGTACGCCTTATCCTCTGTCTCATTTCTTGTCATATGATAAGTTTTCTCATTCTCATCGGCCTTTGCTAGCGGCCATCACGTCGCATGCTGAGCCCATCAGTTTCAGCCACGCAACTAGCCAACCGCAGTGGCGTGAGGCGATGACAAAAGAAATCTGAGCCTTAGAAGATAAACATACTTGGGGATTTGCTCCTCTTCCCTCTCGCAAGAAGGCCCTTGGGCGCAAATGGGTATACAAGATTAAGTACAACGCAGACGGGGACCACCGAGCTATGCAAGGCACGGTTAGTGGTTATGGGAAATCATTAGGTTGAAGGTATCGATTACACTGAGACCTTTGCACCAGTTGCTCGTACGGTCACCGTTCGTTGTATACTCACTGTCGCCATTTCCAAAGGTTTGAGCTTACATTAAATGGATGTACACAATACCTTTCTTCATACAGACCTCGATGAGGATATCTACATGAAGCCGCCGCCCGGGTTTGACCCACCATCTCCCCATCTGGTGTGTAAGCTGAAGAAATCTCTTTATGGCCTTCGCCAGGCTATGCGACAGTGGTACTTTAAGCTTGCCACCGCTCTACAGAACTATGGCTTGCAACAGTCACCATTGGACCATTCCTTGTTCACTTATAATCGGCATGGAGTTTTCCTCGCCCTTCTTGTCTATGTGGATGACCTGCTGCTGACAGGTAACAGTGTGTCTCACTGTAACGTCTTCAAAGTTTACCTAAATGAACGGTTCAAGTTAAAAGATCTAGGTCCTTTAAAATACTTCATGGGTATTGAATTCGCTCGGTCTCCAAAGGGGTTGTTCTTATGTCAGCGAAAATACGCTTTGGACATTCTGAGTGAAATAGGGTTGCTTGGGGCAAAACCAGCATCGTTTCCTATGGAACAGAAACTTTGGCTTTATGATGATTCTGGTAGTCCTCTCTTTGATCCCTCACAGTATCGTCGCCTTATTGGACGTCTTATCTATCTTACCATTACTCGTCCTGACATCACTTACTCAGTTCATGTGCTCAGTCAATTTATGCATGACCCTCGTCAAGGTCATTGGGATGCTGCTATTCGTGTATTATGCTATCTTAAGAATAATCCCGGACAAGGTATTCTGCTATCCCCCATTTCTACATTCCATCTGTAAGTCTATTGTGACTCCGACTGGGGGACTTGCCCTATTTCATGGCGCTCTGTCACTAGGTACTTCATTCAACTTAGCATAGCACCTATTTCCTGGAAAACTAAGAAATAGGACACGGTCTCTCGTTCGTTTGCTAAAGCAGAATACCGGGCTATGGCCAATACTGCTAGTAAGGTCGTTTGGTTGTGCAACCTTCTGATCTCGTTGGGTTTGTTTGTTCCCACAGCCATTATGCACTGTGATAATCAGGCTGCCCTACACATCGCAACTAATCCGGTTTTTCATGAATGCACCAAGCATATCGAGGTCGATTGCCATTTTGTTCGTGAGAAACTAGTTGCTGGTGTCCTTGCTACATGTTATACGCCCACAACAGAGCAACTCGCTGACATATTCACAAAGGCTCTTGGTCACCGACAATTTCATTATCTCCTGGGCAAGTTGGGTGCAACACATCCACACACTCCAACTTGAGGGGGAGTATTGAGCCCATGATATTATGCACACATGTATTCTTTCCCTTGTAGTTTGATACTGATTCTGTTTTCCTTAATTTGAGGTCCTTAGGACTCTATTTTAGGCTAGTTACATCTTGTACAGTTATATGGAATCTTCACCCTACTTTAATAAAAGGCATGACGGTGAGGAAGAGCACGGTGAGAGATTCACTCCAGTACATCCCAGTTCTCACAGGCAACTTCTTATTCTATTTTGTCTCTCCCATCGACAAGCAATAGGCTTGTTCATTTAAGGCATATGAATTCCATAAACTCCATTGAGGCATATGAATTCCATAAACTCCATTGAAGGCATGGATGAACAAAACAAGAAACAAATACTAACTTACGCAAAATTACTGCTAGGTACCTTGCATTTTGTGGAAATCATCATTAGAGGACCATGTTGTTAGAATAGATTTAAAGGTTCTCATATTATGTGGAAACTATTTTAATAGAGTATTTTACTATTTTTATTTTCATTTATAACCGTAAGCTTTTCATATTTGCATATCATAATTTTGTGGATATGATATTTTTCTCATAAGTACTACTTGAAACCCTCTTTTATCTAGTATCAGAACCACATGACCAAAAATAATTAAAATAATTTAGCTAATTAATAGTTGCTTAAGTTAATAAATTGTGCTTAATGCTTGAGTCATCATCTACTTATCCTACCCAAATTATTCACATATTGTGCATACTCCAGAGGGGTCCACTTTAGTGGCACTATAATATAGTTTTAAAATTAAAAGGTGAATTAGTAAAAACTAAGACTGAAGTTAAGGAGATAAATAAGCATTTGTCTATAATCCATTTTCCTTAATCAACAAAGTTAGATATAGTGGAAAGTCTAATTTAGGTATTAGAATTCAATTTCAGCATGACTATCGTTTCAATTTTAGCATAAATATCCATTTCCCTTTGTAAGATATAAAAATCGAAAAAGTAGTAAAAGAAAAATCAACTGAAAAATCATCGAAAAAGGCAAAGGAAGAACAAGGGCATGGAATGTAAGGAGTATAATCTAGAGGAGTTACACTAAATGTTTGACAAAGAACAAAGCCCAGAAGAATTTAACAAAATTATGAGCGCAATAGTAGGCAAACAAGAAGCGCTATTTGATGATAATGAAGAGACAAATGATGTCTAATTAGAACAAGAAGTATATCAAAACTTGATTAAACTAGATCTTAATGTTCTTCCTTTAGAAGAAATCAAGAGGAAACTGCATAAAAATATGAAAATTTGGTAGCTGAAAGTGAAATCAATGAGATCGATGAAGAACTCAACAAAATCAAATCAATTCTAGTTAATACCTGAAGAGTTTGGTGAATCCTCTAGAATAAACACCCATTTTATGAGACCTAGGTATGTTACAGCAGGAGGTACAGTTAGTGGCCTGATCCCCTCAAGCACACGGGTATTGTAGTTTAGTAAATATGTCGTTCCCACAGAGACCAATCGTAAGCTATTGGGTTTTGTCTTATAAAAGTGCTAAGCAAGCAAATTTCAATCAAAATTTTGAACGACATTATAACCTAATTAGAAAATTCAATTAATTTAAAACATCTAGGGATTTGTTTTACATTGTAAGGATGTAGATCAATAAAATATATCATGTACTTGATCTATATTAGGAGATTGAATGGGTTGCAAGTGCATTTAGAATTCAATCCTTTCTTTCAAAATAAACTGAATTGCCTAAACTAACCAATTATCATTCTTTCAAATGTCCTCGTTTGGTCTAAGTTATGAATTTTTTATAGCTAAAGGTCCTCTTAACAAGAAAATCTCTCTCAAGTATTACTAAGTCAAGTACTATCTTGTCGATTAAATAGCAAGTTTCACCTTTCAGTCCTTTACTTAACTCTTTAGAATTAACAAATGAATTTGGCCAAAATTCAATCACAAAAATTTCACACACAAGATAGAATTCAACCAATCCCAATCAAGAACAAGTATAACTAAATAAAGATGAGAGATTCCAACATCAATACTTCGCTAACAATCCATAGATTGAGAAAACTACTCACACATGTTGAAATTAACAATAACTAAACAAAGTTTGAGAGAAGAAAACTTAGCGCAATTGGAGATCCTGCAAGGGTTTCCCAACTTTGCAAGGACTCCAAAATAGTAAGCACTTCTTCAACACTTACACTCAAAACTGCTAGAAATCTAAACTGAACTTAGAAAAACGAAAAAGAATGGAAAAACTAGAGAGTAAGAGTTCTCCTTTCTACTGTGTCTCTCCTAATCTGCTGCAAAATGGCCATATTTAATGAAGAACTCGATCAACCTCAGCTACAAGATAAAGGAAAATAAGCAGGCTTGCAGTTATGGCCTCACCACCGACCGTGGCCTTCACCATGGACTGTCCGTGATGAGCTCTGTCTCGATACTCTTCTGTTCTTTGCTCCTTCCACAGGCATAGTGACTTCGAGGTATCCGTGGTGAGTCAGGCTACACTCATTTATAGTCAAATTTTTGGTAAAATGGCCCAAAAACCTACACAACACATAAAAGAATTATACCCGAGTGTAAAACTAAAAAAGGAGTGCATAATATAGCATAAAACACATAATTCTCCTTAAAAATGACAAAAAAAGACCTCAAAATAGAGTGCAATTTAAGGACTTATCAAACTTTCCATGCTTAAACCATTGCTTGACCCCAAGCAATTATGAAACTGAGGCTAAAAATGAACAGCCTCCTCAGTAAGACATCAGTAGCAACCCCAATAATCAAATCAACCCAAAAAGTTTAGCTCAAAAGTAATGAAAAACTTTTACAAATGGATAGGAGAAGGAAATTTTTGAAAAAGTAAGAACCATCACTTCAGAATATTAAATCAATCACTCAAATTAACTTGAACAATTGTATGAGCATAATACAATAAGTAGAGTTTAGAAGAACTAATAGAACCTCACTTTAGAGATGAGACACTCATCACTCATGTGTTTAAAATAAAATTCGGTTATCTCAAGTCTCATTCCACAGAACCAAATCAACTATAAGCTTGATAAGACTCTCTAATTCGTCACAACTACAATGCAAAACATACAAGACAATTATAAGGATTCTTAAGGGTTGTAATAGGGCAAATGGGTAAAGGTAAGGAGGGAAAAAACATTTTGGGATTTGTGGAGCTAAAACCCAAAGACTAAGGGAATAAACCATCATCTCCCAACTAAAACATATCCCTCAAAATATCAACTACATCCCCAAGTAATGTCACAAGAAAAAGTGCCTAAAAAATAAAACCAATGCCAAATCCCTTTATTGCATCATTTTTTCCTCTTTTTTTTTGTGTTTTCTTTTGCCTTATTGTTTTTGGTTTTTTTGGTTTTGTTTTTCAACATATACATTTTGTTTAAAAAAAATAAGAGGATAATGGCAAAGGAAACTATGCACTTTCAACACTTTTCTTGCAACTCACAAAACGTTACCCAATTGACTTTGAAGGGAAACAAGAACATGAATCCCTTATCACATCCAACCAAACCACAATATGCACAAAAGGTTATTATCCACAAACTATTCCCAATCAACTATGAAAACTCTATAGCCTTGGCTAAAAGGGTAAGACATATGTGTGTGGCTAAAGATAATAATATAGGTTCTCATCAATAAACACGGTAAAGGCTCAAAGGGGTAACAAAGGATAAATCATTCACATAAGGGTGGCTATTTGAGCAACGTAGCTCATAAAGTCAAAGAATGCCTCAATCATGTTGCCTAAATGTGCATGCTAAATGTGATCTTGAATAAATGTCAATGCAAGTTCTAGAGACTTGAAATCTAGGAAGAGTCACACATGAAAGGAAATATGAGACTAAAATGATGAATTAGTCTGTTCAAGCTCAAAATCTCATAGGAAAAAGCTCATCTAGCTTTTCAAATTTCATATGCCAAATACTCATTCCAAGAATCATTAAGCAATCAACTCATATCTAATGTAATGGTCAAAACATGAAGCATAGTTTGAAAACGCCGAAACAAACATTTTATTCACAAATGGGCCCAACAAAAAGGGTCAAAATGGACAAGAGAAAGCCACCTAGTCTAAAGACTCATCATCTAAGGATTTATAGGTGCTCTCTCTTTTGGGGGGGGGGTTGGTTTTATTTTTTGTTTTTGTTTTACTAAGCCTAAAACGCATCTAAAAACTAAAAATGTCAAAACAAAACTAAAATAGAAAAAAAAAAGAAACATAGAAAACTAAATGATCAACGACAAATACAAACTAAACCTAAATGCATGACCTAAATTTTTTTTTTTCACTCATCCACAAGACACATATATACAACCACAAACAACTACAACAACTCCTCTATGCTTAGACAATGCATTATCCTCAATGCAATCACATAAAAATCTAAAAGGGAGGGGGAGGGGTGGAGGAGAAGAAGGAGGGTGAGGTTGAGAAATGTGCTAGTCCCGCTAAGTATCTAAGCAGGCCCTAAAGTCTTGAAAATATTGGTTCTGGGAGGCAATCATCCCACAGAGCATATCATGACGCTTCTGAACAAAAGGGCCGAAGTGAGGCATGGTCCGTTTCTACATAAACTCGTAGAGAGGCTTGCTCTTCTTGAATTGACCAAAGGGTAGCATGCAAGTCAGGATAATCATGAGAAGAGGATGGTTGGGATGAACTAGAAGCCCTAGGGTGAGTAGGTGAAGGGAGTGGGGCAGGTCGTGCCAACTCTTCATCACCAGGGTAAAAACTAGAGGTTAGCCCGGTTAGAAAAGAGGTGTGGTCAACATTTAGGAGAGGCATAAGCTGGTTCCCAGAATAAATCCAACAAATACGCCAACCATCAACCTTACAAAATTTCATCTGTTCAAAAGCGGCCAAGTTCAACAACTCCGAAACTGCGACTCGATCATGAGGGTTCGGTTCAACTCTAACCAACCTAGCAATGGGGATAATGAGGCCCCCAATGACAATCCTATGCATAGAACTAGTGGCTGCACTTTACAATTGATTGACCAAGAATGACCCGGGTCAATTTGGTCACCTTCAAGCATGTTATACAAAAATATAATTCAAACAAGCAAGACACATTTAAACTATCCTCCATGGCAAGCAAACCACAAGCCAATAACCTTTGGGCCACACGAATACAAGGGTCTCGAATAACCATGCCTTTGGAATTACTAGTGTCATACCGATAATCCCCAGATAGTTCATACTAAAAAGTAGTCGGATTGAGACGAGGAAACTTAGTGCAATTAGAGATCCTCCAAGGGCTTTCCAACTTCACAATGGCTTCAGAATAGTAAGCACTTCTTCAATACTTACACTCAAAACTACTAGAAATCTAAACTAAGCTTAGAAAAATGGAAAAGAATGGAAAAATTTCAGAGTAAGAGTTCTCTTTTCTACTGTGTCTCTCCTAATCTGTTGCGAAATGGCCATATTCAAGGAAGAACTCGATCAACCTCACCCACACAATGAAGGAAAGCAAATAGGCTTGCAGTTATGGCCTCAGCACGGACTGTGGCCTTTACCATTGACTGTCCATGATGAGCTCTGTCCCAATACTCTTATGTTCTTTCTTCCTTTCATGGGTATAATGGCTTGGGGGTGTCCATGGGGAGTCAAGCTACACTTATTTATGGTCAACTGAGAAGTAAGGCATTATGCAAACAAATGTAAAAATGAGAAGAACAACAAACTTATTAAAATATTGGGTAGTTTGAACTATTTTTAGCTAAGAAAAGAAGAAACACTAAATCAAGTCGTGAAAAAATAACAAGGGATTGTTGAGACAGTAGTGGAAGATGAATATGAAAAAATAGTCATATGATAGAAACTAGCTTAAATAGTCTTGGCGGCCTTCAAGGAGAAAAATTCATTTTAGATAATGAGAATGAAGATGTCAAAGGAGATTAGGTTATTCCTATAATTCTAAAAGAGATGATCTATAAACAAATCCATCTTTCACTCGCAGAGTAAGTAAGATACGAAATGATGGAAGGGGATTTAGAGATAAAATATTGTGAATTTGATGTGGCTGAAGTAAATCTCATTAATTGAGAAAACATCCTTAAGCATAAGAAGGATAGAAATGATAGGTGTATCCATGTTGGAAGCTTCCAAGTCCAAATTATACCATTATAGTATTATGGAAAAAATATTGATCTCTATACTTTGCTCTATAATCTAATGCATACCAAATTTAATAACAAAATTATCATAGGGATCAAGATGAATTTGTGTAATGATTCAGTAGGATTCACTTGCTGACCTAAATATTATGTGAGCTTAAATGATGAATTTGTCAAAACCGTTCTATCCCTTAAGATAAAAATAGTAGGGATGGATATGAAGAGAGAAAGTCACCCACTAAGGATATTTTAGAAACTCATCTACAAATTTGATAATACTATAGATCAAAAGACTAAGATAACAATGATAGAGGTAGAAAAAGTTGAAAGTCCACTCTTATACAAAAAATTCAAAGGATAAAATCCAATTCGCAATAGACAAAGATTGATATGCCATGGAAATCTATCTTTACCAATCCCACAAAAATCATTAAGAAAAATGTAATAAAAATTGATGAGAAAGGAAAAATTACCATAAAAATTCCAATTATTAAGAAGCATGAGGACAAGATTAGAATGGAGAGAAAGTTCTTTGACAGTTGAAGAAGACCTTAAGCAGGATGATACAATTAATGGAAGATACAGTGTAGATTGAAATATGAGCTTAGATAGAAAAGTCATTGGGTACAAAACGAGGACTATTAGTGAGCCAATCTATAAGGATGAATTAGTCAAAAATATGACCATGAAAATATGCTATAAGTCACCAATACTAATCCTAATAGCGTTTATATCCCAATAAATGTATGTTTGGAGGGATATAATATATAAATTGTGTGCTTAGATCGATAGTGGTTGTTTCAACTCTTTTAGAAAAAGGCCTCTATTTCAAAAATTCATGTGGAAAAAGCCAAGAATTCTTCACATGCGAGAGTAGCTGATAATAGCATAATGAGCCACAACGAATCCATTGAAGGATTATCCACAAAAGTAGAAGAAGCCCAATGCATTATACTAGTTTCATAGGCTACTGATCAACCCTCACATGATATAATTATTGGAAATAATTTTCAAAGGCTATATTCTCCATGCACACAAACCATAAGCCAAATCATATTTACCATAAATGGTTACTCGGTTCCTATTGATAAATTAAATAAAGTATATTGCCATCAGAAGATTGAGTTTACACGTGGCCAGCGTGGTGAGAAAGTAATCCCTACACAATGTTAAGTAGCATTAATAATCTCACTATTAGAAATCTTTATTAACGAGCAAATTATTGAAGAACAAGAGCAATTATGCAAATAGCTCTACTTTGATAATCCTCTTAAATTTTGGGACAAAGATAAGACATTTGCAAAGATTACTTTGCTAAATCCCAACACTATTATCCGAGTCCAACAAAGTGTGTACACACACCAGGATATCTAAGAATTTGGTGAGGAAATCAAAGAACTTTTGGATGGAGGATGAATAAGAAATAGTAAGAGTCCTCATACCAGTCTTATTTTCATGGTGAGAAATCAATTACAAAAAGTTTAATTGATAATACTGTCTTCAATGGTTATATATTCTTAATAAAACAGTTCTTTCAAGAGAATTCAAGGAGTCTCTTGATTCTCGAAACTGGATTATAAAAGCTGAGATTGGCATATAAAAATGGATGAGAAATGACTGCTTTAGTGCTCCTCAAGGACATTATGAGTGGATAGTAGTGTCATTTGATATTAGAAATGCACCTCAAATATTACACCGAAGAATGGATAACAAATTCAAGTATCTTAATCACTGTTGTCTAGTTTACATCAATAATATTCTTATCTTTTCTAAAAGCATAGAACGATACGAAGATGATGTTCTAGCTGTCATCCAACGATACATTTATCATGATATTATCCTTGGTAAGAGCAGGTGCACTTACGCTAAACAAGAAATAGAGTTTTTAGTTCTAGAGACAAAAGTTGGAGAAATCATCCTACAAAAGCATATTTTGGAAAACATAGAAATTTTCTTGAGAAGACTAAAGATAGGAAGTAATTAGAAAGGTTACTTGGATGCCTTACCTAAGCTTCAGATTTCATTAAAGATTTAGCTAAATTAAGAAAACAATTATAGTAGAAGCTCAAGAAAGAAGTAAGTTGTAAGTTGTACATAAAGCCTTAGTGATCCAATGATTATTCAAAACATCAAAAAGATATGCAAAATCTTCCTATTCTTAATTTACCTAATGAAGAATATGACATAATTCTTAAGACAGATGCCAACAATGAGCACTAGAATGCAATACTCAAAACCAACAAAGGGGAAAAGTTTTGCAAATACTGCATTATGAGTTTTAATAAAGTAGAATGCAACTATCCCAAATGAAAAAGGAAATCCTTGCAATCATAAAGGGAACTAAAATGTTCATTACCTTTTTAGCCCCGGAAGCTTTTATGATTCAAGCATTGCAAAGGGACAATTGGTTTTATGAAAAGTAATTTATCAAATATGCAAGTGCAAGGCGACTCCTGCATTGGCAATTATAACTTAACTAGTTTTCTTTCTCTATTGAACATATACATGGATCAAAGAATTCTCTAGTAGATACTTTAAATCGTGAAATCACTGATGGTAATCATCAGAGCAGAGTTCCTGCCGAGAAGGGAGGAAATCCAAAATAAAATGTCATTACTACTAAAACAAGTTTCTCTTCTAGTAGACTTATGGATATTTTAGAATTTCATACAAAAAGTCGATCAGACTTTGGTTTCTTGTCTTCTACCTATTTAATAGTTTAGACCATTTAGAGTTATAATTGAATTACTTAAGTTGTCCTTACGATGGGCAAGCAAAAATAAGTTCTTACGTTCAAGAAAAATGGTTTAACGACTGGTATGCAGCCTGCATCGACTACTATTATATTATTCTTATGATATTTGAGAGTCATAGAGATAGATCTAGAGTGAGTGGTATTAGATTCCTAGCAAATTCAATTCCTCTAGATGACCCCAACATGAAAGCTTGGGAATATAAAATGGTAGCGTACCTCTTGGAAATCCCTAATCGGAAGTACCTATTCTTCTAAAGTCTAACTAGATTTCAAAATTTTATGTTTAAAAGAATCCATTAGATTTTCACATCTCCTAATGGTCCAAGAAAATTCCCATACAATAGAAGTCTACATATTGAGGTACATTGTACAATGGTCGAGTATGAGAATAGAAAGACCAAACTAGCTCATTATCTTGTTCAATTAAGTGATCTAGCAGAACCCGTTCATCAGTTACAAGAATGGTGCCTATAACTATTAGAAGTAGTTAGTGATCCTGCTCTGGCAAGGACCATTAGTTTTTACAATATTTATCATCAAATGTTGGCGTTGATTGAACAAGAAAAAATCCTAATGAATTGTAGGAATATGACTTTCACTTATCATAGTGATTTCAACAAATATATGAAGAACGAGTTACTTTAGAAGATCTATTTGATTATCTCTTTGATGATGGAGCTGCAAAATTACTATTAGCAAAAGAAAAGAGATATCTACATAAATTATTTTAAAAAAATGGGATCCAAAGAATCTTGAACTTGATGAAAATTTTGACGATTATCTGCATAATGATGGACTAAAAGGCATTATTATAAATGAAGATATTTAGAATCTCAATATGAATGACTAGTTTTGTTAACATTAAGTGTTCTACAAAGTTGTTTCACCATTATATGTTATCTTCTCAAGTGTCACGTCCAAGTAATGCAGTTTACTGTAGCCATGTGAAAGCTTCCCGTAACAGTATGTGTGCTACAGCTAAGGGAATCCTATGTATTCCATCTGTTCTATAAAAGAAGAGACTGACTGTTATGAAGGTACATGGTCATTTGAGCATACTTGAGTAGAAGAGAAGTCAGGTATCTTCATTTCTCTATGAGTAAGCATCTCTGATGGTTTAAACTATTTAAGTACATCTTCAAATCTTTCCATTGCAATATTTCCATTTTTAAACTTTCAATAAAAGAAGTTTTCTAGTAAGGAACTCTATTCAATCAAACTTTATGCATTAAATATTATGATTTCTTGATTAAAGTCTCACTATCCTTAAAAAATTTTAAACATTTGATTAATGAATGTGGTTTGAGTTAAGAAACGAAATGGATATGTGTTGTGCCTAATCTAAGGAAGGTGTAGTTGAGATTAGCAACCTTTGCAAACTGGAAGCTAGAAGAATGTCATGGTCCAATGTCGACTAAGTTCTGGCAGTGGCCAAAACTCTCTAATAAAGTTTTAATTATTTTGCGAAGTATGGTGGGCAAGTAATCACAAAAATATAACATTTATGATATAAGAAGTAGATTGTGATAACTAATATCAGCAAAGTTATTGTAAGAAGTCCAAACATTAGCAAAAACATAGTTTTCTGAAAAACACAAAAATTTGAGTATTTGCACTTTGAACTCTATTTTGGATAAAAAATAGAAAATTCAGAAATTATAAGGTCAGATTTGAAAGAAAAGGCCCATAAGAATCATTGTCTCATAGAATATCGACCCTTGCAAATGTTTTACCTAAAATAGTAGGCACTCGGTAATACATTATAAAAACTTGTGGCTTAAAATTACTTTCGTAAAATAGTAGGTACGTAGGAGTCGTAAATTTCTAACTTACCAGAGAAAAAAAAGGACTAACCTAATTGCTTTTTCTTTTTTGTTTAATACACAAAATATGAATTGTTTGCATTGGAAATTCTTGCACAACTTCAATTGATAAAATGAGAAAAATTACCATTGTTTCCAATGCAGCTGACACTTTGTAGTAATTATGTGTTATACATGTTTCAATCATCCGATTTGCCTGCTATGATAGACATTCTTTGTTCTTGCATCAAAGCATAAAGGTTTTAATTGCTTTTTTATTACTGGTTTTTATTGCTTCCTATTACTTTATTTAGTTAAAGAATAAGGCTTTTTTCCTTATTCATCTATCGAAGCATCATAAATTTGAGTCTGTTATAACCTATGTTTGCGATTCCTAATTTGTTGTCTAGTATTGTGCACTAGCTTGATAATTATGTTGTTGCCAACTTTGTAAAAAATGTTGTTTCAACTTTAATATATTATATTGTGCATTTATGCATATTGAAATTGTTCAACTCTACCTATGTATTGGTTCGATAAATATGTACCTAGTTTGTGAAACTAATCTTTCACATGCTTTTCCCATTGTCAAAAAAAAAAATAATTAAGATGAGAAATATTCCTATCCCTGTTGGAGAAACTATACAGGGGTACCCTCAGTTTGCTGTAAACTATTTTAAGGACCCTTGGTTTTTAAAACTAATTATAAGATAACTTGTCTTTTGATGTAGCTAGTAGAAAGGACCCTCAAAATATTATGTGACCTATTTTTAAGTCCAAGCTACTAGTCTAATTTATAAAGCATTTCTACAACTTCTCATATTTGCACATTTTGTCCAAATCCTTAGATACTTTTCGATAAATTTTATTTGGTGCATGCACCATTTCTCATATAAGTAATATTTGAGATGCTATTTCAACTGGTATCAAAGTCACGTGACCAAAAATAATTAAGATAATTAAATTAATTATTGGTTAATTAGGCTGACTAACTACAATTAATGCTTGAATCATCACTTGCTTGCCCTAGTCTGAGTTATGCACACATTGTTCACTCACCTAGAGGCATTTCTTCAACCGCACCACAACTAAACTAAACCACCGATATAATTTTAGAATTGAAAGCCGCATTAGCTAAAATTAATACTGAAGTCAAAGAGCTTAAAAAACAATTATCTATAATTCACCTTCCTCTAGTTAATGAAGTTAGGCATAGAGGGCTACTTCAAGTATTAGTACTCCATTTCAACATAAATCTTCTTTCCAAAACCCAAGAAACAAAAATTCATTTCCTTTGAAAGATATAAAAATACAAAAAGAAGTAGGAAAAAAATCAGCTGAAAATTCATCTGAGAAGGCAAAAAAAAGAAGAAGAGGATGGAGTATAAGTAGTATACTCTTGAAGAATTGCAAAACATGTTTGAGAAAGAACAAAATCCAGAAGAATTAAACAAGATCATCAGCACAATTAATGATAAGCATGATGTGTTATTTGATGATAATGAATAGACAAATCATGTCCAATTAGAAGAAGAAATATAGCAGTGGATGAATATGATTAAATTAGAAGATCTTAATGTGTTACTATTAGACGAAGTCAGAAGAAAGCTTGATAAAAAAATATGGTAAAATGCCTGTTGAAGATGAGATCATTGAGATTAGAGAAGAACGCGACTCAGGAGAAATAAAGACCAATTTAGTTAACAATGTTGTTTGTAAGTTGTCTGTAAGCTTAAATAATTAAGTGAACCTTCTAGAAAAAATACTCATTTTATAAGACCTAAGTACGTTCCAGCAGGATGTACAACTAATTTTTCCTGTGGGTTTATCCCAACGAAACCGACAACCTTTGAAGAGATCGGCGTTACTCCAATTAGTCAAATGGGATACGTCTTAAACATAGAATGAACTCATAACATAGAAGAAATATTTGATCATTGAAAAAGAGGCATAAATAGTATCTTAAACCTGAATACTACATGGATTACTACAAATTTCCTAAATTCCATCGAACATAGTTTTTCTGGTACTGTAGCTGACTGGTATGATTCATTAAACGAAGATAGTAAAAACACATTAAGAATCATAGAAACACCAGCTGTTATATTCAAAAATTTGTGTAATGAAATTGAAACTGAATTCATTAGAGGTAAACTTGATTCTAAACAAAAAGTAAGAGAATCTCAACGAAAGACTAATAATATAGAATTATGGGATATGAGATATCTAAAAAATTATATTGTTGAATTTAGTCAATATTATTACAAAATTGGGCATAATGAAACTAATCTTGGTATGTTCTATGACAAATTGTCATATCCTATAAATTCCATAATTAATGAAAAATATGTTGCATGGACGGAAAGAGCAGATGTCATTGATACCCTTGGTTCAAGAATCTCTTATTTAAAAAAATGAGTCAATGATGAACGTCTTGATCTCCAAAAGCAAAGGAAAATTAAGAAGCAATTTCTAACTTGTTGGGATTCACCTCACCAATGGCAAAAGGAACCTGAAAGGAGAAGGAAAAGAAAATTTTAAAAGAAAAAGAGCTTTAATAAGCAAAGGGGAGAAAATATGGAAGAAAATATTATAACAAACCAAGCCCCTTAAAAATGAAGATTTTTTAGGAAAGCTGCTTATTGTCCTGCAGAGTAAAAACAACTGCAAATACTGGACATGTGGAGAAGTAAGATATTATGCTAATGAATGCAAAAATAGGAAGAATAACAAGCTTATTAAAACATTGGGTAGCCTAGATTATGTTGAGCCTAGTGAGGATGAGGCATTAGACCTAGCCATAAACAGCAACAAGGAATTGTTGAAATCATACTGGACAATGAATATGAAGAAAGTGATTATGAAGAAACTAACCATATGAAGGAAAGTAGCTTGATTAGTCTTGGCGATCTTCAAGGAGAAGAGTTTGTGGTCGATAATGACAATGAAGAAGTCAAAGGAGATTTGGTCATTCCCATAATTCAGAAAGGCATGATCTACAAAAAAATCCATTTTCAATTAAAGACTAAGTATGTATGTGAGATGATGGAAGGAGATCTAGAGATCAAAGACTGTGAGTATGATATGGGAGAAGTCAATCTCATTAATTGGAAAAATATCCTTGAGCATAACAAAGATAGAAAATATAGGTATATCCATGTTGAAAGTGTCCAAGTTTCAAATCACTCCATTTCAATATTACGAGAAAGATATTGTTGATCTTTATGCTTTGCTCTATGATATTAGGCATGCCAAATTTAATAATCAAATTATCACAAGGATTCAGACTAACTTATGTAATGGGTCGGTAACATTCAATTGTTGACCTGGATATTATGTGAGCCTAAAAGATGAGTTTGCTAAAACTTTAGATCCCTTAAGATAAAAAAAGTTGGGATGCACATGAAAAGAGGAAGATACCCATTGAGGATTTTTTGGAAAATTATCTACAAATTAGATAATATAATAGATCCAAAAAATAAAGTTACAATGATAGAGGTAGAAAAATTTGAAAGTCCAACCCCTATGCAAAAGATCTAGAGGATTAAATCCAATCCGCAGGAGATAAAAATTGGTCATTCATGGATAACTAGCTTTGCCAACCTTACAAAAATTAACAAGAAAAATGTAATAGAAACTGATGAGAATGGTAAAATTACCATAAAACCCCAATTATTAAGAAGCATGAGTATAAGATTAGAATGAAGAGAAGGATCTTCATCAGTTAGAGAAGAGCTTAAAGAAGATGATATAATTAGTATGATCAATAAAATAAGTAGAATGAGTTTTGAAACTGCAAGACATAGTGTTGATAGAAGTTTGAGTCTAGATAGAAAGGTCATTGGTTACAAACTAAGAACTGAAGCTTAAAAAAGATTATACAATTAGTATGACTAGTAAAATGAGTAGAATGAGTTTTGAACCCAGTGTTGATACAAGCATGAGTTTAGATAGAAAGGTCATTAGGTATAAAACAAGAACTGTTAGTGAACCAATCTATAAAGATGAATTAATAAAAAACATGACTATGTAGATATGCTATGAAGCTACCAAATACAAATCCTAATAGGATCTACATTCCAATAAAGGTATGCTTAGAGGAATATAATAAATATGAATTGTACGCCTACATAGATAGTGGTTATTCCGTATGCTTCGAAAAAAGAACGTTATTTCTAGAATTTATGTGGAAAAAAAAGCCAAAAGTCCTTTACAAGTAAAGATAGCTGATAATAGTATTATGAGCCACAATAAAGCCATAGAAGGGGTATGGGGAGTCTAATATATTATATCAGTTCTATGGGCTACTGATCAACCCTCTCATGATATGATCATCGAAAATAATTTTCAAAGACTATATTCTCTATGCACATAGACCATAAATCCAACAATGTTTACAATCAATGGTCACTCAGTTCCTATTGAAAAATTAAGCAAGGCTCATGCACATCAGAAGATTGAGTTTACATACAGCCAGCATGGTGAAAAGGTAATGCCAGCCCAATGAGAGATAACACTAACCATCTCATTACTTGAATTATCTATTAAAGAGCAGATTATTGAACAATAAGAGAAGTTATACAAAGAACTCTACTCTGATAATCCACTAAAATTTTAGGATAAAGATAGGACATTTGCAAAAATTACTTTGTTAAATCCCAATACTATTATTTGGGTCAAACAAATGGTGTATACACACCAGGATATCCAAGAATTTGATAAACAAATCAAAGAGCTTCTGGATAAAGGATTAATCAAGAATAGCAAGGGTCCTTACACCAGTCTCGCTTTCAGGTGAGAAATCATGCAGAAGAAAAAAGAGGAAAAGTAGGAATGGTGAACAATTACAAAAAGCTTAATGATAATAATGTCTTTGATGGTTATTATGTTCCTAACAAAATAGTCTTTTTCAATAGAATTGAAGGAGCCTCTTGGTTCTAAAAAATGTATTGCAAAAGCAGATACTGGTAGATAAAAATAGATGAAGAAAGTATTCCTTTAACCGCTTTTAGTGCCTCTCAAGGACATTCTTGTTCAAAATTTCTTGTTCAGCATAAATGTATTGATCATGGTATTATACTTTGTAAGAACAAGTGCATTTATGCTGAACAAGAAATTAAGTTCTTAGGACTAGAAATAAAAATTGGACAAATCATCCTACAGAAGCATATTCTGGAAAAAAATAAAAAAAATTTCGGAAAAGATTGAAGATAGGAAGTAATTAGAAAGGTTTCTTGGATGCCTTACCTATGCTTCAAACTTCGTTAAAGATCTAGCAAAATTAAGAAAGTCATTGCAGCAGAAACTCAAGAAAGAAGTTGGACATAGACTCCTAGTGATTCAAAGATTGTTCAAAATTTCAAAAAGATCCTATTCTTAATTTGCCTAATGAAGGAGATGATTTAATTTTTTAGACAGATGCCAACAATGACTAGTGGAGCACGGTACTCAAAATCAAAGAAGAAGAAAAACTCTGCAAATATTACAGTGGAAGTTTTAATAGGGCAAAATGCAATATCCTACGATGGAAAAAGAAATCCCTGTAGTCATAAGGGGAATTGAAAAGTTCTTAATCATTTTAGTCCTTAAACATTTTCTTATTCGAACTGATTGCAGAGGAATACTTTTTTTTTGTGAAAAAGAATTTATCGAATATGCAAGCGCAAGGGTGACTTCTACGATGACAATTATGGCTTAACCAGTTTTCTTTCTCTATCGAACATATATAGCAGCCGAAGAGCTCTCTGGTAGATAGTTTAACTCGAGAACTCGAAAATGGTGATCATCAGAGCAGAACTCCTACCAGAAAAGGAGGAAATCCATAATGAAATGCTATTTCTATTAGAACGGGTTTCTCTTTCTACTAAAGTCCTTATAGACAGTTTGGAATTCCATACAAAAAGTAAATCATGTTTTACTCTATTATCCTCTGCCTACTTAATAGTCCAAAGATTTTCCCTTCTAGAATTACAGATAAACTACCTTAGATGTCCTTATGATATCCAAGAAAAAACAAGTTCTCATGTTCAAGAAAAATGATTCAATGAGTGGTATGTAGCCTGTATCAATTATTATCATAATTATTCTTATGATATTTTGGAATCATGGAGCACTACAATTTACTTTCCCGATAACTCTGGAGTTGGCGGTGTCAGTTTTCCAGCAAATTCTATCTATCTAAATGACCCTGTCATTAAAGCCTGGGAATATGGCATGGTAGTTTACGTTGTAGAATTCCCAGATCTAAAGTTCCCATTTTTCTCAAGGCTAACTAAATGCCAACAATGCATGTTCAAAACAATCCACTGGATTCTTACATCTCCTTATGGTCTAGCAAAAATTTCAAATACTAGATGCATATATCTAAAGGTACATTATGCACTAATCGAGTATGAAAACGGAAAGGCCAAACCAACCAATTATCTTGCCCAGATAGTTGATTTCGATGTTCCCAATGATCGGAGACAAGAATGGAATCCAGAATGACGAGAATTAGTTACTGATCCTGCTTTAGCAACGACCATTGGTTCTTACAACATCTACCATCATAGTTGGGGATTAATTGAATGTGAAAAAAATTTAATGCATTATGGAAACACTATTTTTGCCTATCACAATGAGTTTAACGAATATATGAAGGTAGATAGAGCGACTTCAGAAGATGTCTTTGATTATCTCTTTGATGTTGGAGCTAGAAAATTCTTATTAGAAAAAGAAAAAAAATATCTTCTCGAATTATTTGAGAAATGGGATCCAAAGCATCTTCAATTTAATGAAGATTTTGATGATTATCCGGATAATAATGGTCTGAAAGATATTATTAGAGATGAAGGAATGCGGAATCTCAACAATGATGACTCGTATTGTCATCATTGAAAGGCTCTCACAAGTGATTGCTCCATTATTGTACTATTTTGATAAGTGCCAGGTCTATAAAATAAGGCTATTGTAGCCATGTGTAAAAGCAGTATATGCTGTAGCTATTAGGGCATCCTATGTGCCCCTATCATCTCTATAAAAGAAGAGGCTCAGTGCTGAGAATGAGAAACGGTCATTTGAGCATACTTGAGCAAAAGAGAAGTCAGGATTCTCCATTTCTTTATGAGCAAGCATCTTTGATGATCTTAGTAGCTTAAGTCTTTCTTCAATCTTTCCATTATAATATCTCCACTTTCAAGCTTTCAATAAAAAGAGTTTTCTAGTAGGGAATGTTATTCAATCAAACCTTATGTCTTAAATATTATAATTTCTTGATTAAAGTCCCACTATCCTTTAAAATATATAAAACTTGATTAGTGACTTCAATCTAAGGTAGGAAACGAAATGGATATGTGTTGTACCTAATCTAAGGATGGTTGAGATTAGCCATCTTTGTAAACTAGAAGTTAGAGGAATGCTGGAGTCCAGCATCGACTAAGTTCTGGTAACGGCCTAATTTGGTTTTAATTATTTTGCTAAGCATAGTGGGACCATAACTACATAAAGTGTAATATTTATGATATAAGTAGTAGATTGTGATAAGTAGTACTAGGAAAGTCATTATAAGAAATTTAATTGTTAAAAACAAGCATATTTTCTATTTAGACCCTTAAAATAACTTATTTACATAGTTCACCCAATTCAGGGGTCTTTCTGCAATTTCAAAAAGCTCAAGGACTAAAATAATAAGAAAAAGAATATAAAAATTAGTTGTCTGAAAACATAAGGTACCGCAGAATTAGTTTCAGAAAGACAAGGGCCTAAAAATAGTTACCATTGAACTTAGGTCCCTAAGAGTTAGAAATTCATCCTTGTTTGTTCAATAACAAAGGATAGTCAACAAACAAGAACAGAACTCAAGCTTGAAATGTAAGTAATAGCATATTATATAATTGTTCATTAGGTCACATGTAGTTTTCCACTGTTGTTCAATTGATTTGTTCACAATTTCATATTTTCTTTTCTTGATCCATTTAGTTCGACCTTCACATTTGACTTATTCTCACTTCTCTTGATCCATTAAAGTACTCTTATTAGTTTACTAAATATTTTTGAGAGAATAAAAGACAGTCTTTCAATTTTAATTGATTCATTATGTGGATACCATTATAGTCGCTAGTTCATTAGATATACATATTATTTGTCCAATGTCTACATTGTTGTACTTTGTAACAGGGTTGATAACACAAAGAAAGATGATGGAGGATGTCCTATTCAACTGCCCATTTAAGAATCAAGAAGAACAATATGTGAGGCGAACAACATTTTAGATATCATTGAAGATTCCGATAAGGATCATACTCTAGGGGCTCGAAAGGAATCCCTCATTCACAAAAGGAAAAAAGTAAGTGTCATAACTAATAAACTAGCCACAACCTGCCTCCTTGGTTGTGCATAAAACAATAATCTTTTATATTGTCATGGATTATTCTTGGGGAGAAAGGGTCGAGAAATGATATAGATGTTTATTTACAACCGTTGGTACATGAGCAACAACAATATGGATTGGTGTTAATGCTTATGATGCTTTTGTAAAAAAAAAAAAAAAGCACTTCAATTTGCGAGTTGCTCTCCATTGTGCAATTGCCAATTTTCCTTATTATGCAAACTTATTGGGTTAGAGTACCAAAGGTCATGTAGCTTGTGCCACTTGTACAACTTCCACTCATTCAATTTGGCTCAAACATAGAAGAAAATTTTGCTGCATGGGTCATCAAAAATGATTAGAGAAAAGCTGTCCTTATTGATTGCGAAAAGATCTATTTACTAGCTCTATAGAGTTGAACGACCTTCTAACCCCACCCAATGGATGTGATATATTTGAGAAATTAAAAGATGTTCCATTCAAATATGGGAAATCCTATAAATTCTCAAACAAGAGGGCCAGGGATAATGGAGGTAAGTTTAGAAATAGTGATTCCTTTGAGAATGTTTGCAATGATCCTATTTCAAGTATTGAAGTGGACCTCCTTGAGGACGTTAATTGTCTTATTGAAAAGGATATTGATGGGGAGCAATTACCGTGGAAGAAAAAGAGCATCTTCTTTGATTTGCCATATTGGAAATTCAATTCGCTTAGGCACAATCTTGATGTGATGCATATGGGGAAAAAATGTTTGTGATAACTTGCTGGGAACTCTATTGAATATTGATGGAAAATGTAAAGATAATAAGAGGACAAGGTTGGATCTCAAGGAAATGGGTATAATGCAAGAGCTTTAGCTTGTCGATCATCCTAACAGAAAGCCATATATGCCTCTTCCATGCTATACCTTGTCAACTAATGAGAAAAACACATTTCTATAGATGTTGAAAGATCTTGAAGGTTCCGACGGATATCTATCAAATATTTCTAGGGATGTTAATTTGAAAGAGCAAAATTTAACTAACCTAAAGAGGCCATGACAGTTAAATTTTAATGCAAGATTTATTACCAAACGTATGTGGAGCCTCATCACATGCTCAAACACAAGTTAAGTTGGTGAAGGTGATAACTAATTTGTGTGCTTTCTTTAAAGGAATATGTGAAAAGGTTCTTGATCTTTGTAAATTAGATGAATTAGAGAATAGAGTTGCAAGGACATTGTGTGATTTAGAGCCATTATTTCCACCAAGCTTTTTCACTATCATGGTTCACTTGATTATTCATATGGCTTTAGAAGCTAGGCTTAGGTGGCCGATTATGTATTATTGCATGTATCTGATTGAAAGGTATAAGTTCTAGTATTTTATAGTATGTTTTACAAATTAGTTTTCTTAATATGTTTAAAATATACTAAAATTTTTATATTTTGTAAGGTATCTAGTACGCCTAAAATTATATGTACGTAATAAAGCTCAACTAGAGGGTTCAATGGAAGAAGAATACATAGCAGATGAGTGCCTTATTTTTTGGTCAAAGATATTTCAAAGGTGTTGAGACTCAGTTAAATCGTGCTATGAGGAATGACGACAGTTTTTCAAGTAAGGAAAAATACGTATCAATTTTGGGGATCGTGCCCTAAGAGCAATAGGAATTATCAAAATTGACGACTTGTCACTAGCCCAAGCAACTCACTATGTGTTATTACATTATGAAAAGATTAAGCCTTATTTAGAGTGAGCATCACTATTTTGATGTTTATGATTTCATAATATAATTACTTTAAGTATGTTAGTAACCCATTAATCATTATAGAAAATTCTTGAATCATAAGTGTGCTAGCCATCAAGGACGAGTTAGTAACTAACTAGAGAGTAAGTGGATAGTTGAAGTCTTCCCTAATTGCTTACATCACCAAGTTTGATACTACCTATAAACATATCTGTTATTGATATATAGGTTATGTTATGATAACTATATCGAATTAGTAGAGGTGTTGGTTGTAAAAAAGGGCAATTGTGATGAATAAATTGTAACCATAGCTCAAGGCCCTAGCCATTGTGCTAAAAGATATAAAGGCTTTATAATAAGTGACTTCAATTTTCATACCAAGGGCCATGAAATTGAAAGGCCTACTCAAAACTCAGGCATAGTTGTGGAAGTACACAGAGAGAGTGGTTCTTTGTAAAAGTATTATGGTTCAATTACAGACATTTATGAGTTAAATTGTTATGGTAGATGCAAATTTGTGTTGTTTAGATCCAAATGGGTCAATAGCAAGTCATTTAGAGGATTTAAAATTGACAAATTTGGTTTTCCTCTTGTTAACTCTCATATCCAATTCATACAAGTGAAAATTTAAAGGATGATCAATTTGTATTCTCATCTCAGGTTAAACAAGTGTTTTATGTGGATGATGACAACAATGGTAATTCGAAACATATTAGTATGACAAAGCCAAGAGATTTATATGCCATTGGTGAATGCGTAGAAGAGGAAGATGGAGAAAGTGTCACCCAATTGTCAACCCAAGTGCTACAATGATAAGTGGCAGTGCTCTAGTTGGCAATTGGAGAAGAACAAACATCCAGGGAGAGAATGATGATTGATATATCAAGCTGAAAATGTCCTTGTTTTTGTTCCAAATCCATTAAATTATGATTTGTTCTCGTCTTCATAAGATAGTTATGTGTTGAATATAGAGTTATATGTTGGATATAGGTTTGAAAGAAGGAATTGCAACTTGAGTTGAGCTTTTAAAATCATTGTTGCAAGTGGGTCATTATTGTGTCCTTTTGCAATTAGTGACTTTTCTGTTGTTTCTTTTGTTATTCTTGTTTGGTAGAATGAGATGGCCTTGTGACTTTTGATATACAATCTTGTGATGTCATAAAGCAAGTCCACTTATTGTGAATGTGCAGTAGTTGATCCCTATATTCTAAGACTTTTTTTGTCTTAATCATATCCATGAAAGCAAACTAATTTCTCGCCACATTTAGCTAGTGCTTAAATATATGAAAAGATATGCAAAAACCTCCAATAGTTAGTGCTTGGCATTAGCATATTGTGGTTGTTATTGCCACTACTCAAAGTAGAAAGTTTTGTTGTGGACTACAGTAGCTCTAGCATGTTACTATAGCTCTAATGACTTGCAGCTGCTAGTGTGGTAGTTCAGTGGATTGTAATAAATCTAATAGCCTACAGCCACTAGTGCAGTAGACTGCAACTTCTGTAGCCTACAACAGGCTCTACAATAGTTAGCACATCTTTTTTTCGACTTTGCTTAATTAAGGTCACTTAAAACCCCTCAAAATTTATCTTTCTTTGTAAATAATCTTGGCACTTCCTATGTTACATTACAAGTTGATTCAGAAGGTTTTGACACTATATTTTTGTTTTATGTCAGAAGTTCTATAATTTGAGTTAGCATGTATAAGAGTGGAAAGAAGAGGCAACAAGCAGTGGATACACCTTCCCAAGAGAATTCTTCACAACCTCTAAGTTCTTTATGACGACACTAACTTCATTAAGAGATTCTTCAAATCAACAACCACATTTAATGGAAGACCATCAAGCTCATGTCCAACAACTAGTTTCATTTCCTCATCTCTCGTACTCTCAACCTTGAATGAGCCTTCTGTTGAATTCTTCTCAACCCCATATCTCTAGCTGTGGGTGAGGTCCTCTGCCTAGTATTACTCCATATTTAGGGTTACTTGGCGCACTTGGCATTCAATCAAATCTCTAACAAACTTTACCTTTCACATAAATTTTGTTATATGTGCTTACCTTTGCATCCACAATCCAAACCAAGATAGACGGCTAGACTTTCCTAATATTACTCGAGATTGATCTTTGTCTCTATTATGCAATTCACGATTTCCCCCTTCTTCATGTCACCTATTATCACAACCTTCATCATTTGAGCCATCATCGCAACCAATTGTGTCACGTTATATTAGGTCTCAATCCTCATACTTTACTTCTCAATCGCAATCCTTAAATAATGAAAATAATGAATCCCATTCAAGGTGATGACTGTGAAACAAATTTTGGGGAAAATATTTCACCGAATTTTGAGTTTGTTAGGAGAGACGCCCACATCATCAATAATAAATTATTTTGACTATGTTATAGCTTTTACTGCTATATAATTAGCATAAACTTAAAATGCAAATATATTATTAAATGAGGTACTAATTTTGCAGATGAATAAGGAAATATAATGAAGAAGAAAGATTTAAAATGAAAGGATATGCATAAGCTACGTGCTAGCGAAAGGCTTGTAGTAGAAATATAATGAAGAAGAACGATTTAATGGATGACTTCATTAACAAAGGAACCGTATCTTTGCCCCTAGGATGTAAAGGATTTCAAATAGGTGAAAGACATTTATGGCAGGTTGGTTTAATTCTAGATTGTCTAGTTATATTTACTGATATATGATTAATTATGATAAGGTACTATAACAAATTTTGTTTTATGTTTGTAAAATAGTTGAAGTTTTTGATTCCAAAACTAGATGTAGATAATGGTCTCAATCACCTTTTTTACGGTTAAATTGTTGAGCATGAGACCAAAGAGGAACCAAGATTTCTTTCAACAAACTGAAAAGAGTTTAAGGGAAAAACGAAGAGCATTTTAGAAGCGTATGGAGTATTTTGTGAAGAGCTAAGTAAGGTGTTGAAGCAACATACGTTTGGGATGAGTGAAATGGAGGCAAGGCTTGATAACCTAGCACATCTAAAATTGTTCGGTGATATCTAGTGGTCTAAGTATAAGTGCTACCTTAAATTAGCTGATTTCAAGGTAATAAAGATGTTGATCATGCTTGTTTATGCTTATACTATGGTCTCCTTCTCCTCTCCTCTTCTGTTTGCATCTCATCAGGCATTTAACTTGTATTTTCTTAATAGAAATTTGTATGAGCCTCCCTGCTTTTCTATATCTTATAATAGATTGCATTTTTAATTTCCCCCTTGATTCGGTGATACAACAAGAGGCAAGCTGGCTACATTAAGTTTTTGGGGTTAACTTATGAGAACAAGGATGGGTGGTTTGTCAAAGAAAAAACATCAGATTTTGTGGTATAATAAACTACTATTCTTCCCCTTTTCTTTGCATGCATGCTTGTATTTTTTCCTTCCTAACTCTATTCCACTACTCATTACCAATCAAAGCTTCTTTTATGTAAATAGATTTTTCCTCTCTTGTTTAGTCATCATCCCCTTTTCCCCTTCATTCATGCCTACAAACTGATCTTCGTGGAAAATAAAAAAGAGGCGAGGGACTTTTACCATCTCATTAGTTTTCTAGTCTACAAACTAAATGTGTAATTTTTTTCAACATGTTTTAGAATATGCAAATGTAGAGATGGAATCTCTTAAGGTTAGCGGGAAATATACTATCGATGAAGAAATTGACAATGAGGTTTAGAAGGTTTACATGGCTGAAGGTACCCCAAGTCGAGCACAACTTTATGGCACAGGAGGTACAAAATCTTAAGTGAAAAGCCCACGTGCAAGTTATGTGGTATAAGGGGTCACAGTTCCCATTTGTTTAATGATTCCTCTACTACTAAGCTAGAAAACCTCCAGAATACTGGTGTTCAGCAGCAAAAAAAGCTAGCTTTTACTATGCAAACTATTGCACATCTAGACACTCAAGTTCAAGTATACTAGACCATGTTGCAAGCCTGCATATCTGTAAGAAGTGTACCATCTGGAGCCATAACTAGACCATAATTGATTACAGGAGAGGTTTATCGACCACAAGTTTGTCTCTTCTTGTATTATATCTTATTTCCTATTTCAAGACGTTTGTATCTTGTAGTTGATTTTGAGGATGTTGACATTACATGTTGGGAAATAGATGGCCTTCAAATGGCTTTACTAGCACTCAATAGTGTGTTTGTGGCTTTGCTAGCAATCTATAACCACATGTTTTATGAAGAGCTCCACAATTGTTGTTATTCATGGTGGTTTTAGAATTTGGAGTCTTTTCCCAAGCTATGTCAGATTGCTGGGAATTTGTGAAGTGTGATAGAGATTTTCAATGTGATATCAAAAGAAGCTGACATTATATTAGAGCTTTTACTAGGATCTATGGTCATGATTTAGGCTCAAAAAGGGCATTGGTTATGAGGAAACCATACTAATATGGAATTCTGTACTTTGGGTCATTGTGAATGGATTGTTGTGGATATTCAATCAGAAACTTCTGTGGCAATTAATGGATAGTTAGGTATAGGATCACTTATAAATGCTTTCGGTATACTAAATAGTAGTTACCGGAATGAGTTCATGAAGAAAATTATGTAACGTTTCTTGTGCTAAGTTTGTCATTAAGTTTTCCTTTATTTAGTTTCTATTGTTTAAACGAAGTGCATGCGTTTGGACCTAGAAAAACTTGTTAGTTGCTTACCCTTGGTCATAATAACCCCTAATGGACTGTTATGGAAAGCTAGTGTGAACTTATCTTTAGATAAACACGTGCTCTCACACAGACGTGAAGAAGGTACATGGTAGGAGAATTTATTGATGGAGTTTATTTGTGAAAACTAAACATGTCTAAAATGATATGATCTTCAGTGTTTCAATGAATGGTTGAGTTGTGTATATGCCTAGAAATTAGGTAGAGCAAAATACTTGTCCAAGCTTGGTTTTGAGTTTGTTTTACTTAGATCACTGTGCTACTAGTAAATGATTGCATTTTGCATGGGCGTAGTTACTTGCAAGCTAGCTTCAATTTTATGGATACTTGATTTTGGCTTTTTGTTTTATTTGAACTAATCTGCGAGTCTTCATAAGCCAACACTTGACTTGGCTTATTGCACACCAATTACCTATCCATAGATCTTCAATTAGTCTGTTTTTTTATGGTAGTGATAACATTACTTTGCATTGACTTCCACCCTAACAAATGCAAGAACATAGTAAAAATGTGGACCTAACTAGCCAATTCAAGGACATCGAAGTAATTAGCGATGGATGATAAGTTAGTTGATAGGGGAAATTTGATACTTTGATACCTCCAGTTTTAGTGTATTCACACGTTAGACTAGGTTTTGAAAATTGTTACACTTTGGTACCCCTAGTTTTTGTACAAGTGACTTTCTGGTGCTTTTTATTGTCAATTTAATCCTTGAACTTTTAGAAATTTCAGAAAGGCCCCTGAAAAGAGCCAACTATGCAAATAAGCTATTTTTAGGGTTTTTTTATTTTTATTTTTTTTATGAAACATGCTTGATTAAACTTCTTATAATGACTTTTATAGTACTAGTTATTAGAATTTACTACTTATATATTATATATTGTACTTTCTGTGGTTAAAAGCCTACCATGCTTAGCAAAATAATTACAACTTAATTAGAGAGTTTCAACAGTTACCTAAACTTAGTTGGCGCTGGACCCTGGTGTTCCTCTAGCTTCCAGTTTACAGAGATTGCTAATCTCAACCATACATTTCTTAGATCAGGCACAACATAGATATGCTTCGTTTCCTACCTCAGGCCGTACTCACTAATCAAGTTTTATATTTTAGAAGATAGTGAGACTTTAATCAAGAAACTATAATATTTAAGACGTAAGGTTCGATTGAATAACGTTCCCTACTGGGAAACTTCTTTTATTGAAAGCTTAAAAGTGGATATGTTACAATGGAAAGCTTGGAGAGGGACTTAAGCTTCATTAAATCAGGTGCTTGCTCATAGAGAAATGGAGAATCTCGACTTCTCTTTTGCTCAAGAATGCTTAAATGGTCGTGTCCCTTCTCAGTCGACCTCCCCTTTTATAGAGGGGATGAGGGTACATAGGATGCCCTAAAGGCTATAGGACATACTCATTTTTCACATGGCTATAGTACACATTGATGACTACAATACACTACTTTATTTATAGATCAGACACTTGTCAAAATAGTACAACAATGTAGCAACCACTTTTTAGAGCCTTCAATGATGACAAGACTAGTCATCATTATTAAGATTCTGCATGCCTTTATCTCCAATTATATCTTTCATATCATCATTATCTGGATAATCATCAAAACCTTTATCTAATTGAAGATGCCCTGGATTTCATTTCTCAAATAATTTTAGAAGATAATTTCTTTTCTTTTTCTGATAGGAATTTTCTAGCTCCAACATTAAAGAGATAATCAAAGATATCTGCTGAGACAACTCCTTCCATCTTCATGTGTTCTTCAAACTCATTGTCATCGGCAAAAGTAGTATTTTCACAATGCATTATTATTTTTCCTTGTTCAATTAATGCCCAAGTTTGATGATAAATGTTGTAAAATCCAATGACTCTTGCTAAAGTGGGATCAATAACAAATCCTCCTTGTTCTAAAAACCAGTCTTGTCGCTGATCATAGGGGTCGTTGTAATCAACTATCTGGACAAGATAATGGGCACAAGGTACCTCCAAATAAAGAGGTCTGCAATATGGGATTTTTGTTGGACCTTTAGGAGATGTCAGAATCCAATGGATCTTCTTGAACATGCATTGTTGGAATTTGGTTCATGTTGAGAAAAATAGGAACTTTAGATCTGGAATTTCCATAAAGTAAACTATCATCTCGTATTCCTAGGCTTTAATGAGAGGGTCATTTCGAGAAATTGAGTTGGCTGGGAAACTAACACCACGAACTCCAGACTTATCAGGAAAATAAATCATTGTGCTCCAAGACTCCCAAATATCATAAGAATAGTTATGATAAAAATCGATGCATGCTGCATACCACTCATTGAGCCATTTTTCTTGAACTTGAGAGTTTATTTTTTCTTAGATATCATAAGGACATCTAAGGTAATTAACTTCTAACTCTGGAAGGGAAGATCTTTGGGCTATTAGGCAGGCAGAAAAAAGTAGACCAAAGCATGATCTATCTTTTATATGGAATTATAAGTTATCAATGAGGACTTTATGAGAAGGAGAAACCCGTTCTAGTATGAATGGCATCTCATTGTGGATTTCCTCCTTTTCTGGCAGGAAGTTGGCTTTGATGATCACCATTGGCGAGTCTTCGAGTTACACTGTTTTCCAGAGCGTTCTTCGATCCCTATATATGTTTAATAGAGAAGGAAAATTGGTTAAACCATAATTTCCAACGCAAGAGTCGCCCTTGCGCTTGCATATTTGATAAATTCTTTTTTCACAAAACTAGGTATTCCTTTGCAATTAGTTCAAGTAAGACAAGATTTTGGGGCTAAAAAGATAAGAGATATTTCAATTTTCCTTATGACTGCAAGGATTTCCTTTTCTATCATGGGATAATTGCATTTTGTATTATTAAAACTTCCACTGTAATATTTGCAAAGTTTTTCTCCTTCTTTGATTTTGAGTACTACACTCCAGTGCTCATTGTTGGCATCTGTCTCAAGAATTAAATCATCTCCATCATTTGGTAAATTAAGAATAGGAAGATTTTTACATATCTTTTTGAAGTTTTGGACAATCTTTGAATCGTTAGTGGTCAATGTCCAACTCACATCTTTCTTGAGTTTTTGCTGTAATGGTTTTCTTAGTTTAGCTAAATATTTAATGAAATCTGAAGCAAAGGTTAAGCATCCAAGAAACCTTTCTAGCTACTTTCTATCTTCAATCTTTTTAGAATTTTTTTTGATTTTTTCCAAAATATGTTTTTGCAGAATAATCTGTCTAGCTTTTATGTCTAGACCTAAAAACTCAATCCCTTGTTTAGCAAAAATGCACTTGTTTTTTTCAAGTATAATATCATGATCAATGCATCTTTGGGTGACAGCCAAGACATCATCTTTGTGATGTTCTATGGTTTTGGAAAAGATAAGGATATCATCAATGTAAACTAAACAACAATGATTAAGGTATTTGAAGATGTTATCCATTCTTCTCTGGAATATTTGGGGTGCATTTTTAAGACTAAATGACATTAATATCCACTCGTAATGTCCTTGTGGGGCACTAAATGTAGTTAAAGGAATACTTTCTTTATCCATTTTTATTTGCCAATAACAACTTTTGCAATCCATTTTCAAGAGCCAAAAGGCTCGTTGAATTTTGTTGAAAAGGATTGTTTTGTTAGGAATATAGTAACCATCAAATATAGTATTATCGTTAAGCTTTTTCTAATTGATTACCATTCTAGCTTTTCATCTTTTTTCTTCAGCATAATTTCTTACCATGAAAGCAGGACTAGTGTGAGGACTCTTGCTATTCATGATTAGTCCTTTATCCAGAAGTTCTTTGACTTGATTATTAAACTCTTGGATGTCCTGGTGTGTATACACCATTTGTTTAACTCAGACAATAGTGTTGGGATTTAATAAAGTGATTTTAGCAAATGTTTTATCTTTGTCCAAAAACTTTATAGGATTATCAGAGTAGAGTTCTTTACATAATTTTTCTTGTTGTTCAACAATCTGTTCTTTAATAGATAACACAGGCAATGAGATTGTCAGCGCTACCTCTCATTGTGCAGGCACTACCTTCTCCCCACACTGGCTATGTGTAAATTCAATTCCCCAATGAGTGTAAGCCTTAATTTTTCAATAGGAACTGAGCGACCATTAATTGTAAATATTATTTGGCTTATGGTCTATGTGCATGGAGAATATAATCTCTGAAAATTATTTCTAATAATGATATCATGAGAGGGTTGATCAGTAGCCCATAGAACTGGTATAATGCATTGGACTGCTCCTAATTTTATTGATAACCCTTCTATTGCCTCATTATGATCCATAACGCTATTATCAGCTATCCTTACTTGTAAAGGATTTCTGACTTTTTTCCACATAAATTCTCGAAATGATGATCTTTTTCCAAAGCATATAGAACAACCACTATCTATGTAAGCACACAGTTCATATTTATTATATCCCTCTAAACATACCTTTATTGGGATATAGATCCTATTAGGATTTGTATTGGTAGCTTCATAGCATATCTCCATAGTCATGTTTCTTACTAATTCATCCTCATATAATGGTTTACTAACAGTTCTAGTTTTACACCCAATTACCTTTCTTTCTAGACTTATACTTCGATCTACATTGGGTCTTGCAGATTCAAAACTCATTCTACTCATTTTATTGGTCATGCTAATTGTATCATCTTCTTTAAGCTCTTCTTTAGATGATGAAGATCCTTCCCCCTAATCTAATATTTTACTCATGCTTCTTAATAATTGAAATTTTATGGTGATTTTAACCTCCTCATCAATTTTTATTACATTTTTCTTATTGCTCTTCGTGGGGTTGGCAAAGCTAGATATCCATGAATGATCGATTTTTATGTCCTAAGGATTGGACTAAATCCTCTAGTTTGTAGATAATTTCTTTTGATGTCCATCCCAACTATTTTTATCTTAAGGGATAGGAGGTTTTTAGCAAATTCATCCTTTATACTCACATAATATCCGAGTCGACAATTGAGTCCCATCGATCCATTACATAAATTAGTCTTAATCACTGTGATAATTTGATTATTAAATTTGGTATGCCTGATATCATAGAGTAATACGTAAAGATCAATATCTTTACCATAGTATTGTAATGGAGTTATTTGAACTTGGACACTTCCGATGTGGATATACTTATACTTTCTATCTTGGTTATACTTAAGCATATTTTCCCAATTAATTACATTAACTTCCCCAACCTCATCCTTACAATCCTTTATCTCCAGATCTCCTTCCTTCATTTCACATACGTATTTGCTTTTTAATTGAAAGATGGATTTTTTAATAGATCATGTCTTTTTGGATTGTGGGAAGAACCCAATCTCCTTTGACTTCCTCATTATCATTGTCTACAACAATTTCTTCTCGTTGAAGATCACCAAGGCTGATAGAGCTACTCTCCATCATATGACTTGTTTCTTCATAATCACTTTCTTCATATTCATTGTCCACTACAATTTCAACAATCCCTTTGTTATTATTTAGGGCTAGGTCTAATGCCTCATCTTCACTAAGTTCAATATAAGTTAGGCTACCCAACGTTTCAATAAGCTTGTTATTCTTTCAATTTTTGCATTCATTAGCATAATATCCTACTTCTCCACATATCCAACATTTGCAGTTGTGTTTACCTATAGGACAATAAGCAGCGTTCCTAAAAAATCTTCGTCATTTAGGACTTGGTTTGTTATAATATTTTCTTTTATATTTATCTCCCCGTTGCTTATTAAAGTTCTTTTTCTTATAAAATTTTCCTTTTCTTCTTCTTTCAGGTTTTTCCCATTGGTGAGGTGAATCCTAACAAGTTAAGAACTGTTTCTTTATCTTCTTTTGCTTCTAAAGATCAAGACATTGATCATTGACCTATTTTTGTAAATAAGAGATTCTTGAACCAAGGGTGTCATTAACATTTGTTCGTTCAAGCCATGCAATGTATTTTTCATTAATTACAAAATTTATCAGATATGACAGTTTGTCATATAATATTGACTAAATTCAGCAATATAATTTTCCAAATATCTCATATCCCATAATTCTATGTTATTAGTCTTTCTCTACCATTCTCTTGTTTTTTCTTCTGAATCAAGTTTCGCTATGATAAATTCATTTTTGATTTCTTTGCACAAATTTCTGAATATAGCAGCTGGTGTTTTCATAATTCTTAATGTATTTTTACCATCTTCACTTAATGAATCATACTAGTCAGTTACAATACCATAAAAACAATGTTCGATATAGTTTAGAAAATTAGCAACAGTCCATATAGTATTTAGATTTAAGGCACTATGCATTCCTCTTTTTGAGTGCTCAAATATTTTTTCTCTATTGTGGGATCTATCAATGTTTAAGATATATTCAGTTTGGCTAATTAGGGTAAGGCCAGTTTCTTCATAGGTCGTGGTTTTCCTTAGGAAAAACCCAAAGAAAAAATTGCTTGTACGTCCTACTAGAACATACCTAGGTCTTAAGAAATGAGTATTTATTCTAGAAGGTTCACCAAATTCTTCAGGCTTTGAAACGACATTACTAGCTAGATTGGTTTCTGTTCATATAAGTTGAGTTCTTCTCCAATCTCATTGATCTTATTTTCAACAGTGATTTTACCATATTTCTTATCCAAGTTTCTCCTACTTTCTTCCAATGGTAATACATTGAGATCTTCTAATTTAATCAGATTCATCTACTGATAAATCTCCTCTTCTAATTGAACATTATTAATCTCTTCATTATCATAAGATAACACGTCATGTTTATTACTAATTGTGCCCATGGTTTTGTTTAATTCTTTTGAGTTTTGTTGTCACTTGAACATATTTTTTAGTTCTTCAAGAGTATACTGCTTATACTCCTTCTTCTTCTTCTTTTTCTGCTTTTTCAGCTAATTTTTTGCCTAATTTTTCTCCTACTTCTTTTTGGATTTTATCTCATGCGAAAAGAAATAGAATCTTATTTTTTTGGGTTTTGGAAAGGATATTTATACTGAAAAGGGGTACTAATACTGGACGTATATTTTTCGCTATTTCTAACTTTCTTAGCCAAAGAAAGGTGAATTACCGATATTTGTTTCTTAATCTCCTTGACTTCAGTCTTAATTTTAGCTAATTCAACTTTTAATTCTTAAACTGTATCAATGATACAGTTTAACTGACATGCTATTGGAGAAAGGCCTTCCAGAGAGTGAACAATATGTGAATAATTTGGTCCAGGCAAATAGGTGATGATTCTAGCATTAATTATAATTAAATAGCTTAATTAATCATTAATAAGCTTAATTATGTTAATTATTTTTGGTCACGTGGCTCTTATACTGGATGAAAGAGGACAACGAATACTACTAGTGAGCAAAATATCACATAAACAATTTTAGATTTTTCAAAAGTAAGTTTTTAAGGATTGATGGTAGATTTGCAAATATGAAAAGTTTTGGGATTTCTAAATAAATTTTTATTTATTTCAATAGCGATTCCCCCAAATGTTAATAGCACAATAACCCAACAGTTTTGGCAGTGAACTTTTTGAAAAGCTGGTCCTGCAGATGATTACACCAAATCTCGATGTACCCAAATGTGGATCATTCGTTAATTGGATGCGACATTGTTACTAGAATACATTACTTCTTCACAAGAACCTATGTTTTTTGAAAAAAGTAGCTTGGTTGCTCTCTATTTAAGAATGTATCAATTTGTAACCATTTAATCTAGACCATTTCGCACAAATGCAAATACATACATACATATATACATACATGCATATATACAAACAAACAAACATACAAACAAACATATACGTACACACACACACACACACACATATACATACATACACGCATGCACACACACACACAAACACAGACACAGACACAGACACAGATATATATATATATATATATATA
>JACYFF010031956.1:28205298-28252538 GCA_017589665.1 Selenicereus undatus
TTCTATTCTCTTTATCTTTTCGTGGGTGGTGAGTGGTTATGGCTAACATGTCTCCTTCATCGGCTACAACCATGATCTCTTCAAGTTCTTATTTATCATGGTCTTTAACTTCCTCTTCTTCTTGAACCTCTTCTGTAGCCTTCCGTTCAGCTAAGGTAACATACCTTCTGTTACGACATTCAGATGCTAAGTGACCAGCTCCTTGGTACTAAAAACATTTCGGAACTCCTTTAGGAAGGGGTCTTTGTGTGGATTGAGGGAATAGGTTCTTTAGTGGAGTTTGGATTTTTTGTGGAGTTGGGGAAGTGGATGCCGCAGGTTGAACGGTAGATGGTGAAGATGAACTCCCCTTGAAAAAGGTTTGTTCATGCGGTGGGGGCTTTGGATTTTCATGCTTTGGGAGCAATTTACTCTTCCTTTGTTGTTCCACCTTGTGAGCTAACACACACACTTCATCAAAAGTAGAGTAAGCTTGCAATTCAACAATATTAGCATGCCTAGGATCAAGTCCTCCCAAGTACCTAACAATTGTTTGTTCTTCAGGTTCATGCAAGTCACACTTAATCACAAGTTTAGGAAAAGTAATGATAATCCGGTTTTCAGGCCATGGGGGGTCATTTTGGGATGTGTATAAACACCCCCCCCCAAATAAATCAAGGTTAGGAAATGTTTAAGTAGGGTAATTAGGCTTAAACATTTTACCGCGCAGATTAGGGCCTAATCTGACCGGTTTGGGAAAAGTCCTTGATCTCTCATCCTCTTGTGGTTATGATTGAAAACTAATGCTTGAACCTGAAAGTAGACATCATGAGGATTCCAAAAATGTATGATTTGAAGACTTAAGGAATCATATAGCTTAAGTTAGAAGCTAATGAAAACCGTGCTTCTTCATGTCTTGCTGGGCATTTTTGACACCTTGAGTTTAACTAATGATTTGAATGACCAAATGAAGTCCAAATTGGATGCAGCTTGATTTGTTGGAAAACTGACATATTGAAATTCAAATCCATGTAAAAATATCAGACTTAAACCTTGAGGATGCACATTGAATTTTGCACACAAAAGTGGGTCAGTGCTGGATTCGAACCCTTGCTCTGCAATTTTGAAGCTTAAACAAAACTTGGATGAATTATTCATCCTTTAACTAGCATTATTAACTTACTTAATTGATTTGATTCATTTTAAAACAAAGGGGATGGAGGGATATCCATCATCCTCCCCTTGTTAAAATGATTTGTCCTCATATCAATTTAGGTGATTACCTCCTCTTCTTTCTTCATGGAATGGCTAAAAAAGAATCAACCATGCAAATAGATCTTCTTTGAATTTGGAGGCTCTTTTCTTGTCATGTCCCTTGCTGAATTGAACGTAGGATGTAAGGGACTCCTTGAACATGCCAAGAACCACTTTCTCACTTACTCTTAATGCGTCATTAGGAGTGGTAAGTGATGGTTCCAAGTTCACTTGACAGAAGGTTGTATTGAGTGCTTTGGGTGTGGGTGAAGTGGGGAAATTGGTAGATGGTTCACCAAGAGATAGAAAAAGAACACTTCTATTCTCTTTATCTTTTGGTGGGTGGTGAGCGGGTATGGCTAACATGTCTCCTTCATCGGCTTCAACCATGATCTCTTCAAGTTCTTCTTTATCATGGTCTTCAACTTCCTCTTCTTCTTGAACCTCTTCTATAGCCTTCCATTCAGCTAAGGTAACATACCTTCTGTTAGGACATTCAGATGCTTAGTGACCAGCTCCTTGGCACTTAAAACATTTCAGAACTCCTTTAGGAAGGGGTCTTTGTTTGGATTGAAGGAATAAGTTCTTTAGTGGAGTTTGGCTTTTTTGTGGAGTTTGCTTCTGTGCTGAAGAAGAGGAACTATGGGCAAGGTACAAATTCTAAGCTGACGCCAAATGCCCTTACAACACCACCAACTTCGTAGAGTCTTTCAATGGCAAGATTGAAAAGTTCAGGTGTAAGCCTGTATTGACATGATTGGAGGCAATTAGGAAAAAATTTATGAGTACAATTGCTAGGAAATTTGAAATTGCAAATGGGTGGAGGGGAAAGTTATGTCCTAGGGTCATAATTCAGCTGAAGCAGACTGAGATACAGAGTATAATGTGTATTGTTATCCCAGCTGGTAGAGGGTTGTTCGAGGTTGTGGAAGGGAACACCCATTTGAAAGTAGACCTCAACTCAGGTTGCTGTGACTGCAGGGTGTGGGATATCTCAGGTATACCCTGCAAGCATGCAATTAGGTGTATTCTTAGGGATAGGCAGGACCCTGAATCATATGTTCATGATGCATATACTGTTAAGAAATACAAGGAAGCATATGATGTCATTATGAAGCCCATAACTGATCCAATTGTTCGGGAGGATAATGATTGTCCTAGGTTAGGCCCTCTTGAGATTGAAGTGAAGAGAGGCAGACCTCCATCTGAAATGAGAAGGGATGGCACTGAGAAGAGGAAGAGCTTCAGTAAGAGTTCAACCCTTAGATACAGTGTTTGTAAGCAGTATAACCACTACTCCAGGAGTCATAGGTAGGGTGGTAAGCTGTCCATCTTGAGAGGGAAAGACAAGCCTAGCTACAAGAGCAAGACAGGCAGCACAAGAAAGGTGGGAAAACCACCCAAACAACCCTCCCAACCAAGAAATGATGTCACAAGCCAGCCATCCACATCCCAATCAAAGAAGGGTAAGAAACGAAAAGCTTCAATATGTGGCACTTCAGCAGTGAAGAGGACCAGGAAAGGGAAAGCTTCATTATGAACCTCCCTGCATACCAAGCTTTAATGTCATTTTGGCCCAGTGAAAAGGTGCTGTCCTTTTTGTGGTGGACTTGTGATGTCCTTTTTGTTATTGCTCTCATGAAGGCTTGTTAGAGCATAGTGTGTTTAGGACATAGAACACCTGATTTTGTTATGTCTTTGATTGTGTTCCACTTTGTTGTTATTTTGAGACAAAAGACTTGTACTGCATCATTTCATATTTGCTGTTATGAATCACAAGTACCTTTGCAATCCATGTTGTTATTGCACTAAGTACTTTCACAAATTATTATGTTCACCCAAACGACATTCCATTCATTACTTACTCACAAAAGTAAGAATATCACACATACATACACCAAGCCTTATCACATTAAGGTTGTCTGAGGTTAATGTTCATTTGATAGCAATTACAATAGCAATAGCCACCATCAACATGATTCCAATCCTAATCCTTCTATTCATAATCTCAAGTAGCTTTCTTATGCCTTTCACTTGATGCATCATGATTTCCATGCTTCCTTGATCTGCCTCATCAACTCTTGGTCCTGGTAGGGGCTTTGCCCATTTCAGAAACTTGTCACACTGAGTGCATTTGAAAAATAACCTTCCTGGGTTATCACGAGACCTTGAAATTTTGATGTCCGCAACCCTCCCACAAGTTCTACATATTACCTCGATGTGATATTGAGGATACATTTCGTTCGCTCCTCTGCAACCACACGAACTAGGCATGTCTTCAATAATGACTGAGTATACAATCAGAACACAATTAAAGTTGAAGAAATCATACAATTTTAAAAAAAAAAACACATTATCTAACACCAACAACCATTCCTTTATAAAAAATAGAACATTATTCCAAATTTAGGAAATTCAACAATTACAATTTTTAATGTATTTTTATATTACAATTACATTATTCCAAAAATATAACATTAAACTGCATCAACATAAAATTATGGAGTTCAAAATATATTGTACTCCACATTTATGAAAATGTTTAATGTATTTTTATATTACCAAGAGCCCCCAATTAAATCTATGGGTTCAAAGAACTGCATGAACATAAAAAACTATGAACTGCAACAACATACCACATACCTTAATGCAATTTTCCTTTTTTTTTTTGCAAATTAAAACCAGATCTTAGCACCAACAACTCATCTAACTTTCAAAATTATGTCCACCGACGTTTACTACATTCCAAATTGAGGAAATACAGAGAGGAAGCAAACTTGGGTTCAGTTTCGAATTTGTACCTTGCCCACAGTTTCTACAGTTTTTTTTCCCGGCAAAATGGATGGGTTCAAAGATGAAAATACAGAGGAAGCAAAATTGAACGGCTAGCTTACATACCTGATTCAAAATGGATGCCTTGAGAGATGATAATGGAGAGAGGAAGACTACCAGAGGGGCGAGATGAACATACAGAGAGGAAGCAAAATGGAGGGTAGAGAGAGAGAGAGGATGGCTTCAGTCCTCTTTATGTACAAATTAAGTGGAACTCACATTTTTCTCCCTTTTCAATCAAACACAATGGTTATTCATACAAGGGCAATTCGGTCAACAAACTTATGTTCTCCACTAAAGTGCTCGGAAATTTAAGTTTGTTGCCGGAAATGGACCAAAAAATTATTGATCAAAACTTCCATGGACCCACAAATATTTATCAAAAATTATGGGTCTCCTAAATTATTTGACAAAACTACAATGGACCATTTAATAATTTTTTCACATTAAGCCTATATTATTCCTCGCTTTTTCACCTAGTTGCTACCTTCACTATCTGATCGCAAATTTCTGCGTGGTCTTCGCTTTGTATCAACAGCATAAAAATATGAACTTAAACAATGGCGTGCATGATGGCCGCATTAGCACGACTTTGAGAGCTTAATGTAGATCACAGTCTTAATTATTTCTTTATAGAGCTGGGAGCTACAATGCATGGTGAAGAGCCTGGTGCAGTTGTGCTGAGCTCTCTTTCACTTCATGTGACACGGCATTATGATGCTCCTTAGGACCTGTGGCATCGACTGGTGATCTATTCTGAACCATGTAAGGATTTTATCCCTTGTTTTCGTTGCAGCTGTTGTGAGGAGTTCTTTTTGCTGCTGCGTTAGCAGGGATTGTGGATTGTTGAAACCCAGGGCAGGCCCTTTTCCTGGACTGCAGCGTCCTCTTGTCGGGGAAAGATTTTGGTATCTGCATTTTAGGAAGTCTTTGGACTTTTCTTCTTCTGCATCCGAATCCTGCGGTTCCTTTGTCAGACATTTGTCATCTTAATATTTGGTCCTGAAGAGGTCTTCACAAATCTTGATTCCTGAGTACAATAATTTTTTTTGTCTTTTTATTTTCTTTCTATAAGATTTGAACCTGTTCGTGCCTACTAAGATAAAGCTCGTAAAATATATGTTGGCAGCTAGAAAATGATTCCAATTTGCCCAATTTTGATTAATTTCTTCCTCAAAATGGTCTGGTCTCATTTCGAAAAGATTATAGAAAATTAGGGAACTAGGAGAGTTAACGGTTGAATCAACGAAGGATGGAACTTTTTACATGGCCCTCATTTGGACTTTGAGTGGGATGTTGAGAGAGACACTTTGTGTGCAGCTTATCAAAGGTAGCAAACCACTTGAGCGTATTTGTTTTACGGATCACATAGTCTTGTTGCGGCGGACTATAAAATGTTTAGGGCCTATTCGCTATGGCATGTTGAATCTGTTACTTCCTTCAATCCATTCTATAATATGTTAACTGCTAGTCAAATCCATTCTAATATGTTCTGACCGGCACCACTACTTCAATCTGTTCCAACCTGCTCCAATCCAGTTGAATCTACTGTAGAGTCATTCAAACGTGCTCACAGTTAACCCACACTGTCAGAAAAATATTAACTTTTTTATTGAACAACTAATTAATCTTGACCGATACAGGTAAAAAATATGATTTTTTAGAAATATTTTTTAAAAATTATTAAAACAAATTTAGAAAAAGTGAACAATGTGGGCACAACTTTGAAGCTATTATTAACAAATAAATTATTAATGACAAATTATTATCGATAAATTAACAAATTAACCTTCATCGATTTGGGATTACTTTATTGCCCTTGTCCTTGAAGCTTTACAAATTTCCGCGACTCTTTGTTGCAGTCGACAATTAAGAGAATGCAGAGAATGCTAGGAGTGTTGAGCAACACTTATATGATATTGAAGGGTAGAATGCCTTAACTTAGTAAAAAACGACAAATTGATATAATTATATTGTACTGTGCACTATATAACTTCAGCCGATTGCATCAAAAAGGGACACTAGTTTTGCTAAGATCAACAAACATTGTAACAATCTCTAACATTGGGTCGTGTAATGAGCAAAACAAACAAGCAATGAATGAGTGTAAGGATGAAATAGATAATATAATTTCATCACCACTAAATTTTTATACGTAACCTTTGGTTGTAATGAGGTGCGTTTTGCAAATGACTATTACATTTTTCTTGATTTATAGGAAATATTGTTAATTTTTGCAATAAGGCTTACAGTCACGTTCCTTTTTTTTTGTTTAATTTTTTTGGATGTAATTTGTATTACAAAAACAAAATATTATTGCACAAAATCATTGAAAATCACTCAAACGCTCAAGAATGTTTTGAAACACTCCAACCTGCCACAATATGTTCCAACTAACTGCTGGTCAAATTTGAAATGACAACGAGTCAGTCATTTGATTTAGGGTTTAACGATTCTAGTAACTTATAATCTTGAGCATTATTGAAAAACTTGGGGCTGTTCTAACAGAGAGTAGCTAGTTTCTCCCTTCTCCTTGTACCTCTGGCGCAAACGGTTTTTCAAACTTGGCTAAAATCCCTCTGTCAATGTGCAAGAAAACTAACTTGAAGGCTAAATCAGTTACCTCCCAAAATATGTTATTATTTCAGAATATATTATTTGACTTGCAAAATGAGGCTTGGGCCACTCGGTAAACGGGCCATTGGTTTGGTTTCAGATTGTCTTATTTTTTGTAAATGAGATTTCCATTCAAGTTCAGGTTCGCATAAAGTCATTTTCTGTTTGGGTTGGCTTCTTGTCCATTGGTGTTTCGCCAATAACTCGTTTTGTCATTATTTTCATTTTTTTAAAACAAATATAAGCAACTTTTGGGGGAAAATTATGTTCAGGTGTGGTTTCAGGCAGGTCAATTCAGGTTTGACGTCTAAGTCAGGCGAACTTGTTGTGATTGTCGAGTTGGGTATAGATTTCGCTCATCCGGCTCAGGTTTTGGGCCTTTGGCTCTACTTTACCAAGCCTGCATGGTTTATGATCAATATGCAATCTCTTCCATCCGTATTTACAATACAGGCTCCAGTGTTTTTTTCTTCAAGTAATTGCATGTCATTTCCCCCTCCATTCCCCAATATGATAAATTGCCATACAAAATGTTCTGGCAGTGTCTGAACAATTTTATGACACAGAACTTGGGTCGTTCACCGGGATATGATAAAAAAATACTCATCTCCAATAAGAGCTTTCTGTAAATTGTGTAGATGTTTCCTATAATCCTTTTAAGACTCACCACAGCAGGACCCACACATTTGGGGGGGTGGTGGTGGTGTTGCTGTTTGGAAATGTTTCCTATTCAGCTTAGAAATGAAGGTTTTTGCTTGTCGTTTGAATGGCTGCTTTTGAGCAAGAATCTATACCAAACCACAATGGTTGCTTAAAAGCTTGGTAAACAAGTAGTATGGTTCCTGATGTGAGTTATGTGTAGATGAATGAATAGATAGTCATTTCTTTCTAAATGGTGAGGTGCTGACTAATTATTGGAACAGCTGTAAATGTAGTGCAAAAATTTGGGGCTGCGAAGATGGTAGCTGTTAAGTTTTTAGGGTTTGGCAAGATTAAGGAGAAGAAAGTACCTTGGAGTAATTACATAATAGCAGTCTTTTGGTGTATGGGCATTAGGGGCGATTTACCTGGTAGACAGGTAACTGTAGAGTGTGGAGTCGTCTATAGCTACTGCTTTTCCTCCCCCCCACCCCCTCCGTGGTCTTCTCTTGGTGCTAATGTGATATGATGAGGGGCTTTGATGCCTTTCCTATGTTGACTTTTTGCTGCGGAAACCTGGTTCTCTATTGTCCTTTTCTGCCAGTATCATATCCTATTATCCAGATTTCTCATGGTGCTCACTAAAACTCATTCCTCTGGTTTCATACATTGGCCTACCACAAGCATCATTGCGAGAAGTAAATTCCTTTTATAACATGATGAGTTGAATGTTGTGTGGAATAAAACTCTCATGTGCCAAATGATGTCCCTAATTTCTGTTGCTTAGTATGATCATCAGTATACCATTTAGGTCTTTGGCTCATGCTTTAGTAGATGGTCTGGATATGATGGAGCTTCTTATGATTTCATGCATTCTTCTTGTTGTTTACCTCAGTTGATAAAGACAGGGCCCCAAACAAAGGTTGACTTTGATCTCATTTGTCTTGCTTAGTTTTGTATTTAGGTAATGTTTGATTAGATGTAAACAAGATTGTAATGCAAATAAGTTTGTAATTGTGTTTTCATAATCTTGTTTGGTTGTAAGAAAGTATTGCGATTTGCAAATATCAACTATGTTGTAATTCCGATTATCACAAATAATGTAATCACGATTCAGGATTGCATCAAAAGATTGATTGCATTGCATTTACATTCAACGAAACATCACATTATTGTAAGACTCATTGGAAAGAATAGAGGTGATTTTTTTTAGATCCGCGTATCTATGTGCCTTTCCTAGTGGGAATAACTTACAGGCACCTAGTGTGGTATACATGTTTTAAAAGCTGTGTTATGGTACCAATTGCTTTCTTGTGTTTTCTTATTTTGGTTAAGGGAAAATTAGAGGACAGAGACACATATTATTCAAACACTAGAGTCGTTATAGGCCTTATGGCTAACCCTATGTGCATTTACTGTGATGACATCTTATGTAGAAGCTATTCAGGTTGTACTTCATGGCGTATTTGTGTGTTGTGGTTTGTAATTAAAAAAAAATAGTCTGAAAAGTAGCTGTTGTTTATATGGTGTTTGACTGTTTGTATCTTCCAGTTAAAGACCAAGAGATTCACTTTGTGTTTGACCTCTTTGTATTTTCATTCCTTAGGACCCGTATGGCGATTTCATGGTAGCTTTTACTGGTGAAAAATATGCTGCAAGATCCCCTCTAGTTTTTGTTGTAAACAACACCCATATTGTGACTAGGTTTTTTTTTTTTTTTTTGAGTAAGTAATCAAGCAGCGACAATAACAACACCTCCCAGTTTGAGTTTTGCTTTCGCGGGGTCTGTGGAGATCTAAATATAGACAATCTTACCTCTACTGGCATCCATGCCCGTAGAAAGGCTGATTTTAAGAGACCCACGTGGAAACATTTTATAGAAGAAGGATTTTGTGAAAGCATTTTATGGAGAAAAACTAAGGATAAGCACTAGGGAATGAACAATATATGTAAACATAAGTACAACATAGTAGAGGAAAGTACTTTACTTTAACAAACAGAGGTAGACGAACAATGTCTCTTCCCCAGATGCATGTACTACCTGCATATAAATACGACATACGAAAAAGAACCACAACCAAAGCTACCATACTACAACTAAGAAACAACTACGAGGCTAACTCTTTATGATCTAAGATCTTAATCCTATCCCGCCATAGTCTCCCGTCTAGAGCCATGTCCTCCGTCACCCCCACAATTTTCAGGTCTTATCTAATCACTTCGTCCAAACTCTTTTTTGGTCATCCCCTCCCTCTTTTACATTCAGAGATGTTAATCCTCTCACATCTCCTCACTGGAGCGTCCACACTCTTTTTCACATGGCCAAACCATTTGAGTCTTATTTCTCTCATCTTAACTTTGATGGGAGCCAATTTAGCTAAGTCTCTAATTACTCCGTTACTAATTCTATCCATTGTCGTATAATCACACATCCGTCTGATCATCTTCATCTCTGCTACCATTAACCTTTGAACCTGTGCCTTTTTTATAGACCAACACTGCAATCCATACAACGTAGCAGGTTTAACTACTATACGATAAACTTTGCTTTTTAATTCTACAGGCATCCTCTTATCACAGAGCACACCTGAAGCACATTTCCACTTTTGCCAACCCACTTTTATGTGATGGTTAATATCTTCGTCAATATCCCCTTTCTGTTAGTTGATCAAGCGTAGATATTTAAACTTCTCAATATTTGGTATCGTCATCCCATCAATGGCGACTTCCCCCCTCGTATCTTCCCTTCCACTGAAACAGCAATGTAGGTATTCAGTTTTCAATCTACTTCCTCTAAAGCCTGTAAACTCCAGTGTATGTCTCCATTGCTCCAACTTGCCATCAACTCCCTTTCTGGTCTCATCAATAAGAATAATGTCATCTGCGAATAACATACACCATAGTAACTCATCTTGAATCCTTTTTGTAAGTTCATCGATAACTAGAGTGAAAAGAAAAGGGCTTAAAGTGGAACCCTGAAGCAGACCTATACCAATGTAGAAGTCATTGCTAACCCATGATGGCGTCCTCACACTCATCCTACCTCCATCGTACATATCCTTAATAACTCGAATATATACAGGTGTCGCTCCTTTCTTTTCCAAGCATCTCTATAACACTTCACGTGGAACTCTATCATATGCTTTTTCCAGGACAATGAACACCATATGAAGATCTACCTTTCTATCTCTGTACAATTCCATGAGCCTTCTAAGGAGGTAAATCGCCTCTGTGATCTACTTGTCAGGCATCAAACCAAATTGTTCATCTGATATCAAAATATCCTTCTGTAACCTTCTCTCAATCACCCTCTTCCATAACTTCATTGTGTGACTGAGCAACTTTATACCCCTATAATTATTATAATCTTGAATATCCCCTTTGTTCTTGTATAATAATGGGATGACTAAACTAAACCTCCATTTTTTGGGCGTCCTATCAGTCCTAAAAATAACATTGAAAAGATATGCTAGCCACTTCAATCCCTCATCAATTCCATACTTCCAACCTTCCACCGCTGTCTGATCTAGTCCCTTTACTTTCCCATTGGACATCTTCTTTAGAGTCTCTTTGATCTCGTCCTTGCTGCTAGGTTCGCACAATTAAGGATCAAGTTCACTCTCACTACTCTCTCTTTCCTTACTTCGAAAATCTTCCATCACTTCACCATTGAGAAGTTTGGAAGAATACCTTTGTCATCTCTCCTTGGTTTCTACATCTTTCGACAACACCTTACCATTTTCATCTTTGATGCACCTCACGACACCCAAATCCCTTGTTCTTCTTTCCCTAGCCCTCGCCAATTTAAAGACTTCCTTGTTCTCTAGTTTTTGATATAACTATCATAAGCCTTGCTCTTAGCTACAGCAATAGCTTTGTAAGCTACCCTTTTTGCTGCCTTATATCTAATTCTACTAATCTCTTTCTCTTCATCTGTTCCACTGTTCATGAAAGAGGCGTATGCCTCATTTTTCTCCTTAGCTTTCTCCTTTACCTCCTCATTCCACCACCAGGCTCCCTTCATTCTACTGCCACCCCTCCTAGATGTACCTAGGATTTCCTTGGATGACCTTCGAATAAAACCTGTTATTGCCTCCCACATTGTATCTACGTCCTCTACCTGCCTCCAAGCTCCTTGTTCAGTAATCCTCTCTGTTAACTTCATAGCGTTCTCCTTAGTAAGATTCCATCACTTAACTATAGGTTCCTAACACTCCTCTTCTTCCACTTTGAACTTTTGAGCTCTACCTCCAACGCTATCAACATATGCTATACTCACTTGGTATCACATTACGATCCTTATATAACATCCTATTATCTGCTCTAGTCAGGAAGTAATCAATTTGAGTCTTCATGGAGCCACTCTTAAAGGTCACCAAGTGGTCATCCTTCTTAAAAAAGGAGTTTACCACAAATAATTAATAGGAAACTGCAAAGTCCAGAACAGAAACTCCGCTATTGTTTCTCTAATCATAACCGAAGCCTCTGTGAGCCGTATCATACCCGTCTGCTTCGACACCAATGTGGCCATTAAAGTCTCCTCCTATGAAATGTTTCTCGCTCAGAGGTACGTCCTGAATGACTATATCCAAATCCTCCTAAAATTGCTTCTTAGATCGTCCGACAAACCTATTTAAGGTGCATAAACACTAACCATATGTAGGACTTTTGATCCCCCCACTACCTTAATGGCCATAATTCGATCACTCTTACGCCTTATTCTAACAGCAACGTCAACCAACTCCTTATCAACCAAAATACCAACTCCATTCCTAGCCTTGCTTGACGCCAAATACCACAACTTATACCTATCAACTTCAACACAAGCTAAGTTAATCCTACGTCTATTCAAAGGCTTAACTAATTCTATTAACTTAACAGTAAGTGACCCAATATTCCAAGATGCTAGGCGCACCTTCCGAAACCCTGCACCCCTCTGAACCCCACTTCCCCCAGGAGGACTGGCTGAAGCTACTACATTGCTTGCCACTAGCTTAAGCTAGCAACACCCACCCCCAACAACACAATAATTCGTGAGAAGATTGAGGCACTTACCAAACCCTCGATCATGAAAGTCCCGAGGAATAAAGAATGCAGTTTGACAAAAAGATTTATAATTGCCCTTCTTTTTTATAGTCCGTGAATGATGGCCTTTTTGATTTCATTCGTGTTCCAATCATCTAACGTCCTTTTCTTACCAGCATTAGCACTTATAGGGGGTAGAGCGCAGTAAAGATCCCCCAAACTGCCAAAATCCCATGAGTGAATCGAAAGTTGGATCTCACTTGAATCACCCCATCTATCCTTAATAGGAGAAGAAAGGTTTCAGATCCCTGTTCAAACAGGAGGAGTACACCATGCGTATGTGCATTGGATGATCCACATGTTATTGTTAGGCGCTGATGGGCACATTGAACTATCCATGTGGTTGAGAGCCCAGGCCCAATGACTATAACTCACAGCTAGTCTCTCCAGTACTTAAGACTCTTCCACCACCAACGTACTGAAAAGAAAGAAGAGCTCAGATACAATAGCAGATCCAGGTTATGAAGGAATCACAAATCTTTTAAGCCGAAACACTTTTACAACTTCATTAAGACTACTCTTAGTATCCAATTTATCCTCAATCTGGTTCATCAGCCAATTGCTACACTTTTGCTGAAAGGAAGAATCATAACTTGCTTGAGGGTGCAAGGGATTTTATGTCCGCTATGAATGTTCCAAAGAGTTGTTTTAGTGGGCTGATACAGTTCCTTGTGCAGCCTATCTCATCAATCGTATGTTCTTAAAAGCACTTGATTTCCATACACCCTTTTATACGCTTCTTAGCAGAAAAAAAAGACTGTCACTCGTACTTCGTATTTCACACTGAATAAAGCTCCAAAAGTACTTCCAAAAGGCATGGGAAGACAAACTCTTAAACAAAGATGTCCTCTACAGTGACACCCGCCCTAGTCTTGGCAATCGATCGATGTGTTCCTTCCAAACTAATGGTTTAACGAAGTCAGGCTTATAAGAATGGTATTATTAACTGTCGCTTAGTTACCTAGTCATTACGAGTGTTAGGATTATAGGGTACCTCAGAATAGCAGCTCTCCCTGATGAGACAATCTAAATAGCTTGAGCTTCAGTGACAATTCTTTTACTAGAATGTTATTTTGAAATCTATTTAGTATGAGACCTTATAGCTGCTTTGCAGTTACTTCTCATTCTATGGTGAAGTGAAAGTAGGGGGTGAAATCTTTTTTACCATGCTAACTTCATTGGTGTGATAAGGTGGGAACAATGACAGTGAGAGAGAAATTCTCAGACCTCTTCCACGCTCATGATTAGTGTAGAGAGCAAGCATAGGAAGCAAGTAAGCTTTGTCTCTTGTATGCAAAAGGCTTTGAGGCCTAACATAAAGTATGTCAGCTTTTCAATGATCGAAAAGGAATAGAGGTGGGAGTGCAACTCTTCTTGCCATTGAGGTAAGGCTTGATTTTATTAGCAGTCAAGTGATCAGTTAGGTAGGCCAAAAAGCGCTCTTTTGAACATGATTAAAATAAAAAGGTACTTTTTCCATGTCTGTAATGGAGGGTAAATCCGATTCATGATAAAACAAAAAGGTAAAATGATAATTTTTAGGTTACTCAGCATTGGAAAATGGCGTATGGTGGTTAGAGCAGACTTAAGGCTCGTACACATCAGAAAGCAGCCTTTGAAGGCCCACAATATAAAAAAGAGAAAAGATTCATTTATTCTATCGAAATATTTGAAGGGTATTCCATTCCAGACACAATAGGTTGTGGGCTGACGAATAGCTATTTTTCTTCAAAGAATTGAAAAGGGCCTTCAAAGGTTTTATTGACTAGTTGAACTTCCCTTGGTCTCTTTCCTATTGAACCGCTTAATCCAATAGTAGTCTTTTAGGCCAAAACAGCTATCATAAAAGAATCTTACCAAGGCCCAAATGCCATACCATTGATTGATTTCAAAAATGCCCCCATATATCTATATCCAATAGGCACCCGAAGATGCCATAGAAGCTAGCCACTATCACTTGAATCGTATAATAAGGCAGAAGCTAAACTCTTTGGCCGTATGAAGAGAAAAACGTTTCTGACTAGCTGAATAGTGACATAGATCCCCCTTTTTTACAAATAACTCTTTGAAGTGACAACATTAATGCTAGAGGATTCAATAGTTAGAAGATAGCACCCAAACGTAGAATCTGAAATAACAATCAGGATCCAGACTAGGGGGATTAGACTCTTTCCCATAAACATGACCGACAAAAGGAGTTCCAGTCCTTCAAACTAAAGTAGTGCCCAGGAACAGGAAGGCAGCGACTTTGGTTATCCTACAAACAAAAAGCAGGTGTGTTCTTTCGAATATGTTTGTCTTGTATTATATGACTAATGACTCATTCTTCCCTTAGCAGATGACACAACCTGTGAGGATGCTTTTGATAGCTTTTTTCCCTACTTAGAAATGCCTGAGCTCCTATATAAAGTAGGGTATGTGTAATGATTTCAGCCTGCCGAGTTTACAGAGAGAGCTTTGACTTACGACTTCACAGCTGTGATTGCAGATGCAGGGAGTTTAAATGTCAGTACGTTACTATCCATTGGTCTTCTCCCTTCAAAAAGGAGATTGCCTGCTATGTTCCTACTTCGAGTCACTCTACACCAGATACAAAAAGACCCGTTTGGTAAAGCTAAGAAGATGTTGAGATATTGGTTTTATGTCGATTGTTTTGTTGAAAAAGTCTGGGAGGAAAGATGACGTGTTTTTCACCTTTCAGCCAAACTAGAATTAGAGCTAATTAGGTCGATCAGAATGTCCTTACACTCTACACCAGATACAAAAAGACCTGTTTGGTAAAGCTAAGAAGATGTTGAGATATTGGTTTTATGTCGATTTTTTTGTTGAAAAAGTCCGGGAGGAAAGATGACGTGTTTTTCACCTTTCAGCCAAACTAGAATTAGAGCTAATTAGGTCGATCAAAATGTCCTTATTTTGCAACGCTATAACATTCTCTTTTTTTTTTTCTCTGGTAATTTCTATTCTAAGTAGCACCCCAGAGATTGTCTAGGTTACTAGGAAACATTTTGGCTCAGCTTAAACCTCATAAGAGGTGATTACACTAGTAGCAAAAGAGATCTCAGGATAAATAGGCACCACATCATATGTGTAACAAGAATGGACATGACACAGCTTGTTGCTAGTCTAACTAGCTCACACAGGGGTATGAATTTCAATCTTCACTGGTTGGGGCTCTGGAGAGGAAAGGAAGTCCCTTTACTCAATTCCTTGGCAGGGGATGAAGGCAGCTAATTCAAAGAGTTGCAAGAGGTGCCGCTAGCTTGAGTTTATGGTAATCTTATAAAGCAGAGCCCTTCCTCTTACTACTTCATAGCCTTTGACTTCATTCCTTCATGCACAGGTGATTCCCTAATTGGAGAATACGCTACATCAAATGAGTTTTTTAAGAGTTGAAGGCTTTATCTTCTTCTTAATCCATCTTCTAAATCAATTTAAGAATAAGCCTTTTATCGAAGGAAGTTACCAAGTCACACTATACCTCCAACTTAGACTGCCAACATGAATTCATACATATACCAACGGTGGACTACAAAGAAGATCTTGGAGAAGAGATTCATTTCACTGATGGGAATGATTCCTCTCCTTATCAGCCCACCTTTTCAACACAACAAGCGCAATGAACCTATCAATGGACTAACGTACGGGCAATGTATCAATTACTCATACTGAGCTAAACAAAAGGAATTTAAAGTTCGGTATGAGTTTATAATGTCAAAGAAAGTCTCCTCTTCGATGGCCAACTCCCTGTGTTATTGTAGTAAAGCAACGTTTTTCACCGACTGATAATACCACCAAGCAAGTCACTAGTAGTCCCAATAGTTCCATAGGTCTATCCGATTAGACCTAATTCACACAGAGGCAAGCTTATTATGCGCGATTGACCCATACGCTCGTCGGTTCATTTCTATCAAGCACCACAGGGTGCTACTTGAGAAGCTACTCAGTGCACTAGTTAACAGATGACTTACTAACCAACAACAACTAATAATTTCAGTTAAACCGAAGTGAGGGCTGCTGCTTCAAAGAGAGTGTTGTATCATTCATTTAAGAAATAAAGGGTGTGGTACATAGTTAGCGTGGATGCGATAGCACTGGTCTTGACGGACCAAGAGCTTCATCTCACCGGAAGGGTCTTTTCCTTTGCTTACGGAAGTGACCTTGCTTGCTATTCTATCACCCCTCGCTCGGGCTGACGAAGTGCGAGCTCCTTCACCAGGAGGAGATGAATGCGAAGAGAAGAAAACAAAGATGAAAAAGGAGTTTATTGTTGCACTAGGAAATTCAACGAGATATGGTATGCTGCTCCAAAGATTATGGTGGTTTAATTGCAGCAACAACCTATTTTGTGATCTCAAATCAGATGCATTAAATTCTTTATGATTAGGCTGTCTTTGTCAGTAAAGTAAATGAAGTAAATCACTCCGATCTAAGCGATCCGTAGTCTTTAATGTGAACCACTACTTATACAGATTTTCGAATAACCCCCCTCTTGTCCTTGGAACAACAACTGAAAGTGAGAATATGCTGTTGGAGGAAGGCTGGTAGAAAAAGACATCAGATGATCAGAATACAAATGAAATCAAAAAGGCCATCATTAGGGCAAATGAGGCAATAGCTTCGGTAAGAGCAAAGCCCAAAATAGCATAACCAAATAATTGTTTAGCCAATGACGGATATCGAGCCACGGAATGGATCGAGGAACTAAAGACGTTTCCAATACCGACAACTACTCCCGCTGAAGCAACTTTAGCAGCTCCCGCATCCATTCATTTTGCACTGTCTAACATAAAGAGTTTATCATTCTCGTCACGCTTTTTTGTACTTTTCCATAATTTAACGATTTCTTTTTCGTCATTCTTTGTCAATTCTTCGCCTCCTTTTTCTCTTGGGCTTGGTATGCCTCTTTTCGATCTTCTACGAAAGTAAACTGAACAGTAACCCAATGAAGGTTGAAAAAAGAAAACTACAAGCAACTACATCAAAAACCTCTATTCCTAACGTGAATGGACACTTTGCCATTAGATAGAGTGTTATAACCTTTAAAAAAATAACGAGCATTTTTGAATTTGTTTACTCAAGAAAACAAAAAAGGTAGTTTACTTACTAACTTGTTTATGTAAGGGAGGAGCCTCGAATCACAACGATTTCTCCTTTCTTTTCTACCCTACAATCTTTGATCTCTTATTCAACTTCGTCTTTGATCGAGGGCAGTACACTTCTCCCCAATATGAGATAGGTTGCAGATATAGTAAGTACTTCTGAAGTTGTTTGGACCACAATTCCTATTCTAGTTACTAAAGCCGGTTTTCGTATGTACCACCCTCCATATGGAGGGCTAAAGGACCTTCTCTTTCTCCAGCGTAAAGGATAAGTTCCAATTGAAGGAGTGTTGAGTTGTGACAAGTCATATGGCTATGACATGGGGCCATTTAAACTCAAAAAGTGAATGCAAGAAACAACGGATGATCACCCTAACTTAAAGGTGATCGAACATTGATGCATGGAGGGCTATTGTCCTAACGGCATATGGAATTCTTTCTGGAGCTGACTTAGAGTGACTTTTTTCTTTCCTTGGAATGATGTCTTATTGAAGGATAGATCAAGCTTTCATAGGCTACACACTCAAGCTTTCATGGGCTTCATGCTTAAGGATGACAATTTTTCATGGCTATTGACTGAGATCTCGATCCATTGCCTTCCTAGACTAGAAAGCAGCTTTCCTCGATTAATAGCTAACATAACTTGCCTGACTCAATCCATAGATATAGCACTCGTTAGTAAAAGAGGAATCCACCAATAACGCATGATACAATGAATAGCCAAAGCTATTGAATTGAATCAATCTCCAATCTCTACTCTTTCAAATCACTTTGTCCAGGTTGGGATTTTGTCTATCCACCATCTCCATCCTTAGCAAAGCAAGCCAATCAATGCAGTAAAGCCATAAAGGAGAAAGGTATACTCTAGTAATTTCGTTTAGTTACTTTCTTTCTTACCTTTTGTCTAAGTAGCTCACTAGTGGAGAGAACTACAATAGTAAATAGCTCACTTTAGGAAGCGAGCAAGCTTATTTCTGCTACAGGATCGACCCATATCTCAAAAAATATTTATTCTGCGACCACGAGGACTTTCTCAAATGGGTCGGGGTACGTATATGATAACAAGGAAACCGCATTTTAAGCAACGATCATGCCAACGTAATTAGTTTTGTTTTAGTCCTAATCAATACATAAGTTGTTTGCCCACCCGGAAAGGATAAAATGGCACGATAGAATTTCGGTTAGGCTGTTGAGCATGCTGTGGGACCTTTATTTGATAGTCCCAAGTATTACCCCCTTCTCTTCTAAAACGAGATGAGAGATCGTAGCCACCAGGAAGTAGGTGTGGAGGGAAATGAATAAGTAAGTACATACAGCAGGTATGTAACCAAAATAAGGGGAGATTTAGTAGGAAAGTGGAGTATCCTTTGTGGCTTTTGCCGAGATTGTGTTAAGCGCATTCATTGATTCCTTATGGCTAGAACATCAAATTTTGAATAAGTGCTTCAAGCTCCTTTCGTAGACTCAGAGTCTTCTATTTTCTCTTCTTCCATAGTGCACTTTTCTATTCTAGTTGACTGCCAATAGACTTTTTCTCCTCAACTAGGAGGGTTTCAGATGAACTTCTTACAGTCAACTACTTTCCTAAGGAGACTTTGTCACTACTATGGCTCACTAACCCCATGTAAACCACTTTCGGGCCGGGAATGCCCACTTGATGAAAGCCCTGGGACTGGAGCCTTGATGAATCAAAGTCAACCAAAGCACCTACTCAAGCAGGAAGAAAAGGATGGTTCTCTACGGAATCAAAGGCGGTGTTGAGATTCTTTCTCAAATTCTATATTATTTTAGATAATTTCAAGGCAGTTCATCCTCTAAAATCACATCAGAGGAAGGCAGTTTTCATCAATGTAGCAGTTTACCAGGGATAAATCATCTTTTTTGCTCCAAGACTGTTCCCATTTTCTAGCTAGAGGGTTGGCTAAAGGAAACCTTATAAGACCCATGCCTCGAAGAATAGAGAAAAAGAAAATCTGCGGCCCAGGAATGATATTCTTTTCGATCTTGTTTGGTCTCTGTGTGTGGATAAGACAAGGAAATGCATTTGATCAGAACTCTTCTTAGTGCTATATTTACACGACATGAATTTTCGAGCTCTAGTAGCTCATGATTCGCTCTCAATAGGTTCCAGGAAAACTATGGTCATGGGATTTCATCCATTCATTTCTTTCAGTGGTCACATCTGCAGTGAAGAAAGAAGGTAATCTTTCCACAGTGGCGCTTTCTACTAGGATAGGTTAAACTACCAGCTTATGCCTATAGTCTCGTCTGCGCTTTTACTCGGATAAGGCATATTTGAAACCATTCCTTTCTTCTTTTGGGGTGAACTTCTTCCATTGCCCGATTCAAGGAATGGTTCTGTCTCGTGGAATTGTTTAAGGCTTTTCCACCTACGACGAGCTAGGAGAGAATTCATTTATCTAAATGCCAATCAACTTCTTTTCTCCTTAGGTTGGGCTGTTAGTCTATTTTCCCTTTATTGGGACATTGAGATTTGTGTGATCCAAGTACCACAAGACCATCTTTGGGGCATAAAGCGTCCTTCCCGAGGGAGATGTGATCAAAGGATCAAAACGCAATATCGGGTGTTGGACTCGTTCTTCTTGAGTTGAAGTGCTTCCTATCCTTTATCTGCCTGAAGCCTGGCATTGAGTGTTGATGATAAGTGCTTAATATGTATACCATTTTAGGGCTATTTTGTGTCGTTTTAGGAGAATATTGTGCATTGAGTTGTTATTTACTCTCCTAGTCTCGATTTATGCTTGGGTATAGTTGTTTGATGTATTTTGCAAAATTTTTAGCCTTATTACCCAGCATTTGCCCTTCAATGGCTATATTTTGACCTCCCCCTATGGTCATCCATGGCATGCCACGCCCGTAGAGCAAAGAATGAGCAAAAATTTGGTTCCAGTACAAATCCGACTGTGGTGCACCCCATGGATCGTGGTAAGCCTATAACTGCTATCTCTTCATTTTCCCTCGGCTGAGTGGCTGAGATCGACCGAGCCTCTCTATAAAAAGCAACATTGTACAGCAGTAGAGAGCATCCAAGATCATTCCAAGCAAAGCAAAAGTATAGAGCAGCATAGATTAGTGCCTTAGTTTCTTTCTTAAATTTTGTAATTTTTAGTTTGTTTATTGTGTTGGTGTGAGTCTTGAGTGTGAGAGTTTGTTCTTGAGGTGGTTCTGAAGCCCTTAATTGAAGAAAATCTCAGTCAATCCCCTTTTTGCTCAGATTTCGCCAGTCATTGCTTAGTTGGTTAATATTTTATCATGTATGAGTAGTTTTCTTTAGTCTAGGGATTTAGTAGTTTGTGGAAGTGTTGTTGGATTATGTTTTAATCTATACAATTGTGCTTGTTTTCACGATTGGTTTGATTTCTTTTTGTCAAGTGTTTGGATTGTTGTGAGTTTATTTTTGGGTGAAATTTGCTTACACTTGTGAAAAAATTGAGTGAAAAACTGAAAGGTGACATTGGTTGTTGGACTGCTTGATTAGACCTAACGTAACTTCGTGTCGAAATAAAGATTTGTATGTTAGAGGGGCTAGTAAGTAATAAAAGACATTGAACTTGAATTAAGGCAAATTAGTTTGAAAGAACGGATTTTGCTTAATGTAGGCAAATTTAGTTGATTTCAAAAGAATAGACTGAGTTTTTGAAGAGATTATAATTCCTTGAATTTAACCAATTAGAAGAAAGCACATGTTCATTATTTTTGATCCAATTTCCTTTCACAACTATGAGAATTCTTAGAAGTTTTTCCCTTATGGATTTATGAAAGTTTATTTGCTATTTTTAAATCGAATCCACTTGAATCAGAGTTTTACTTAGCACATTCTGATAGGCAAGATTTAGTAAGTTACAATTAATCCCCGAGGAACGATATCTTTTATCTATACTACGACTATCCGTGCGCTTGTGGTAGAGCGATTAAGTTTTTTGCGGTGTTGCTAGGGATTAAAACTGTTAACTATTGAGTTAGTTTTACGAAAGTGACTAAGTATTTTATTGTTTTTTTTAATGTTACTTTTTGTTCTTTTTCTTTCTTTGTTAGTTTAAATTGCGCTGGTAGTGTTGGTGAAAGTGCTTGTAGGAATTTTTCCTGGTTTATACGAAGTCCGATCTTGTGCGAACCCGATCCAGAGATTGAAATGACTTTTCACTTGAGGAAAAAGCGAAGGATTGAAGAGCAAAGATGCAAGGCAAGAAGGAATTCAAACATGGCAGAAGGTGACCAATGAAGGCTTTTCATGATTTTCGTATCTCAGGAGTCTAGGGGATCGCCTCAAGCATCGCTCGGCAGCTGTCAATGCCAAAAACTTCGAGCTCAAACCGACACTCATTTCCATGGTACAACAATCTCAGTTCGGCGAAACTCCCTTGGAAGACCCAAATCTACACCTCTCGGCTGAAATTAAATGGAGTCTCTAGTGATGCAATTCGGTTGCGCTAATTCCCTTTCTCATTGAGGGATAAAGCAAGGGCTTAGTTGCACTCTTTGCCGACTGGATGCATAACCACCTGGGATGAGTTGACAAGAGCTTTCTTCACCAAGTTCTTCCCTCCAAGCAAAACAATGAGCCTAAGGAATCGTATCACCAACTTTCTACAAAGAGATGACGAGACGCTCTATGAAGCCTGGGAGCGTTTTAAAGATCTGTTACGTTTGTGCCCTTATCATGGTCTTCAGTGTTGGATAATAATTCAAGCCTTTTATAACGGTGTGACCCAATTTGTAAGGTCCACTATTGATGCGGCAACACGAGGAACTCTGACGAGCAAGATTGAGGATGAAGCCTATAATCTGATCGAGGAGATGGCGCTTAACAACTTCCAATGGTCCGCTGAACGAACCCAACCCAAGCGTGTTGGAGGTAAGCATGAAGTCGATGCAATTACTTTACTTTATGCTAAAGTAGATGTTGTGACTCATAGACTGGATCAAATGAATGTTAATGTTGTGAACTCTAGTGCCCCTTTCCCTTGTGAAATTTGTGGTTTAATTGAGCATATAACTCTAAAATGTCAAGTTGGGAGTCCTTTTTCCCAGGACCCTAATGAAGGCAATTATGCTCAAAATTTCAACTCGAGACTGACCAATGACCCTTACTCTAATACCTATAATCCGGGGTTAGAAGAATCATCCGAAGTTTTCTTATAGGTCTAATCCAAACGCATCTAATGTTCCCCTGATGAATGCTAGAGTACCCCCTAGTTTTCAAAGACCCCCATTTCCTTCTCGGATGGCCCAAAAGTCTAATCTAGAGGTAATGATGGAAAATATGCTTATGGCACAACAAAAATAGGATGATTATATTAAGCAATTAGCCTCAAAGGTTGATATGCTTACGACTCATAATAGGATGTTGGAAGCTTTAATTATCCAAAACACTAGTTTCTCATCTACACCCTCAAATAGACTTCCTAGCAAACCTGAAACTAACCCTTGTGAGCATTGTAGCTGTGTTACCATGAAGCAAGAAGAGGACTTAACTGACTATGAGGAAGTACGAATGGAGGAGGATTGGGAGATAATCGTGGCTGGTAATAAGGAGAGAAACAATGATGGCAGATTGCCATTTTCAAAGAGAATGACACTGTTGAGATTCCAACCATTTTTTCCCCTAAGCACCTTGATCAAGGTAGTTTTTCTATCCCCTGCATTGTAAGAAAGGTAGAAATTGAGAGTGGTCTATGTGATCTAGGTGCAAGTGTTAGTATAATGCCATATTCTTTGTTTCATAAGCTGCACCTAGGACCATTACTAGCCGCACCTTTTCCCCTACAATTGGTTGATGGTTCTGTGATGCAATCTATAAGCAAGTTGGACAATGTGCCAGTCAATATAGAAGATATTTAGGTGTTAGAGGACTTCATTATAGTTGATATGCCTGAAACTGGCGTGCCCAAATTATCCTAGCTCGGCCCATTTTGGCGACAGCTGGTTGCCACAATTATGTAAGAGGGGGTCGGGTATCTTTTAAGGTAGAAGGGCACTTTACTGTGTTTAGTCACAAGAAGGAGGACATGGTTTCTCCTTATTCTTCCATATTAGATGTATTGCCCCTTTCCCCTAATATTGATATGGAGGATGTCTGGAATTATGAAGATCCTCCTGATTCTGACTGGATTTCTTATGAGGACCTCGACCAAGGGTATGTTAAGGTGGAGTTTTTCGCTCCTATGCCACGTAACAAGCCCGAGGTTGAGGCCATTGTTTCTAATGAGTCTTCAATGAGTGATTACTGTAGCTTTGCACAAACTGTTCTCTCTATGCCCCCTGTGGAAGGTTTTGATGCAGATTTTGAAGTATGGGTTGAAAGAGTTGATGATAGCCCATCTGATGGGCCATAAGAGCAATTTGTTTTGTATACAGATAGTATGTTATGGCACCAAGTTATGAAGACGAAGGACCTGTAGCCATAACTTTTAAGATGGTATCTTCAACTGAATAGGTTTGATTTTGTGGTCCAGGACAAAGCCAATGTCCATACACCATCTGATTCGAACCAAGCCTAGGACAAGGGCCAAGCTCTTGACCTTAAAAGAGTGCTTATTGGGAGGAAACCCAAGCTTTCTTTCCCTTTTCCCTTTTGTTAGTTTTGATTTTTATTAATTTTTGTAGTTATATATGTAAAAAAAAGAGAAAAAAATATATGTATAAAATTTTGGCACCTTAGTAACCCAGAAATACGGCCATGGGATGTCAACCCAGAAAAATCAAAAAAATTGGATGCCAGTAAACACCACGGACGGTCCATGGTGAGCCCCACGGCCCGTGGTGGTTTGCTATGGGCCGCGGTCTAGATTTTTTACCATGGTGCGTCTTCACTTCTCCCCTTTCTTCTTCAACCTCTCGACATAATCTTTCTCTCTACCCTTTCTCTCTCTAAACTTCATAACCAAATCTCACTAATCTCCCCTTATTTCTTCACCATTTCCAATCATTTTCATACCAAATCCTTTCCTTTCACTCAATTTTTCATCTTTCTCCTTAAAATGCATCTCTTTCCTCTTCTTTTACTTCGAATTCATCTCACCTTCACTCATCCACCATACCCATACTTTTCTCTCTCTTATTTTTCATTTTTTTATTTAATTTCTTCAATTTTCTAGGTTTTAGTTCTTACTTTTGGTTTTAGTTTAGTTTTTGTTTCAAGTTTGCAACAATGGCACCAAACAAGAGAGGAAGGAGCACCAAGGAGGTTGGTTCTTCAAGTCAAGCACTACCCTGGCCTGAAAGAACATCCCTAACATCAACCGCTGCATATGCTAGAGGTAACGTTCCTCCCCCCTTGGTTTAACGCATCCTGATCATGTTGCTAGGTATAATTGCTTGACTAAACGTATGGTTGTAGCAACTAGATATTATGATGAGGTTTTGTTAGCCAAGTTGGGAATTTTGGATGATATTTGTTGGTTGTTTGCCAGAGGTCACTAGAGGTGGTATGGGCCACTTTTTAGAAATTAAAGAGCATACATATAGGGACCTGAACCTAGAATTCCTTCGTACACTCCATGTCGAGGTCACTAGAGGGCCTCGATGTCAAGCTGAATATAAATCATTTTATTTGCAGGGACAATTGTATGAACTGAACTTAGGTACCTTCACCAGTATTTTCGGTTTTCCCCCTAGCATGCGCTTATTGCACCGTCAATTCCCCCGCGAATTCAAGCCAAATGCTTTTTGGGGTGAACTTTCGGGGAGTGTTAGGTACAGTACCAGTTCGTCAAAATGTATACATATTAGAAAGCCCTACATTAGAGTAGCTCAGCCTATCTTGGCTTGTTCTTTGTTTGCTCAGGACGATAGTCTGAATGTCCCGAGGCTTTCTGAGTTGTATTTTTTATCCTGTATGCTTGGTGGAGACCAGCTTAACCCATGTTCATTTTTAGCTAGCCAATTGCATAGTGTTGCTGTCAGCACTAAAGGTAGGATAGTCATTGGTGGGATAATAACCACTATTGTTAGATTCATGGGTGTTGAGGCCAACCCTGAGGATAACGTTTTCGGGTCCGAGTAGCTTGATCAAGATGCTTTTGAGATTATGAACTTTTGTAAAGTTGAGGATTGTCATTTATGTTGGATTTACCCAGGGGACCGGCTTTTTTCGCTTCCCAATGTTGATCGGCCACCCTTCTTCACTGAGGTAACCTTTATTGGGTACTTGATGATGAGGAGGTTGTTAGACCTGCACCCCACCAACCAGCCCCTTGATCTAGTCAAGCAGGACCTTGTTCTTCCTCTCAACCACCCCTACCTGACTATTATGACCTTTAAGACACCCTTAGGGTCATTCAAGAGGAGCAAGTTTCCCTCCGAGAGTTTGCTGCTTCTGAGAGCGCCGCTCTTCGGGACTTTGTCCAAGAGGGCCATGATGAGCTTCATGGGTTGCTTGCTTCCCAAACCCAATATTTCCAATATTATATGGTATGTCTAGAGACCTGGCGAGATTGGCATATCGCCTATGGCCAACCACCTCATCCCCCTCCACCTCATCTTCTCTGATCTTGTTTTATGCTACTGCTCTTCCCTTTTTATTATGTGCCAACATTGAGGGTAATGAGTGATTCAAGGATGGGGGAGTTGGTCATTATATTTGGCGTATGATGCTTGTTTCTTTTTGGTGTGTTTTTGCTTTGTATATGTTTTTAGTGGTAGTTTTTGTAGTTTTTGATTGTTTTATTTCTGTTTTAGAAGTGCATTTATGTAAGACCCGCTTTCGTTATCTTTATATTAAGTTGCTTGTATTATCTTTTTGTGTTATAAAATCGTATTTTTAGTAACTATATGAGTGAAATGATTATCGATTTGCTTTTGGAAGTTGTAATTTTTTTTTAAAAAAGGGATTATTATTGCTATTATTGATTTTAAAGTTAATTCGTGTCATTTATGCCTTTAAATTATATCGATAGTTTAATTTAGTCGTTATTCGATTTATTTAGTCGTTTCCCGAATGCAATTAGGTGGTTGACCTTCGATGTTTATGAAATCGAACTTTTATATAGTTGGGGGTACATATTTGTTAGAAGGTCGTTTTAATGATTTGGGTTTAGAATTCAGATACGAAATAGACTGGCGGTATTAAGCATCGAATAGTTTGGGATGGAAATAGATGAGGGAGGGGCATTTTTGTAATTTTGCGAACCCCTTTTCTTTGGTTTCTCCTTCTTGGTCATAAGAGCCCCGAGCTCCCTCTCTCTCCTCGGCATCTCCAGTTCTCCTCCTCCCTCACAGACACCAGGCGAACCGAGCCTGTCGTCGTCCTCCCCCCCATGACCGTCGCCACCAGTGAGCAACCACGGCAGTCCCCTGCGCCACCCAACGCCACGCCGACCACCACCAGCCCATTTTCGCCACTCACCGCAAAGAAAAGCTGGGTTGCCGCGTTTCGGGTCCTCGAGATGCCATCCACGTGCTGGAAACCGGCGACCCACCTCCATCCTAGCCTCCTCTATAAGTTAGAGCCAAAAATCAAGCCTCAAACCACCACAATTGCCACCCAGTCGAAGCTAGGGTTTCGAGTTTTGGGAGTACCGAGCTGGGTTCGAGTTTAGAGGGATATGGGGTCGAATTGAGTCCGTTTATGCAAGGGTTAAGCATGGATTGGGTTGGTTCGTGCTTCAGTAAGCCAAGGCCAGGGAAATCGAGTTTTCTAGCACTACCCAGCAGCCTTCGAACGAATCCTTTGCTTGGAATCGAGGTGCGTGTTCCTTGCCTCCTAAATTAGTATTAATTTCGAAAATGTTTTCAGCAGATTGATGTTGCATGTCAAGTTAGGGTTTGTTAGATTCGTTAGAAATGTCAAGAAATGGGCTGTGCATGATTAGATTCAAACTATTCGGTTAATTTATGCCTAAGATTGTAAATCGATGCAAGTTATGTGCGTATAAAGGGAACCATGCGTGAATTAGACTTGAATGAAAACCATGCATGAAAAGAGATTAATTTGAATTTATAAAGACGTAGTTAGCTTGAATTTGATTAGAATAAGCTAAGGTATAAAAAGAATTAAAAACGAAGTTGGTTTAATATGTTTAGCTTCGATTCAAGTGTTTAGCGATTCATGAAAAAGGATTAATTTTGAGGTTATAAGAACGTGGCTAGCTTGGATACGACTAAAGTAAGTTAAGGTATAAAAAGAACTAAAAACGAAGTTGGTTTAATATGTTTAGCTTTGATTCAAGTAATCAGTGATGTATGAAAAGGGATTAATTTTGAAGTTATAAGAACGTGGTTAGCTTGAATGTGACTAAAGTTAGCTAATGTATAAAAAGGGTTAAAAATGAAGTTAGTCTAGTATGCTTAGCTTCGATTCGAGTTAAACTAACTAATGTATGTAATTGAATTAAACTTGAAGTTATTGAGATGTGCTTAGTTTCATGCGAAGTACGTTCATGCTTAGGAAAGTTTCCTTTAAAATACATCGTGTATGTCAGATTTGAATCATGTTTAGTTTACTGAGTAAAGTGTTGTCAATTGACGACTAAATATGGTTGTATGTGGCTGAAAGGTGCTGTTTGCTCAGGTAAGAGCTTAAACCTCACCCTCTTTTAAATAAGTCTATATGATAACTTATTATGACTAATAAATTGATGAAACGAGCTAGTAGTTGGATGGTTTGAGGATAACATTATGAGCGTTTGAGGTCTTGTGTGTACGGTGAAAGTGAGGAGGGAGACTGGGTTGTGAATTAACCGCAATTGTGTGGATTGCGAGGCCATGTGTGGCTTATTGTGTTGAATTGATATGATTGATATGAAGTGCTTAAATGTGATATATGTAATATATGTGCTTAAATGCTTAGATTGCATTATGTGCATAAGAGTTAGTTTTTAAAGAAAGATTTCATGTTTTGAAATGATAGTAGCCATAACTATTAATGCATGATGGCCTATTTTAGTTAAATGAAAATAGTTTGGGAGTGAACTCGCTTGAACGGGGGAATCCCTAAAGAGTTTTACAAAAGCGTGAGTTGCATGATAAAGGATTTCGCTGTGAGAGGCAGCAAACTTAGTAGTCGTTAAGACCAATTTAAATGGCTAAGATAAGTGCATAGGGACTTCAGATAGGGAGTGAACCTGCTTGAACGGGGGAGTCTCTATATAGCCTAGGGAGTAGTCCCTAGAGACCCTGACGAGGGTTAAGGTCCAAAAAGTTAGTTGCCATCCCGGGAGTAAGAGCTTAGGGGATTGAGTGTAGATCTCTCCCAACCAACACTTTATGATCTTATGCCCAGAAGTAGTTTCTTATTAAAAAAAGAAAAGCAGTTGGCACTTTGCCTTTTGAAATATTTCAGAAAGAAAGTTTGAAGGGTCATTATGCGACCAAGATGAAAGAAAAGAGTTTTAAGAGCCTCAAGAAGCTAACAGAAGAGTTTTAAGAGCCTCAAGAGGCTAACAGAAGAGTTTTAAGAGCCTCAATGGCTAAATGAAGTGTTTTCAGTAAAAAGAAAGAAAGTTTCCTATGTGTGCTATATGCATGCTCTAAGTATACTTTATGAATGAGTTATGTTTGTAAAGAAAGAAACGAAAGTGTCTATACTTGAAACTTCAAAGCATGTGATCGTAAAGAATATGTGACTTCAAAGTGAGTGTAAAAGCATTATAGTTAGAAGCATGTGTTCAAGCAAGCAAGTGGCCATGTTGTTTCCATGATATATCATGTGGTGACTTCTCGAAGTACATATTGAGCATATAGGTGATAGCGCATCCCAAGTTTGTTTAGAGTCGCATGATATGTAAGCAAGTCCCTAATATGCCACCTTTATTGAAACTAAGAACCTATCATGAAATTGAGAACCTATCATGTTTAAGTGTTTACAATCTGTGACATGTAGCTCATTATTATAGTCATAGTGTGACCTAAATGTTCATTAAGTGGATATTATGAGTTATGTTTATGAGAAAAAACGTTATGTGCTTAGCTTCATTGCTTGCCTAAGTGTTTAACTGCCTGTAGTCAAGAAGTTTGGTCATTTAAGGACCTAGAAATATGTTAAGTTGGTAAAGTGAAGCTTATGGTTAGTAATAGTTCTATAAGAACTTCGTGAATGCCTATTATGATATTATAGTATGAATACGTGATATGTGATTAATAAAGATATTATTGCCTGCAACGGTTTTGCTTTTAAGGGGGTTGGGGGACACTAACTGAGCGTGTGGTTGCTCATCCCACTACTCTTTCCCCTTTTCCCCCAGGTTTTCTTTATGACAGGAAGAAGTTGAATCAGCGGGAATCGATTATTACTTGCAAAGTGTCACTTGTGCCTATTTATGTCTTTAAGGAGTCATGTAAAGCCCTTTTCAGTTTGTAAACGTTTGTAAACAGTATTCTAAGTTCTTGTAATGCATATTGGTTATGAGTCGCTCTGTATGGCCATATGAGCCAACCATCTGGTCAGTTAGATGTCTTTTGGTTGAAGTTGGTTATGTTTTGGGATGTAAACCCCATACTCTGGTTGTGTGAACCGTTGCGTTGTATCTTTTACTGTTTCTGTATTAATGAACTATCATGTTTGGTGTACTCCGAGCGGATGGCTCGTCGAGTTATAAACTCCGGCGTGTGGCCGTTGAGTTATGTTTTAAATGTTTACGCTTCTGTTGATTTACAGGGACTTATTGTAAGGCGTTTAGCCTGGGAACGTTCAGTTTTCAGGGGAAATTCTGTCCGTTTCGTCCCAATATTCAAGTAAGAAGTTAGGAAAACGTAACGCTTTCGGCCCTAGGGGCTGGGGGTGTTACAATTTAGTTTTCTCCTAGGTTGCGTTTTAGTTTCTTTCTTTTATTAGTTTCTTTTGCATTTTAGTTTGCATTGTTTGTAGGAGCATGCATATAAAGAGAAGAAAGTAACTACAAAAAAGAACACAAAAAAAAAGAAAAAAAAGGAAAAACAAAAACTCCTCGGATGATGATCTCTATAGATTTAGTAGCTTTCTTGGTTTAGTTTAATCCTTTGATTCGCCCGAATTGTGCATAGAATGTTTGCGAATGAGTTTTTGAAATGAATTCCATCTTTTGACCATATTGCGAAATGATTTTCCCCATGAGTCTTTACAAGATTTTGGCACGTGTTTACTAGTGAACTAGTTTTGACCTTGGTAGATGTCCCGTGAGACTTTGAGCCTTTAGAAACTTTTTATCATTATTAGTCTCATATTTCTTTCATGTATGACTCTTCCTTGACGTCATTTCTCTAGAACTTGCTTAGATTCTCATTCAAGATCACATTTCACTTATACATTTAGGCAATATGATTGAGGCAATTCTTTCTTTGATTTGTTTAAACCCCACGACTAAGTAGCCACCTTGGTTGTGTATTGTATCCATTGTTTACCCCTTTGAGCTTGTATCCATTTTTCTTGATTTGAACCTCTTATTATACGTCATAGCCAAATACTTGTCTTACCTTTAAGCCAAGGCTATAGGAATGTTCTATTCTTTTGCATCATGTTTGATAGGGTGTTGGGAAGATGGAATGATATCATGTGGTGTATTTGGGTTGTTTGGTGTAGGGTTGTGAGATATTGATTAGTCCCTTGTTTTATTGTACAAAATTTAGAGGAGAGTGGGAATTTAAAGTTCATTATGGATTTCCCCCTTGGCTATTCCTTCTTAAAAAAATAATAAATGCATATGAAAAAAAACACTCAAAAAAGAAAAAAAATCGAAAAAGAAATGAAAAAAAATGAAAAGAGAACAAAAAAATCGAAGAAAGCGGTTAGCCTTGTTGGGAATGCAAGTTATTTGTGATTTTCAACTGTTTTTCTCTTCATTTGGGGATTTATTCTGAATTGATAAGGTTTAAGAAGGATGTTGTTTGATGCATTGGAATTGTTTAGCTCTTAGTCTTTGGGCTTCTCACTCCTCATTTCCAAAAATATTTGTTCCTCTCTTACCTCTACCCTTAGCCCCGTTACAACCCTATTAAAGTCCTCATGATTGTCTAATGTATTTGCATTCTTAGTAATGGCGGATTTTGAGAATCTTGTCAAGCTTATGATAGATATGCGTCTAAGGTTGAGATTTGAGAGAACCTTTACAAATATACACATTTTAAATACATGAGTGCTGAGTGCCACATAGCTATAGTGAGGTTCTACTAGCCTTACTAGTTTAGCTTGTTCCAGATGTTGAATGATTGTATTTGACAAATTACGAGCGATTGCTTTCAAGTTTTACATTTTGGTCTATCAAAAAGGTTTTCCAAAATTTAATTCCCTATTCTGTTTGTTAATATTTTTTGTATCTTTTTGGGCTTTCTTTGGATCGACTTTGCCATTTGAATGCTATTTATATCTATCCCGAGGAGGTTGTGTATACTTTTAATCTTTGCATTGTTTAAGGACAAGCAACAGTTTAAGCATGGGAGAGTTGATAAGTGCTTAATATGTATATCACTTTAGGGTTATTTTGTGTCGTTTTTAGGAGAATATTATGCTTCAACTTGTTACTTACTCTCCTATTATCGATTTATGCTTGGGTATAGTTGTTTGATGTGTTTTACAGAATTTTTAGCCTTATTACCTAGCATTTGCTCTTTGATGGCTGTATTTTGACTTCGCCCGCGGTCATCCATGTTATGCCATGCCCGTAGAGCAAAGAATGAGCAAAAACCCGGTTTCAGCATAGACCATGGTCGGACCGTGGTGAGCCTGTAACTGCTACCTCTTCATTTTCCCTCAGCTGTGCGGCTGAGATCAACCGCACCTCTCTATAAAAAGCAGCGTTGTGCAGCAGTATAGAGCATCCAAGGTCATTCCAAGCAAAGCAAACTATAGAGTAGCATAGATTAGTGCTTTGGTTTCTTTCTTAAATTTTGTAGTTTTTAGTTTGGTTATTGTGTTGGTGTGAGAGTTTGTTCTTGAGCTGGTTCTGAAGCCTTCAATTGAAGGAAATCTCAGTCAATCCCCTTCTCGCTTAGATTTCCCCAATTGTTGGTTAGTTTGTTAATATTTTATCATGTTTGAGTAGTTTTCTTTAGTATAGGGATTTAGTAGTTTGTCGAAGTGTTGTTGGATCATGTTCTAATCTATATAATTGTGCTTATTTTCATGATTGGTTTGATTTTGTTTTGTCAAGTGTTTAGATTGTCGTGAGTTGATTTTTGGCTGAAATTTGCTTGCCCGCTTGAAACAATCGAGTGAAAAACTGAAAAGTGACATTTGGTTGTTGGACTGCTTGATTAGAGCTAATGTACCTTCCTCTCAAAAGAGAGATTTATATGTTAGGAGGGCTAGTAAGTAATCGAAGACATTGAACTTGAATTAAGGCAAATTAGTTTTGAAAGAACGACTTTTGTTTAGTTTAGCAAAAATTTAGTGTATTTCGAAAGAATAGATTAAGTTTTTGAAGAGATTACAATTCCTCGAATTTAACCAATTAGAAGAAAGCATATGTTCATTATTTTTGATCCAATTTACTTTCACAACTACGAGAATTCCTAGACGTTTTTCCCTTATTGATTTAGAAAAGTGTATTTGCTATTGTTAAATCGAATCCACTTGAACCAGAATTTTACTTAGCACATTCTGATAGGCAAGACTCAGTAAGTTATAATTAGTCCATGAGGAACGATATCTTTTATCTATACTACGACTATCCGTGCGCTTGCGGTAGTATGATCAAGTGTGCACCTTGGGAATAAAAGACTTTGTCGGAGAACATCTCTTTTCTATGGGAAAGGTTTCCAATACGCATTCTACCCTTGTCCACCTTAAAGGTAGATGATGATCCGTAATCAATAAGTGTGGGATACTTCTTGAAGTTTTATCCATGGTTGGGCTACTGCCAAGTGCGTATCCAGGAAAGAGACGAGCGAAAGACGACCTGTGTGACAAGCAAGCAACCTTAATAATGAAGGGGAATTGGATTTGGTTATCCCTTTTGGACTTACCAATGCACCTACCACCATCGTTCTGCACCCTCCACAATGAGCTATTACACTCATACTTAGATGACATGTTGTAGACTTTGATCATGGGCTATAACTATCCGTTAGACGAACACGTTAGCCACCTCTGGACTGTAAGGTATTAAGGAGGGATCACCCCTACGTAAAAAAAGATAAATGCTCCTTTGGACAGACATAGATCCTATTCCTAGGGCATTGGATGGGCATCAGAGCCATCTAGGAGTGGTAAGCACCTACCAAGGTGAGTGAGCTAAGATCATTTTTAGGGCTCGTGAACTATTACCAAAGATTCATCATTTTTTACTCGAAGAGTGCTGCTCAACTCAAACATCTCTTAAAGAAGGACGTACGGACCGATCATGGCACTGCACTGATTGGAAGAGTGTCAAAGATCTTTTGAGGACCTAAAGTAGGTAGTGATTGATGTCAATTGCCAGATTACACTAAGCCATTTAAAGTACGCACGAATGCGCCAAATTACGCCATAGGTAGTGTGCTAGTATAATAAGGTAACTAGCATATGAGATTCGAAAGCTCAATGAGACCGAAAGGCATTGTCCAAGAGAAGGAGATGACAACAATAGTGCACTACTTGAGAACGTGGAGGCGAGTCGCGATTTGTGGTCAAGACGAATACTATGGCGACGAGTGACTTCCTGACCCAGAAGAAACTCACACCAAAACAAGGATGATGGCAAGCAAGACAAACCTGCCAAGTTTGATTGGTATGGTGTTGTGGACCATTACTCTACCTCGCTTCTTCTCCTTCTCAAACGAACTCAAAAAACGAATCTTCAAGATCAACGCTAACTTCCCGCCCTTGAGGTCTACTATAAGGCATCAACAGCTTGAGACATCTCTCTTACTTACGATATTTCGTAATAATTAGGCTCTATGCAACATATATGTGCCTGACAAAGACAGCTAATATGCCTTTGATTTTTCATATAGAAACTGGTTTGAGTATTACTCCTCTTCTAACGCTATGGCTTCTTTTAAATGGAATAGGGGTTCGGGTTCATAATGTGATAACTTATCCATGCGGGTAGTCCCTATCTGCTGTCACGCCCCTCATCAAGCTATGTCAAAGTCTCGATAGTCCAATGTCTACAATCAAGACAAAAAGCCAATTCAGAACTTATTCAGATTTGACTTACGCCTTAGCTTTCTTCAGGGTAAGACGCAAGGTCCAAAAGCGTAGCTATGTGCTCAACTACGACAGCTATTGGAGCGAGGTTGCATATATAGTAGAATAGAGTGGCAGTTGCCTATTGACAGAAGTCATCTCTATGCACACTCACAACGAAATGAAGGAGGAGGCCCAATTTATCTTATTATTCCTTTTAGTGGAGTTATTTCAGCCTAACTTGACCTAACAAGAACGAAATCACACTCTATAGGATTTGAACTTACGACATTGGATCTTGGAGACCCATATTCTACCGAACTGAATGAAGCGCGCTTTTCTTATCATAGTGGATAAGACTATAAAGAAAGCGATTCTTTTTTGAACCCAATACTACACCCTACATACATGTACTATCAACAAAATAACTTCTTATCTATGTCCCAATTGGATCGATCTCAGTGGATCCCTCCTTACTGCCCAGACGAGAAAAATAGGTAGGGATGACAGGATTGGAACTTGTGACATTCTTGACCTAAAACAAAGGTGCTACTAAGCTGTGCTACATCTAATGAAATTAGTCCACAGTGTCATTGTAGAGATTTTGACTTTTTTCTTACCGTTTTTTTCTCTAACGATATAGAAAGAAGCCATTTCTTTTTTTTTTAAATTTATATACTTTTCATTCCTGATGCTCCTATCAATGCTTACTTACTTATGAGCAAAAGGGGCATTCACTTACTATTTGCTTGCATATTGGGGAAGCCAAAAAAGAAATGTAGTGCAACACGTGAAACTTGAGTTCTCGATAATCCATGTTACACCTTGTGAAGTATAGGTGTGGGGCCTTTTCTTGCTCGTTAGCCCTTTCATTTTTCAAAAAGGGACGGAGCTTGAAAAGCGAAGTGAGCTCATGGAGAGAGTAACGCAATTCTGCTATCAATAAACCCAAACTGAAAGAAACAAAAAAACTAGTGCCTTTTTATATCATAGATCGAGACTTGTAGCTTTAATATTTTCTTATTCCATATTGGGTTCGAAAGAATTACAGGTGCTACAAGAGTTCTTCGACGATCTTGTTTTGTTTTTTATGATATCCTACGATCTTCACAATTCCCATGAAACTCTTTCATTTCCGTTCAGTTCTTACGAATTAAATAGCATTTCCTATTGATTTGTCCCCTGCACTGGACTTATTCTGATTCCAAATTATCCATCGTTACCCTTACGTTGTTCCCAAGGACTAGTAAAATTGAAATATTGAAATTCTTTGGTCATCTCAATGGGCTCAGAAATCATACGTTTCTCTGAATCATCATGACGTACTTTTACATATCCATTCAGAGGAAAGTCTTTTCATAATGGATGAAGCTCAAAACCATAATCTATTAAGATACAACCTAGATCTAGATGATTGATAGAAGAAACACCAAACATATCCTAAACTTCTCGCTCCCATTGGTCGGCTGATGGAAATAGACTGACTACTGGAGATATTCATGTTACTTCTGTGCACTGGTTTGTACACGAAATTATATCGAGTACTCAATAAATTATATACCACTTCAAATCTTCATTTTGAGAAGGATAATCAACTCCAAAGATATCGATCAAAACTTGAAACCTTGTATAGGTATGCAATTTAAGAAAGCACAACAATTGAAATGGGTTGTTCGTATTGGTATCATATCTATTCCCATGTTCTAAAAATTCCATTTTTTTGACCCATTTCTTGGTCAAGTCTCCCAACTATATTTGAAAATGAATTGGTTATCCATAAAGATAAAGAAAGTTTTTCAGTAATTCCGCTTTTTGCTCGAAAAAGAAAGAAAGACTTGTCGAAAATCACCGGTTAGGTTGGTCCAACGGTCAAAGGCATGGCAGTCCGTGGGCATTGCTTAGGCCAATAGAATTCTAGCTATAGCTTTAGATCCCTCACTGCACACTTTCTGAATATCTACCTTCATCCAATCAAAATGTCCATACTATAGAAAAGAAGGCTCGACAAGAAGGAGAATAAGGACCATGAACCTGCTTTTTCGTTATTTTTTGGAGAATGCTATCCGCTTTCTTCCTATGCTTACTATTAGAACACAAGCTTTTGAGCTCAAAACCAAAACATGAGCATCCTTTAGACGTTTTAGAGTTTTTGCCTTTGGCTTTCGGCTTTGATTTGAAGGTAAATGATAGAAAAAGATTCCTCCACCTCCAAAAGTGGTCCGTCAACTAAAATTACCTTGTTTGTCATTATAGAGTACTTGCTTGAGTGGTTTAGAGGAAGTTCTGTTACTGCCAACTTCTTTGTTTGTAGTCTAGTAAATCGGAATTTGATGGTGGATCTAAAGTAAGTTTGTGTTCAGCAATAGAAAGAGGTTAGGCATTGCAAGCCTTCTTTTCTTATCGAGAATGAAAAGTGCAAACCTCCGTATCTCAATCCATCTCCATAGGAGATAGAGCAAAAGACAAGAATCCCTTAATCCCGTAGAAGATAACTCATTCTAGGGGAAGTAAGAGAGGGTCTTCAAGAAAGGGAGTCGCGGGGTTGAAGCTTTCTTTGTATCCAAGGTGAAGCTTTGGTATGGCATTAAAGAAAACTTCTTATGGTTATACGGCTATACAAAAAAGGCAGTAGGGGCTTCAGGGAGTGTGAACTTCCTAAATATAAAAGAAAATTCTATTGATTTCTGCATTATGTTATAGCCAGTGATTACAGGGGTTGGCGTGTGATCACCTTTCTTTGGTGAAGCAACCTTTTTAATGCTCACCTCGCCCATGCCAAATACCCTTGGCCGGTTCTGTCAGGTAGGGCTAAGAGTCGATTTTGGAAATCATAGGGGGCCACTGATAAAGGGGGGACATTATTTCTGAAATAGAATGATTAGTAGAATCGATATTTCATAGAACAATGACCAAGGCAAAAAAAATCCTTTCACACCCGTTTTCAACATGTGGTTAAATATAGTTTCAAGTTCACAAACCTTGCCTTGGAGAAATCCATCCTGTATCCCTTTAACTTGCTAGCTTTACTGCTTGTCTTATTCACCTTTTGCTTTAGTGGATGGTTTATGTCTAGTCCTTTGGGGTCGGCTAACCTGCGCTAATGGCCTTCTTTGTCATCAGTCTAGCGACTCTTGACAGCTGGAATAGACTAGTACCTGCCAATAAAACTAAAGGAAAAGGCAGTAACATAAGACAATTCACTGAATGGTTGTTGACTCTGCCAGAAGAGTATGAAATCAACAAGGTGTAAGTGTACCGACAGTTATGTGAGAAGATCAATGTTGAGCAGAAGTGCAGCCAACAACACAACTTCCTTTGGTAGGGCTTGAAAGGCTAGATAGTTTGCCCTTCCTGTCTAGTATTTTCTCAAGTCGAAATAGGAAAGGCCGCAAACATCACTACGCTCGGTCGTCGGTTTTCGTCAGTAGAGTATGATATTCTCTTTTAGGGATGGTAGTCATCCAAAAAAACAAATAAGCTGACAATATCAATGACGCGGCATGGTCCAGACCTTTGTTGATCTGTGGGCTTTGTGTTTTGGTTACTTCTTCTACTTCTTTGCTCGCTTGTAGTGCCTCAACTCAAGTTTCCATTGTAGGATTGAGTGAGGTGACGAGAGCTGAAGCCAAGGCTCCTTAATATGCTATAGAGAAGTTCGTACAATTGAAGTGGATCTTGAATGTCTTTGAATTCTACCTTTCATTAGGTCTTCACTAAAGGATTTTAGACCTTATAATGCGCTAAGGCTAGTAAGGCTCCTTACTACTTTAGAGACTTTATAAAGATTTACAAAAGAAAAATATGGAGAGATTAGGGAAGTCCCAAGTACTTAAGAGGCATATTAAAAGCACACTAAGGAGATGTCACCTATGTACAAAAGGGGCAAATACAAAAACATTATACCCTTAAACTCTTCTCCATAATGCAATCGAAAAAAGCCAAAAGTTTTAAATTTCTGCTACCATTGAGCCCCACTCCAACTATATAACAACCTTAAAAAATAGAGCTTGAATTCTTGAAACAACAAGACTTTGTCCTCAAAAATACAACGATTTCTCTCCTTCCATGTAGCCCACCAAATAGCCAAAGGAGCCATGTTCTAAACTCCAAGGACCCAACTCTTCTTCATCCTTTTCCTCTGAGCCATAGCCTCACCTCTCACATTAAAAGGTTGAACCCAACTAATCCCCATCAGAGAGAGATAAATCCCAAAGTGAAGAAACCCACCGGCAATGTACAAGGAGATGATCCACAGTTTCTTCCTCCTCCAAACACATGGAGCATCTACTTGGACCACTAAAATTTCTAATTTTAAGCATGTCATCCGTAGGAATCTTGCCTATGATGGCCGCCTAAGCAAAGAAACACACTTTTGTGGGAGCATTAGTCTTCTAAATGGACTTGGTAGCAAAATCACGACCATCCAAGGCTTCAAATTGTGTGGAACAAAAACTCTTGATGCTAAAGGACACTTTAGGGTTTAGTGACCACACAATCTCATCCTAACCTTGGGACAAAACCTCTTTTCCAACAAGTACGACTAACAAATTACAAATACTGTCATCTTCCCAATCATTAGGACTCCTCACAAAAGTCAAATTCAATGGCTAATGTCACCATTCCAAGAAACTATTTCTTGTATCGTGGCATACTTCAAACGAGTCATCCTAAAAAGATTGGGAAAAAGAGTCTTTAAAGGTTGATCCCTACACCAAAAATCATGCCAAAATAACACCCTTGAGCCATTTCAGCCATCCTTCATAAAAATACACTAAATATTTGAAACACTTAAGACCTATTAAGATAGATTTCCAACAACCAACCCTATTAGAATAAGAGCTCTTCTTACTCCACCAACCCAACTTATTGATCACATATTTTGCCTTAATCACATTTTTCCACATAGCATCATCCTCTTTTGTAAACCTCCATGACCATTTGGTCTTCAAGGCTTCGTAGACAACACAAAGAGGTTTTATGCCAAGTCGTCCATCTTATTTGAGATGACATACTTCGTTCCAATTGACCCAATGGAGGCCATTACCATTATCTTCGGAATGTAAAAGAAAATCTCTTATGACTTTCTCTAACTGAGTAGCAATGCTAGCTGGGATGGTGAATAAAGACTTGACATAGATAAGCAAACTACACAAAGTGCTTTTCAAAAGGGACAATCTACCCCCTGTAGACAAAAGCTTAAACTTACAACCTGCCAATTTCTTGTGGAACCACTCAACAACTGGGTCTGAAACAGCTATGCTCTTACAAGGCAGATAATCAACTCTACACCCAACGAAACGGGCCTAAAACATGAACATTAGGCACCTCGCCAACGGAAACGAGTGCTCTTTTGGATAAGTTGACCCTTAGTCCACACATAGCTGCACAAGCAGAAGGATGTACCTTAAGTAACCAAAATTACTCCCGTCCGACTTCCAAAAAACAACAGTATTGTCAGCAAAGAGCAAATGTGATATCAACAAACCCTCATAGTAAGGGTTGCTAATATGAAAGCCATTTAAGAAACCCTCCTCAACTAATTTAATCACCAACTTACTAAGAGTCTCCATAACCAAAATGAACAATAAAGGCGACAAAGGGTCACCTTGCCTTAGACCTCTTGAACTTGAGAAAAAACCAAATGCTTCACCATTAATCAAGATAGAGAAGCACATAGTGAAATTGCAAAAAGAGATCCATTTCCTCCACTTGTTAGGAAAGCCTGTATAGGATACCCGAAATCCCATATCTGATATAAGAATCAATGCACTAATTATTAATCAAAGCAGCATCCGAAATTTGACGGCCAGGAAAAAAGCATGCTGCGAAGGACCCACAACTTTTCCAACAACTTTGGCAATAATCTTATATACACTCCCTACCAAACTAATGGGCCTAAAAAACTTAATATCGTCTGCACCTATCGCTTTGGCAATCAAACTAACAAAAGTAGCATTTAAACTTTTCTCAAAGACACCTTTATTATGAAAGTGAGCAAAAAAATCCCATAATCTCCCCCTTGACAGTAGACCAACGATGTTGGAAAAGGGCTATATTGAAATTGCCTACCCAGGAGCATTCTCATTGCCTAACTCAGTGATGGCATTCCAAACTTCATCTTCAGTAAAATCCTTTTCAAGATCCTTGGAGGCAAAAGCGATACCATCAAGAAAAATCCTTGATGGTTGATCTTTATGATACAGATTTTCATAGAAGTGAACAATTGCTTTATTGACCAAGGTAGCATCAACATAAAGCTCACCATCCACTTTAATTTTGTGAATAGCATTAAACTTTCTTCTCCGATTTGCCACATGGTGCAAAAATTTGGTACTACGATCACCATCCACAATCCACTGTTGCTTTGCTCTTTGATGCCAACAAATATCAGTGGATCTTCGTACCCAAGAGAGTTCTTTTTTAACTTCCAATCTTTTAATTCTATCTGCCCATGAGAGAGACTATTGCTACTCCTTCTCATCTAATAACTTCACGCTTTCCACCAAACTAGCCATCTTAAACTCTAAATGGCCAAATACATCCCTATCCCACTGTTTAAGTTTGGTCTTTAAAAAGTTCAGTTTCTTTGTCAAAATAAAACTCGAGGGGCCAGTAACATCCAGTTCATCCCAAAAGGATTTGACAAGGTCATTAAAGCCATCCACCTCAAGCTGCATATTCTCGAATTTAAAAGGAAGACTTCCTCTGGAGACTTCCCTAACCCAAAGAAGAATGGGAAAATGGTCCAAAGTGATTATCAGAAGGGCAACTTGATGAACCCCCTAGAACTGATCTTCCTACCCAACCGAGAAGAGAAATCGATCAATGTGAGATAACACAAAAAACTCCTTATGGTTGGACTAAGTAAAATGTGCACCGTCCAAAGGAGAATCAATAAGATTGCAAGAATCAATAAAACTAGAGAAATCTCTCATTTTTCTAAGACGACCGACCACCTGTAGATCTCTCTGAAGGAAACCTAATGACACCCAAGTACCAAGGAATGTCCCAAGAAGACATAAAAAATGACAACTCCTAAAAAAAAAGCTAGTTGCATAGAGTCGTCATTAGGGCCATATACCTTAATCAGACCCTACTCAAAATTCTCCTCCAAAGATTTAAAGTTATAACAAACAAAAAACGACCCAATGCCAGAGTCAGCAAGCTCCAAGACTTGAGGATCCCAAATGACAATAATGCCTCCTAAACGACCCATTGAGGGTAAGTAAAGCCACTCAATTGGACGACGACCCCACAGACTAATTTTTATCGGACGACTAACAACCTAAAACTTGGATTCTTAGAGAATGGCAACATTGCAAGTAAAAATAAGAAACACCCCCTTAACACCCCCTTGCTTAATTGGACAATTGAGCCCCCTGACACCAAGCAAGAACATTAACGATTGGCCCTATCCGAAAGCAACCTACCTTATACAACTGCACCCCCCATACTTTCTTCGACCAACTTATCATCCTTCATTCTATTTGCTTCTATCGAGGCAAAAAAGACAGCAATTCGATTTGCTTCCGTCGAGGTTACAAAAAAAGACCATTCTTTCCAAGACCCAAGCAAAATCCCTTCACTAACATTCGCTGAATAAATAGAAATAGGCAAAGCAGCACCATCTAAACCTTGAGTGTGAGCTTGATACAGAGCTTCCTTAAACAAAGAAGGCCCTCCCACCTCCTGCATTTAGGAAAACCCGACCCCGCATCAACAACGAGTTTAGTCTTTCCAAGCTTCCTCCTATGAGATTAAACTAGCACACTCGAAACTGGTGAGCGAGCTACAGGATGCAGCTCTTCCTCCCTATATTCAGAGGTGATTCTGGGATCCTTGAGGCCAACAGAGAGCTATAGTGGGAGCTACACTCATAATTAGAGGAGGGTTAGTTCTCCAAAAGATCTCTCAACACTTGAAATTGATTAACACAAGGAGAGGAAGCATCCAAAAACTCCTTAGATCCACTCTTCGTGTAAGGGGACACTCACACATCATTAACGTTGTCCTTGAAGGAGACCTTCTGCTTCGACACGTTACCACTGCCATTATGTTCTTCGCTAATCACAGCTACAAAAACATCCCATGAACCACAATCCCTATACTTCTTCCCCATTAAATGTGAGTCAGGGGATCCACCCAGATGACCTCGAACAACATTAGCAAAAGACCTATCTATGCTCACCGGAAACGAGGACGGAATAGAAGCATTGCTTGGTGGAGAAGATGGCTTCTTGTGACCCTCAATCAAAGTCTCCAAAAGAATCTTTGTAACCCCAAACCAACCCTCTTCCTTAGCACCCTTATGAAAGAACACTGTCCTAGTCTGCCCACCATTACTTAAAAGGGAGAGGACAATGAATCTACCTTTGCTATTCTTTCTCAGTTGAAGCTATACACACCTATGACCCCACCTAAAAGTTTTCAACCACAATTGTTCTCCCTTTGAGAGACAGAAGCAGACCATTTGGACTGCCACCCATCGAAACTTCTGGAAGCTTAACCAGACGAAAGACATTTTTTGTCTACTGGACTCAACAACTTTAAAAGCAAAAAAGCCTCCAATAGCCTCAGTCACTCCCAAGGACTTCCCTTCCACCCTCACAGAGGCATACATGACATAGAGACGGGGCAATGCAAAGTAGCAGGAGGAAGGAAAACCACAAATGAAACCAAGGAAAGAAGGGTGCAAATGAGCTGATCGCGAACCCACCAATGCCATACACTGCCCGGTGAAAGAGAAAATGAGGAGAAACACACAAAAAACCACTCACCTGAGATTGACCAAAGATAACAGCACCACCATGAAGGAAAACAGTTGTTTCTACATCTAAAAAGGTAACTTGGGGAATTTTCAGCGATTAGAAACCATCGTACAACTCGCCAGCGAGGACAGATGTTGTCGGCCAACCCAAAACCATGACCGAAAACCACCCTATCCCTCCACCGGTGCACAGATCTGAAGCAACAACAAAGGCAGACCCGAAAAAGCCATAGGACGACTAGCAAAGAGGACGGGCAGCTGGCAGCTCTCGGAGACCCAAAGTCCAGCGGACCTCAGGTGTACCTCCGATGACCAGTTCGGGCACCCTGAACTTCACTAGCCACCTAGAACAAGCACTTGGAGAGAGAGAGGGAGAGGGTTCATACTAGTCTCCTGGAGAACAAGCACCACCGGTTATGACATATTGTGACCAGTTTTAACCTCTTATGAGTACTATAATTCAACGCAAATACCTTCTTTTGCCTGGTTACCTTATTCTTCTTGAATTTAACCGATTTTTCACGAAACAGGTGTTAGAATTCAAGCAAGGCTGGCAGGAAAGTTTGCACTAGAAAAGAAATGGTTTTGTGTCATGCAAAGGCAATTCCAACTTTCTTTTCCTGAACAACCAAGATTGTGCTTTCCAAATGAACAACTGCAGGAACAAAGAGGGCTTTGTGGACTGTAGCGTCGGATACAACTAGCCTTTTTTTGGTACAGATAAACACTATTCTGTTGTTAATTCATGGTATAAAGTTAAAACCTTTCGTCAGTGTGCACTTTATGGTCTGCATTCTAATTTGTGTGATTCTCTCCCCACCCGAAACAACAAGTTCTTCTAATTGTGTGTTTAACGCGCTGATTTCTCTAATGTGAATTCTCTCATGTGTTTTATATTTACATTATATCAATTCATGTGGTGAGGCATTAGTGAATCAGTGTATATCTAATTTGAGTCATTATGTATTGTGGTTTTTTTTTTTATGTGTGTTAGAACTTCTGTGATATAATGGTCATATTTGCTTTCAAAGGTTTAACCTAAAATCACTACTTCATTTTGGCTTCAGTATTGATAGACTATAATGGCTAGTTTGTTGTCAAATACTCAGATCTGCTACTTGTTTATTTTGAAATTTTGGATCAGAAATACCTTCAACCTACAGTTATTTCGGGGATTTAGGGGTGAAATCAAATGTATCCTGAATCTAGGAAATGTGCAAAATGTTTAATATCAAAAAGTTGCAACCTATTTTTGGAGTAAAATAAAGATTTGCCTAGCCTTTGCTCCGAAAAAGTTTTTATATAAAATCAGTTGTTTCTACCTTTGTGCTCCTCTTCCCTTCCTCCTTTCTTTTTTTCTTGGATGAATGTTTTTTAATTGGCTGTATGAATTTTGGCCTCTCATTTTATTTCTATCGAAAGACCAGACATTGCAAGATCTACTTGAACAAACCCAAGTTAAAGTTGTACACCATTTAACATGATGGACTAAGATAGTCCTTGTTCTTAACTCTATAAACTGTGTTCCCTTTAATCATGAAATTATTCTAACTGATGAATTCTATAGCCTCTGTTTTTTTGGTGTATTGAATATCCTACTATTCCTTACATTCCATGAGTAGTAAATAGGAGTTGTCAACCCTAGAAGCACAAGCTTTCACTTGACGGGTTAAGCTTTCCAAGCATGACATATCGTCTGCCTTAGTCTATCAGTTCCATTTTTGCATTGTACTATCATCTATCAATCAATATACAAGGTATGGGACTCCTATTTCTTGAACTTAGTTATGTTTATACCTGCCTACTTGCTTGTTCATGCCGAAAATATGATATTTTTGAGGTACTTTTACACCTGTTTTATGCTCGTTATAGTCGTTATTTTTAGGTTTTTATTTGATTTTATTTTGTTTTGTAGGTTTTGAATAAATGTGGAAAAATGCAAGGAAATGTGGAAAAAAGATGACGAAAATGCCAGGAATGAACATTGAGTCGAATTGACTTGAACCCAGCCCAAAAGTCATTTTGTCGTTTGGCCCAAAGAAAAAAAAAGAGAAAGAGAAATAAAGCCCAAAAAACCTACCCAATTTCTCTTCCCAGCCAGGCACGTGATCTCAACTCCATTCCCACCCCACGTGCAGCTCGCATGACTGCCATACCACCCCCTGTTAATTCATTCTCTCTCTCTTGGTTAAGAATAAACTGCGAAGCCCCAAACTCAGAAAACCCCATTCTCGAAACCCTGCATCTCGCTCTTCCTCGTCACCTCTCTCTCTAACTTGAATCGCCATCATCTCTATCTCCTTGAATCCTCATCCGCCAGCGCATTATGCCAGCTCACCCATCACTGAGTTTCTCGCGTAAATCGTCATCTCGCTTCATCTCCTCCGTCCATTACTTCCCCCCAATCGAACGGTGCAAATTGAAGCAAGGCTGGGTATAAATTCAAGTAATCGGGTCCATTGAAGGGGGTTCGACATTTTTAGGTTTTAATTCATTCAATTTTGTTAATTTAGGCCTCGAAATTCAAATGCTCTTCTTCAATTTCTAGGGTTAGGGTTTGTGTTAGATAGTTGGTTCGAGTTGGGTGTAATTAAATACCGAATGTTGCTGAGTTTTATTCAATATGTATGAAGTAAGCTTTGATTGTATCGTTTTTGGATTTAGTTAGCTTGGTTCTTCGATTTTCTTCCCCTTCCCCTGTCTGTTCATGTGTGGCTGGGTGGCTTCGGTGAGGAACGAGGCTAAGGTCGACTCTGGTGGTTTCGAATGGTCTGTTGGCCTAGCTTAATCGCTTTCTGCTCTTTCGGTTTGGTCTCTGCTCTTTCAATCTCTTCAGTTACTGCTTCAGAACATTGCCGAATAGCGATTAGTTAAATCTGGATATTGAATGAATTAGTCACTGATGATGATGTTTACTCTGTTTTGTGGGTTGGCTATGATTTGGTCGAATGATGTTCTTTCATTTTTAGTCTCTGCTCTTTCGGTTTGTGCTCTGTTTTACTTTGTTTTTCGTTTTTATTTCTGCTCTGTCTCGATTAAGCTTAGCTTGTTTTAGCTAATTGGTTGAATGGTAATGTTGGGTTACGCTGCTTTGATTGATAAGCTAGGGTGTGATTTCGTGGTTGAGAAATAATGATTGTAACGCTTTGAATGTAAGTAGGGATGATGGTGAATGTTGGTGAAATGGTATGGGTTATTCGAACCCTTCCGCCTTGCTTTGCTGATAATGTTGAATGATGTTGTAAATTCTGGTCTGATGTTGTTAGCTGAATGATGTTGGATTACGGTATCTTGATTTTGGCTAGTTGATCTGAATGGGTGAGGAATGATATTGGCTAGTTGATTTGTTGTGGCAGTGCTTTGATTTTGGTAGAGTCGAATGGTAATGTTGCTAATTATAGGTTTTAAATCGCTTTAAATTAGTGGTTAAACAAATTCTAGGTTTCAATTTTAGATGAATAGCGTTGTTTGCATAATCTCCTTAATATGTTTTGTTTAGATGAATGCTTAGGTTTAACTCGTGTAAGTTCATTAATTTAAGTTGCATGCCTTTGTTCAATTGAGAGTTTGGATGATCGTTTAGTTAAATTAGGATGTTAGCTTGCTTTGAATAATTTAATCTAGTTTAGTGTAGCTAATTAGCTAATCCTCGCTTTGTGACCTTAATCTTTTCCATCGTCCCTGACAATGGCGCCAGAAACTTGTTGGGAAAATTTCGAGAGTGAATAAAAGGAGCAGCAAGCGTACAACTTTCGTTGTAGTCTATGTCATTCTATCAGTTCCATTTTTGAATTCTACTATTGTCTATAAATCAATATGAAAGGTATGGGACTCCTATTTCTTGAACTTAGTTATGTTTATACCTACCTACTTGTGATGAATCCTAGCCACTGAAGATCTTGTCCATGATGATACAAGTCCCACA
>JACYFF010031956.1:28252548-28292532 GCA_017589665.1 Selenicereus undatus
TTAGTTTTAGTTAAGTGTGTTTGAACTTAACCGGTTGTAATTAACCCCTAAACATTACCTCTCTAGTAAGGAAAGAAGAGAGGGACGTGTATAGCTTGAAGGCTTGGCCATTTTGCATCTTCACAAAAGCACTCCAAGGCCTTAGCTTCATTTCATAAGTTGTGGAATAAAAATCAAAGTTTGAGAGCATTTGCTTTCTTCTTTCTAAAGTCCTGCTTGCTTATCCTTAATTAGGCTAATTAAGGTGGTGGGCAAGTAAGTATTAACCTTGATTAACTGGTGATTCTGTATCTTAATCAAGATTAAAGGCTCTAAGCTTGATGGTTGGTGGTGATTCTGTATCCAATCTTAGGTTTAGTTCTATCCTATCCTAGATTCATCTTGATGATTTGCTTAGTGAAGCAATTAGCTGGGATTATAAGTTAATTACTTTCACTTAGTTAATCTTTCACATCAATTCACTTTCCCACTTCAAATACTCTCTTCTACATCCATTTTCACCATTTACGCTTCACATAAAAGAGCAAAACCGAATCCCTCTTCAAGAACATCCAACCGTGCTCTTTTCCCTTCCTCACGACTTTGTGGACAGCAAATTGGCACAGGCTGGCCGTGCTCCTAGGCACGACCGTGCCACCTAGGTCGTGACCCAACCTTGTGTTTTTCACTTCCTTTTGGTATGAGTTAGCTTGGGTAGTGATTTCCCTTGACACTTACATCAACTTGCTTATTGAAGAATTCCAAAATTGTGAAATTTTGATGCTCTCCATGCTTCAATGGGCGAGCCATTTGTGGCTGGAGCCTGCAGTTGGGAATACATATGGATTAGTGATTATGTCTCCCCATTTGCTTGCTAAGATTTTTATGTGGAGACCGTTTTAGCAGATGCTTCAATAATTCCAACCAATGGTCACTTCCCTAATAGCTTGCACTGCTTTGTTCCATGAGTGTACCCAATGAAAAGCATCTTGTGGGAATGTAAACACTTGATATTAAAAAAGCGTAGACTTTTGAAGGTCCATAAACCATCTTATACAAAACAACCATATCCCATTGTGGGTGCTAAACGTACATATGTGCCATACTAGGAGATAAAGTCAAATCAATTATTTGGGTTAATCTTTTTAATTGATTTAATTAAACCAAAATTGACTCAAAAGTCATGTCACAAGTCCAAACGACTACCAAATCAAGATCGAGTTAAAGTTCGTGGCAACTGTCAAGTCAAAGATAAGTTAAAGTCTGAACAACTCCCAAGTCAAATCAGCTTAAGTTGAAGCCCAATCGTAGGCCTAAAATAAGATTAAGGCCTATCTTGACCTTTAAGGGTGAGGGGTTGAATTTTTCTATAAATAGACCCCTACCCCCTTTTATTCAAGGGTGGATATTCTAAGAATTCAATACGGCTCAAGCGCTCTCTCTTTGAAGGAAGATAACAAGCACGTGAAGCACATGCCGTCTTCCTTCAAAGATCAAATACTTTCTTGATAGAAATTAAGCCTCTCATGCCCTTTCTCAAGATAAAGTTCATTCAAATTCATCCAAGGAGATCGAATCAGAGGATTACCTCATTATATTAAATATAGAGATTGTACCCATGTATACAATATCAATACAAAAATTCAATTTGTTAATCAAGTTCTTCTCTAATTTATTTTAGGCTCGAAATTTTGTTTACAAATTTTTGGTACGCTCGGTGGGACAATCTCCACCTCTCATCTCTTTCTGCTAAAACAAAATCAAGGCTTCCAAGTTTCAAGAGCATCCTTTTCAAAGAAGACATGACCATGAAGAAATTGCATTTCAATTGTCAAAGAAGAAGAGCACGACATTTCTCTGTCGTAGATTTTATGAAACTGACACCACTGTAGCAGGTGAACCTACAGAATGGAGACAAGAAGCATGACAAGAACTCTACTGCAGCAACTGTCACTTGGCAAATAGTGACGACTATATCCAAACCCCAAGAGTTGAAGATGAATAAAAAAGTGTAGTGTTGGATGACTGAAGTTTAGAGTCTTACCAAGCTTCAATCTCCATTATGTGAGGTAGAAGGCTACTATAGTAGTGACTTTTCTTCACCTTCACAAAAAGGGGCTCTCTTATTTGAAACTGAAGTCGAGTCCTCAAAAATTGTTGTCATGCTAGTTATAATGACCTGTCCAAACAGTTGGGAAGAGGACATGGCTAATATGAAGGGCATTTTACAAAAACTCACCAGGAAAGGTAAAGAAAAGGAAGCACACATCAAACTTCGAGAGGAAAAGATTGCTAAGGTGACTAAGAAGTTAGAAAAATGATCAGCTTAATCTTCTACAAAAGATCAGAAAGTTAAGAAGAGAAAAAAAGTGTCCATCCATAGCAAAGCTTCTGATGATAAAAAGCAGCGAAAAAAGGTGGTAAGCTTAAAACGACGGGTCCTCTGAATCAATAACTATTGAACAAATCTAAGACTTGATAGCAAATGCAATTAAACCGCAATGGGGAGGAGGTTTACACAGAACTCATATATATATCAAGCCCTACACTAAGAGGGTTAATGCTCTTTGTATGCCCAACGTTTATCAGCCTCCTAAGTTCCACCAGTTTGATGGGAAAGGTAACCCGAACCAACATGTTAGCACACCTCATTGAGACATGCAATAATGATGGCTCTGATAGCAGCCTCATGATAAAGCAATTTGTTTGAGCATTGAAAGGTATTGCGTTTGATTGGTATACTGACCTATAAATTGAATCCATCAAGAGTTGGGAACAAATGGAACAAGAGGTTTTTAACAGGTTCTGTAGCACCTAGCGCACTATCAGCATGTGTTAGCTAGCAGACACAAAACAATGGAAAGATGAACCTGTTCTTAACTAAATCAATCGCTAGCGTGCACTTAGTCTTGAATGCAAAGATCAACTATCTAGAGCTTCTGGTGTTGAAATGTATGCCCAAGACATGGAGTGGGACTTACTGTACGTCATACAAATGAGGAAACCTACAACATTCCAAAAATTGGCAAGCAAGGCACATGTCATGGAGAGAAGAGTCAATTTGGATTATGGGAAAGCCTAAATTAGAAGATGAGAAGAGCACGTCATTCAAGGATGCAATAAAGAAGCATCCCAAACAAAAAGAGCTTTAGCAAAAGAAGTATTCAATTCCTGACTTAGATTTATCGAATATCCTAGATGACTTGCTCACGAAGGGTATCATTCAATTGCCTAAGACAAAGCACCCAGAGAAGCAGGGAGGACTACCCATCCAATATTGTCAGCACCATAGAGTCATTGGTCACCCTCATGAAAAGTTCGTTACACTCAAGAAGAGCATCATGCAATTGGCTAGGGATGGAAGGATCATTTTAGATTTGGATGAGATAGTAGAAGCTAATGACAATCTATCTTATCTGAACATCATGCTCCTTCATGTTAACAGAGGGTGAACCATTTGGTTTCCCTAGAGAAATACAATTTAACCCCTTTGTTAAAAGAAGAGTTAATCACAGTACAATTTCGGAGTTTAGAATCAGTAGTTCTCTTATTATTAATCCCATCACAACCGCCAAAGGCCAATCCCGTGTCAAATACCTTTAAGCAAGATGATTGACCAACACTGCCGCAAGAGCACAGGGTGTTCGTAGTATAGATAAAAGATATCATTCCTCAGGGACTAAAGTAATCTATTGAGCCTAGTCTTATTAGAATATGCTAAACAAAACTCAATTTCAAGTGGATTCGATGAACTGCTTCAAACAAACTTGTCTAAATCAATAAGAGAAAAACGTCTAGAAATTTTCGCAGTTATGGAAGAGAATTGGAACAAAATGAATAGACATGTGATATTCACTAATTGGTTAATTATGAGGAATTGTATTCTTATCAAGAAACTTGATCTATTATTTCGAAATCAATCAAATTTGCCTAAACTAAGCAAACGTCGTTCTTTCAAACTAATTTGACTTAATCCAAGTTTAATATATTCGATTACTTACTAGCCCTCCTAACATATAAATCTCTCGTTCGAGATGAAGTTATGCTATGTCTATTCAAGTAGTCCAACAACCAAATGTCGTCTTTCGAATGTTCACTCGATTGTTTCAAGTGCGCAAGTAAATTTTGGCCAAAAATAAACTCACAATATATCAAACACTTGATAGAATGGAATTAAACCAATCATGAAAATAAGCACAATTCCTTATAAATCAAAACATGGTCCAATAATAATTCCACAAACTACTAAATTCCTAGACTAAGAAAACTACTTAAATATGATAAAAGTTAAACTAACTAAAAAGATCGACGAAATCTTGAGCGGAATGGACTCGACTAAGATGGCCTTCACCAAGGGCTTTAGAACTGCCTCATGATCAAAACTCTCACACTCAAAACTCACTCAAAACTAAATAAAGAACAAAATTTAAGAGAAAACAAACTAAAGTAAACTAAACTAAACTTCTCTAATCCTACTTGCTTGCTTTGGATGCTCTTGTAGCTGCTCTTCCTTCATTGTAGAACGTCCTTATTTATAGAAAACTTCGATTGATCTCAGCCACACAGCTGAGGGAAAACAAAGACGCAGCGGTTATAGGCATACCACGGTTCGCAGGGTTCACCACGATTTGACTGTGGTCTGTGCTGGATCCGAATTTTTTCTCTTTCTTTGCTCTACAGTCATGGCATAACATGGATGACTGTGGGGGGGTCCAAAATACAACCATTAAAGGGCAACTGATGAGTAAAAGGACTAAAAATCCTACAAAACACATAAAACAACTACACCCAAGCATAAATCAAGAATAAGAGAGTAAATAACATCATTAAGCACAAAATTCTCCTAAAAATAAGGCAAAATAGCTCTAAAAAGACGTACATATTAAGCACTTATCAAACTCCCCCATGCCTAAACTATTGATTGTCCTCAAGCAATGCAAGGATTAAAGATGTACATAGCCTCCTTAGGATAGATATAGATAACATTCAAATGGCAAGGATGCTCCAAAGGTAGCCCAAAAAGATGCAAAAATATAGTTAACAAACTGAATAGGGAATGAAATTTCAAAAACTTTTTACAGACCATAATGCAAAACTTGAACCAATCGTCCACAAATTGTCAAATATTATCATTCTAGCATATGAAACGAGTAAGACTAGCAAGGTCGGTAGAACCTCACTATAGTTATGTGGCACTTAGTCCTCATGTGTTTGACAATGCATATATTTGAAGGTTCTCTTAATTCTCATTCCTTGGACACAAATCTGCCATTTGCATGACAAGATTCTGCCACCACTAAAGTGCAAATACACTAAATAATCATGAGGACTTTCTTAGGGATGTAACGGGCTTAGGGTAAAGGTGATAACGGAGCAAATATTTTTGGAAATGAGGTGCTAAAAGCCATAGACTAAGAGCTTAAACAATTCCAATACATCATACTAGATCCTTCTCGATCCTTATCAACTCATTAACAAAATAAATCCCAAATGAAAAGAGATAGAGTCAAAAATCACAAATACCTTACATTCCCACTAAGGCTAATCACTTTCTTCAAAAAAATTTCTTTTCTTTTTTGTTTTTGGAATTCTCTTTTTTCCCCCCTTATTTTCTTTTTTTTCCCTTTTTTTTTCCTAAGAGGAATAGTCAAGGGAATTCCATAACAAACTTTAAAATCGAACTCTTCTCTAAACTTTGCACAACAAAACAAGGGATTAATCAAATGTTTGCATCCCTACACTAAACAACCAAAATTCACTAAAGAGAACAACAATCCACCTTGCTAACGCTCTATCAAACTTGATGCAAAAGAATGTAATGCTCCTCTAGCCTTGGCTTAAGGGTAAGGCAAGTATTTGGCCATTGGCTAAAAATAGGAGGTTTAGATAAAGAAAAACGGTTATAGGCTCAAAGGGGTTAACAAGGGATACAATGTATAACAAGGGTGGCTATTTGGCCGTGGGTTTCAAATAAATCAAAGAAAGAAAAATGCCTCAATCATATTACCTAAATGCATATCCAAATGTGGTCTTGAATGAGAATCTAGGCAAGTTCTAGAGAAATGACGTCTAGGAAGAGTCACACATGAAAGAAAATATGAGACTAATAATGATGAGTAGTCTCTAAAGGCTCAAAGGCTCACGGTACATCTACTACAGTAAAAACTAGCTCACTAGCACACATGCCAAAATTTCATGTAAAGACTCACGGGGAAAAATCAATTGCATTCAACATGGGGTCATAACATGAAATTCAGTTCAAAAATTCATTCGCAAACTTTTATGCACAATCTGGGCAAATCAAATGATCAAACTAACCAAAGAAAATTTACCAAATCTATAAAGATCATCATCGAGGATTTTTTATTGTTTGATTTTTTATTGATTTTTTTTTGTTCCTACAAACAATGCAAGCTAAAATGCAAAAGAAACTACCAACAGAAAGAAACTAAAATGTGACCTAGAAGAAAACTAAATGCACTATTAAAACAAAAACTGAACCAAAAACTACAAAAATTAGCACTAAAAATATATAAAAAGCAAAAACAAACACACCAAACAAAAACAGGCATCGGACGCCAAATATAATAACTAACTCCCCCATGCTTGAAACACACATTGCCCTCAATGAGGGCACGTCATAATTAAAAGGGAAGGGGAGTAGCAGAAATCAAAATCAAAGAGGAGGAAGTGGTGGAGGATGGGATGGTTGTCCATAGGAGATATGCCAATCTCACCAGGTCTCTAGACATACCCTATAGTCTTGGAAATATTGGGCATGGGAAGCAAGCAACCCACGAAGCTCATCATGGCACTCTTGGATAAAGTCCAGAAGAGCGGCGCTCTCTAAAGCTACAAAGGCTCGGAGGAAAACTTGTTTATCTTGGATGGACCTAAGGGTGTCTTAGATATCAGAATAGTCAAGTAGGGACGGTTGAGAGCAAAAACTAACTCCAGCTTGACTAGAGTAAGGTGTGGGTTGGTGGGGTATGGGTCGAACAATGTCGTCATCACCAGGCACCCAGTAAAGGTTACCTCGGTGAAGCAAAGTACTACAATCGACATTGGGAAGCAGCAAAAGCCGATCCCCAGGGTAAATCCAACACAAACGGCCAACCTCAACTTTGTAAAAGTTTATAATCTCAAAGGCAACTTGATCAAGCTGCTTAGACCCAGAAACTCTATCCTTAGGATTGGGCTCGACACTAAAGAATCTAGCAATAGTAGTTATTGTTCCACCAATGACTATCCTAGCTTTAGTGCTAACAACAGCACTATGTAATTGCCTAGCTAAGAATGAACCTGGATCAAGTTGGACACCATCAAGCATACAAGAAAGAAAGTACAACTCATAAAGTCTCGAGACATTAAGACTATCATCCCGAGCAAACAGAGAATAAGCAAGGATACATTAAGCTACTCTAATGCAGAGGTTCCTAATATGCGTACATTTCGATGAACTGGTACTGTACCCAACACCCCCCGAAAGTTCACCCCAAAATGCATTTGGCTTGAATTTTCGGGGGACTTAGCAGTGCGATAAGTCCATGCTAGGGGGAAATCCAAAAATACTATTGAAGATACCTGAGTTCAGTTCATACAATTGACCCTGCAAATAAAACAATATATATCCAGCTTGACATTGAGGTCCTCTAGTGACTTCGACATGGACTATATTTAGAAATTCTAAGGTCAGGTCCCTATATGCATGCTCTTTGAGTTCTAAAAGGTGGCTCATACCACCTGTAGCAAACAACCAACGAATATCATTCAACATTCCCAATCGAGCTAACAAATCCTCATCATAGTATCTAGTTACTACTACTACACGTTCATTTAAACAATTATACCTTGCAACATGATCAGGATAAGTCAAACTAAGAGGGTGAAGAATGTTACCTCTAGCATGTAGATTAGTTAGCGTTCGGGAAGTACTTTGAGGTTGGGGTGGTGCTTGACTTGATGAACCAACCTCCTTGGTACTCCTCTGCCTTTTAGTTGGTGAAATGGTTATAAAACCTAACCAAAAACAAAACTAAAACCAAAAATAAGGACCAAAACCTAGAAAATTGAAGAAAATAAGTAAAAATGTGAAGAAGTAGAGAGAGAAAAGGATGGGTATGGTAGACGAATAAATGTGAGATGAATTTGGAAGAAGAAGAAGATAAGAGATGAGATTTTGTGAATGAAATGGGGAGATTAAGAAAAAGGGAGGAATTTGGTCTGAAAATGAAGAAAAATTGAGACGAATTGAGGAAGATTAAAGGTGTTGGTTATGGAGGTTTTAGAGAGAGATAATGGAGGAAGAGAGAGAAAGTGTCGAGTGAAGAAGATGAAGTGAGGGGAAAGGGAAACGACACCACGGTCAAAAACCTAGACGATGGCCCGTAGCTGCCCACTATGGACCGTAGGGCTCACTACGGACGGTCTGTGGTGTCTGCTGCTACTAGGTTTTTTCTTCCAGTGTTGAACCCCATGGTCGTATTGTTGGTTTTCCTGACCATGGTGCCAACATTTTTATTCATATATGAATATATTCTTTTCTCTTTCTTTTTTTTTATAACAACTTAAATTAATTTAAAAAATCAAAACTATGAAAAGGAAAGAGAAAGAAAGCCTGGGTTTCCTCCTAAGAAACGCTCTTTTAAGGTCAAGAGCTTGACCCTTGTTCTAGGCTTGGTCCGGATCAGCCTTATCGCGAACCACAGAGTCAAACTTCTTTAATTGAAGGTACCATCTTAACAATTCTGGCTGCAGGTCCTTCGTCTTCATAACCTGGTCCCAAAACACACTGTCTTCGCTCTCTTGGCCCATCAGACGGGCTGTCATCAAATTGCTTAACCCCTAAATCAAAATCAGCATCAAAACCTTCCAAAGGGGGCATAGAGTGAACAACTTGTGCAAACCTGCAATACGCACTTATCGAAGAATCATTAGAAATATGGGCCTCAATCTCGGGCTTGTTAGGTGGCATAGGAGCAGAAAACTCCACCCTAACATACCCTTGGTCAGGGTCCTCATATAAAATCCATTCAGAATCAAGAGGATCTTCATCATACAAGACATCCTCCATATCATACTCAGGGGAAAGAGGTAATGCATCCAATATCGAAGAATGAGGAGAAACTGCATCCTCCTTCCTATGACTAAACATAACAAACCTCCCCTCTACCTCGAAAGAAATATGACCCTCTCTTACATCAATATGGCAACCAACTATCGCTAAAATGGGGGCCACCATTAGTTCCAGGCATATCCACTACAATGAAGTCTTCTAACACCCAAATATCTCCTATACTGACTGGCACATCTTCTAACCTGCCTATGGGTTGTGTTACAGAACCATTAGCCAACTGTAGGGAAAAAGAGGCGGCCAGTAACAGTCCTCGGTGCAGCTTATGAAACAAACAATAAGGCATTATGCTGACACATGCACCTAAATCACATAGCCCTATCTCAATTTCTACCTTACCTACAACGCATGGGATAGAAAAACTACCTGGATTAGGAAGTTTAGGGGGAAAAATGATGGGGATCTTAATAGAATCATTATGTACAAATATGGCAGTCTTGCCACCATAGTTGCTCTCCTTACTACCAGCCATAGTTATCTCTCTACGCTCTTCATTTGGTTCTTCCTCAGAGTCAGTTAAGTCCTCACCATCCTCTTTCATGGTGACACAGTTACAATGCTCACAAGGCTTGGGTGTAGGCTTACTGGGAAGTCTATCTGGGGCATACATGAAAGAGCAGCTTTCTGGGCAATTTAGGCCTCTGATATCCTATTATGAGTTGTAAGCACATCAACCTTTAAGGCTAATTGCTTAATGTACTCATCTTGTTTCTGTTGTGCCATAAGTATGTTTTCCATCATTGGCTCTAAATTTGACTTTTGGGGCATCTGAGAAGGAAATGGGGGTCTTTGAAAACCAAGGGGTACTCTAGCATTCATAGAGGGCATATTAACAGTGTTTGGATTCGATTTATAATAGATATTCAAGTTATTCTTCCAACCTGGATTATAGGTATTAGAGTAAGGGTCATTGGTTGGTCTCCAGTTGAAATTTTAAACATAACTAACTTCACTAGGGTCCTGGAAAAAAGGACTCCCAACTTGACAGTTCAAAGATATGTGCTCAATTGAACCACAAATCTCACAAGGGGAAAGGGCACTAGAGTTTTCAGCATTAACATTCAGTTGGTCCAGTCTTTTAGTCATGGCATCTCCTTTAGCAGAAAGTAAAGTAAAAGCATCAACTTTAAGCTTACCTCTAACCCGCCTGGGTTGGGCTCGTTCAGTGGACCAGTGAAAGTTATTAAGCGACATCTCCTCAATAAGGTTATAGGCTTCATCCTTGGTCTTGCTCATGATAGTTCCTCTTGCCGCCGCATCAATAGTGGACTCACAGCTTGGGTCACACTGTTATAAAAGGCTTGGATAATCATCCAGCGTCGAAGACCCTGATGGGGGCACAAACGCATTAAATCTTGAAAATGCCCCCAGGCTTCATAGAGCGTCTCATCCTCTTTTTGCAGAAAGTTGGTGATTTGATTTCTCAGGCTCACCGCCTTGCTTGGAGGGAAGAATTTGGCGAGGAAAGATCTTGTTAACTCATCCCAAGTAGCTATACAACCAGACGACAAAGAGTGCAACCAAGCCCTCGCTTTATCCCTCAATGAGAAAGGGAATAAGCGCAAACGAATCGCATCACTAGAGACTCCGTTTAACTTTAGTGTATCTCACACCTCTAAAAAGATCGAGAGGTGTAGATTCGGGCCTTCCAAAGGGTTTTCGCCGAACTGAGATTGCTGCACCATGGAAATAAGTGTTGGCTTCAGCTCGAAGTTGTTGGCATCCACTGCAGGTCGAGCTATGCTTCAGGCGATCCCTTGGACTCCGGGAGTAACAAAATCACGAAGGGTCCTTCTTTCTTCACCCGCCATGTTGGAATTCCTTCTTGTCTCGCGCCTTTGTTCTTTGATCCTTTGCTTTTTCTTCCTTAAGCGAAAAATCCTCTCAATCTCTGGATCACGCCCGTACAAAATCAAACTTCGCTCAAACTATGAAAAATTCATGCAAGCACTTTCCAACGCAATTAAACAGGAAAAAGAAAAATAATAAGAAAACAAAACAAAATAAAATAAAAATGCTTAGTCACATTCGTAAGACAATACACAATAGCTAGAAATTTAGTTCCCGACAACAACGCCAAAAACTTGATGAACATTGCCGCAAGCACACAGGTGTTCGTAGTATAGATAAAAGATATCGTTCCTCAGGGACTAAAGTAATCTATCGAGCCTAGTCTTGTCAAAATATGCTAAGCAAAACTCAATTTCAAGTGGATTCGAGTAACTACTGCAAACAAACTTGTCTAAATCAATAAGGGAAAAACGTCTAGGAATTTTTACAGCTATGGAAGATAATTGGATCAAAATGAATAAACATTTGCTATTCTCTAATTGGTTAATTATGAGGAATTGTAATCTTGTCAAGGAACTTTATCTATTCTTTCGAAATCAATCAAATTTTCCTAAACTAAGCAAACATTGTTCTTTCAAACTAATTTGACTTAATCCAAGTTTAATATATTCGATTACTTACTAGCCCTACTAACATATAAATCTCTCTTTTGAGATGAAGTTATACTATGCCTATACAAGCAGTCCAACAACCAAATGTCGTTTTTTGAATGTTTACTTGATTGTTTCAAGTGTGCAAGTAAATTTTGATCAAAATTCAACTCACAACATATCAAACACTTGATAGAACGAAATCAAACTAATCATGAAAATAAGCACAATTCCTTATAAATCAAAACATGATCCAATAACAATTCCATAAACTACTAAATTCCTAGACTAAGAAAACTACCCAGACATGATAAAAGATAAACTAACCAAAAAGATCGGTGAAATCTTGAGTGGAAGGGACTCGACTGAGATGGCCTTCACCAAGGGCTTTAGAACTACCTCAGGATCAAAACTCACTCAAAACTAAGTAAAGAAAAAAATTTTGAGAGAAAACAAACTAACCTAAACTAAACTTCTCTAATCCTACTTGCTTGCTTTGGATGCTCTTGGAGCTGCTCTTTCTTCGCTGAAGAACGTCCCTATTTATAGAACATTTTGATTGATCTCAGCCACACAGCCGAAGGAAAACGAAGAGGTAATAGTTACAAGCATAGCTCAGTGGGGTTCACCACGGTCTGACCGTGGTCTACGCTGGATCCGAATTTTTGCTCTTTCTTTGCTCTACGGTCAGGGCATAACGTGGATGACCATGGGGGAGGTCAAAATACAACCATTGAAGGGCAAATGCTGGGTAAAAAGACTAAAAATCCTATAAAACACATAAAACAACTATACCTAAGCATAAGTCGAGAATAGGAGAGTAAATAACATCATTAAGTACAAAATTCTCTTAAAAACGAGGCAAAATAGCCCTAAAAAGATGTACATATTAAGCACTTATCAATGATAAACAATGGACCCTAGTTACTAGGCGCAAGTCAAGGAAGCAAAGGCAAGCCAAACCACTACCACTTTGTCATGAGAAAAGTCAAGGAAAAACAATGTCTCCAGCCAATAAGGAGTGGGAAGTTCGGGTCATCCACCTACTTCACCAAAACCCGTCTATTGTAATTGCCTTAGGTGAATTCTTCCCAAATAGACTCTTTGACAAAGTGGTTCTCAACATGACTTCATGTCCCGAGTTTAATGATGAAAATGATAAGAAACATGAAGAACAGAGTTATAGAAAGACATTTCCTCTCAAAAGAAATGACAAGGTCTTCATTGTCCTAGAACCTTTACCAATGTACATGGGTTGCCAATAAATTGTTCATCTGCCAAAAGAGGTGCATCAACAAATTGTTGTTGCTATTTTCCATGCAAAACTATATGCTAACAAGGTGAAGGATGTACCACTCACGAGTAGTACTACCCAATGTGCGCCTGTAATACTATCATGACATTCACTGGGGATGACTTATTATTAGGCTCTAAACCACATACTCACCCGTTGTTTGTTACTGGATACATTTAGGGGCAAATTGTTAAGCGAATTCTAGTGGATAGTAGTTCAGTAGTCAACATCATGTCAAAATCTACTATGAACGATTTGGTTTCACCTTTGATGTTTGCTAGAATTAAGATAGGTGAGATGTGATCAAGCTTACCATTCTCATAAGAAAGGGGTTTGGTGTTAAGCTGCATTGGCAAAATAAATAAAGTCCCATTCCTTTACATATGAAGCATTTTTCTACTTTGACTATGAAGACGGATGACTCTCTAAAAGAAAATAGGCGTACCCTATTTCTCTCTAGCCATGGAGCTAATGTTAGCTCAAAAGAGATGAACAAGCTTATTCTAACCACATCACAGTTCAAGTGGTCAATGACTAGGATTTTGAAATAGAACTCGCTGAAGCACCAGAAATTTTAGAAGATGGGGAGCAAGCCACAATTGATGAGCTAAAAGAGATGAATCTCGGATTTATTGAAGAACCCCGCCCTATCTATGTGAGTGTCATAATAATGCCCAACGAGGAAGAATAGTATTTCAAGCTCCTCTACGAATAGAACGATGTGTTTGAATAGAGTTACACGGAAATTTCTGGGTTAGAAATGACATTTCACCCAAAAAGAAACCTCAACGGTGTTTTCGCCTCGAGTTCATTGATGAAATTGAAAAGGAGGTAAACAAATTCATTGATGTTGGGTTCATACGCGAGGTGCAATACCCAACCTAGATGGAAAAGCTCATCCCAGTAAGGAAGAAAAGTGGTGAACTTTGTATTTGTGTGGATTTTTGAAACCTTAATGATGCATGCTTAAAACATGACTTTGCCCTTTGAGTCGCTGAACTCATGATTGAGGCTACCATTAGTCATCAAGCCTTATCCTTTATGGATTACAATGCAAGCTATAACTAGATTCAAATGACATTAGAAAATCAACAGGCCATAATGCTTCGCACATTAAAGGACATCTTTTGTTATAAAGTGATGCCTCTTGGCTTAAAAAATACTGGAGCAACCTATTAAAGGGTGATGCAAACTATTTTTTATGAATATTATACAAAAATGTGGAATGCGATGTGGATGATCCAGCGGTTAAGTCAAAAAAGCGTTTAGATCATTTGTAAGATCTCCGACAGATATTTGAAAGATTAAGAAAATGCTAACTAAAGATGAATCTACTAAAATGTGCATTTGGTGTTACATCTTGCAAATTCCTAGGCTTTGTCATCCAACATGCATGGATCCAAATTGACCAAGCTAAGATAAATTTAGTCGATACATGCCCCTACCAAAGAACCTCAAAGAACTTCGGGATTTGCAAGGATGCTTGGCAAATATAAAAATGTTCATATCAAACCTCACTAGTCACTGTCACCCTTTCAGCCTACTCATGAAAAATGGAAGTAAACAAACTCATCGATGCTGGGTTCATTCGTTGTCACACTAAAATGCAAGGAAATGCTTGGGTTAAATCTGAAGGTTGCTTATTCACCACTTGTCCATTAAAGAGGGTGTTTCACCTAAAAAGCAACTTCAACGACATTTTCAGCCCGAGTTGGCACCTAACATAGATAAGGAAGTAAATAAACTCATTGATGTTGGGTTCATACATGAGGTGCAATACCCAACTTGGATTGCAAACATCTTCCAAATAAGGAAGAAAAAAGACCAACTATGTATTTGTGTGGATTTTCAAGACTTTAATGATACATGCCTAAAAGATTAATTTTCATTTCCAGTCACTAAACTCATGATTGATGCTACCGCTGGTCACGAAGCCTTATCCTTCATGGATTGCACTGCAAGCTATAACCATATTCAAATGGCATCATCAGATTAAGAGGTCATAGTGTTTGGCACATCGAAGGGCATCTTTTGTTATAAAGTGATGGCCTTTGGGTTGAAAAATGAAGGAGCAACTTATCAAAGGGCGATGCAAACTATTTTCGAAGACATGGTACACAAACATTTGGAATGCTATGTGGTTGATCTAGTCGTTAAGTCTAAAAGATAATAGATCATTTGCAAAATCTCCGGTAAATCTTCGAAAGATTATGAAAATGTTAAGTAAAGATGAATCCGCTAAACTGCGCACTTAGTGTCACATTTGGCAAATTCTTAGGCTTTGTCATTCAACATAGAGGCATCGAAATTGACCAAGCTAAGATAGAAGCAATTCGAGACAAGCCCCACCAAAAAGCCTCAAAGAACTTTGGAGTTTGCAAGATGTTGGGTGTATATAGAAGGTTCGTATAAAATTTCGTTGGTCGATGTCATCCTTTTAGCCATCTCATGAGAAAAGGAGTTCCTTTTGAATGGGATGACTCATGTCAAAAGGCTTTCGATAGCATCCAAAAGTACTTGTCAAGTATCCCGGAATTGAGGGCACCTGTTTCTGGCAAGCCTCTCATACCTTACATCACAACTCAAGAATGTTCATTTGGAGCATTATGTGCCCAAGAAAACCCTGAAGGCAAGGAGAGAGCTACCTATTACTGAAGTCGGACATTGGTTGGGATTGAACTTAACTTTTCACCAATTGAAAAGATGTGCTTGGCTCTTATGTTGTTGTTCAAAAGTTGAGACATTATATGCAAGCTCACACTGTGCATGTTATCTCCAACCCAATTAAGTACATTTTGTCAAGGCGATTTCTGAATGGATGACTTGTAAACGTTGGTAAATTTCTTAGTAGACCGTTCAGTTCTTGATAATTGAGAACTCAATGATGACCTTCCTAGGGTGGAGGTATTCTTTGTCGGTGTCCTTCCACCTTGGGAAATGAACTTTGATGGTGCTGCACGACGTGATGGGACGAGAGTAAGAGTTGTACTTATCTCAGCTCAGAAGCATATTTTTTCATATTCATTTGCGCTAACCCAACTGCGCTTCAACAATATGGCTGAGTATCAAGCGTTCATACTAGGCCTTCAAATGGCAATTGAAATGGGGATCAAAGACCTTGATGTCTACGATGACTCACAATTGGTCATTAATCAACTTTTAGAAGAATTTGGAGTCAAAAAAGATGATCTTATCTCATATCATAAGCATGCCTTATTAATGTTGGATTGGCTTGAAACTGTTAAGTTAGAACATGTCCGTATGAGTGCCAACAAGATGATTGACGTAGCTGCAAATCTTGCAGCCACTTTGGCACTGATGGTAGAAGGGAACATCATTGTTCAAGTTTGTGGGCAATGGGTTGTTACATCATCCGTGGACGAATCTGAAAAAGAAGCCAAAGTAGTCTATTTGTGAGACAGACGATGAAGATTGGTGCAGGCACTTATTAAGTACTTGAAACACGGGAAGTTGTCAAATGATGTGAGACATAAGACAGAAATCCAACGAAGCATATCATGCTTCCTTTATTACAAAGGAACATTGTACCAATGCTCTTTCCTCGGTCTTTGGCTACGATGTCTCGATGAGAAAGAAGGAAAACAAGTAATTGAAGAAGTACATGTCGATGTGTGTGGGGACCCAACTACATGATCGCGTCAAAAGAATATGTTATTATTGGCCCACCATAGTGCATGATTGTATCGACTATGCAAAAAGGTGTGTTGCATGTTAGCTCAATGCTAACTCCATTCACCATCCTCCAGAACTGACTCCATCCAACCATAGCGTCTTGGCCCTTTGAGGCATTGGGGCTTGATGTTATAGGACCTCTTACTCCTAAATCTTTTGCTAATCATTTGTACATCTTAACCGCCATTGACTATTTCTCTGAATGAGCAGAGGTGATTGCATTAAAGGAAGTTAAAAAGAAGAATGTTGTTGCCTTCATTGGGACACACATCATTTATCGATATGGTGTGTCTTTATATATTATCACAGACAATGGAAAACCATTCATCAACAAATTAATGACTAACCTTTGTAAGAAATTTAACTTTGCCTAAGACAAGTCGTTAATGTACCATGCACTTGCAAATGTTCTAGTAGAAGCTTTCAACAAAATGTTCTGTAACCTACTAAAAAAGGTGGTGTCGAAATTCAAGAGAGGTTGGCATGAGAAACTCGGGGAGGTTCTTTGGACATAACGAACCACATATAGGACATTAACACAATCGACTCCTTATGCTCTAGCATAAGGAGTGGAAGTCGTCCTACCATTGAAAATTCAAATTCTATCATTGTGCATAGTTATGCAATAAAGTTTGAATGAAGATAAACATCACCAGCTTGGCTCGGCAAAGTTGGAGGCCTTGAATGAGGAGACATTTCAAGCCTAGCAAAAATTATAATGTTGTCAGGCTCATATGACTCGAGCATCTAACAAAAAGGTATAACTACATTCGTTTTAAGTTAGGGATTAGGTGCTTGCACTAAAGAGGCCAATTACCGTGACTAAGAAGACCAGAAGCAAATTCATTCCCAAATGTGAGGGACCTTATGTTGTTTATGAGGTATACATAAATAGTGCCTATATGATATCAGATGGACAAGGGGTTCGAGTTGGGCCAATAAATGACAAGTTCTTGAAGTGCTACTATCCTTGAGGAAAATGCTTAACTAGCTCCTGAACAAGAACCCCAACCGTTCACATACAAAACAAAACAAAATAAAAAATCTTTCTACTACTGGCCACAAGAGTATAAACGGTGAATGGAAAAAAACCAAAAAAAAATTCTTCGTACTACTCTTGGCTTACAAGAGTATAAACTGTGAACAACAAAACAAAACAAAAAAAAGTCCTTTTTACTGCTCCTAGCCCACAAGAGTCTAAACTGTGAATGATAAAACAAACAAGTGAATAATACTTTGTTGAACTATGAGATGACTCCATCTTGTTAGAAATTGCAAGTTTTCATAAGGACGTATGTAGTTTGGTGAATAAATCGCTAAGTACATGCAAACATAATACAAAAAATGGAAGGTGGGGAGCAACCAAATGTCTTTCGTATGATAGAGACCATAATGCTTATTACAAGAGTTCAATACACATGAAAAAAAAAGAAGGAACAAACTAGACGACGTAGTAAATCAGTTGAATTCCATCTAAACATTAGGGTTAAGTGACGATTGCATCTCGAGCATAATCTATTCATGTCTCTTTAACTCCTTTATATCATTTGGTGATAAAGTGAGCACAACTTCAATGCCAGCAAGAACCTTAGATTTCGCATCAACTTCCTTATCAGCAGTTCTTAGTAGAGTTGATTTAGCCTGGATATTATTCTATAGCTAGTGTTTTTCTTCCCGGGCAATGCGAAGTGCTTCCTCTAAGTGAACAATTTCATGCAGTGCTCCTTTCTGCTTCTCTGTCGATGCATCAAGATCTATACAAACCATGGTCAGATGGGATCGTGTGAATTCAACCTGCTTAGTGCAGATAGCCTTCTCCTTCCTACATCATTAAGATGACGACGCATGGAAGCTAATTTATTTAATGATAAAAAGGTAGATACACGCTTCCAAAGTCCTCGACCTTCTTTTTCAAGGGGTTTGGGTCCCCGCAATGTCGCTCAATTCCCTTATACATCATTGAGGCTACATGGATTTTAGCTTCCACCCATAAAATTTCATATTTTTCAAATCAGTCAAATACTCGGACCCCATTGCTCTCATGGCACCACTGATGATGCTCTGAGAGCCAGGTCTTGGGCAACAAGAATGGCAAGGGTAGCAACAACACAAGGAGGTCATCCCTTTTGAACCTCTAGGAATAAGAATGTCTACAGCAACAGTGGGCAATCTTCTCGCAGATACTTCAAGAGAATTTGCCCATCAACTGAATGTTGGTTGTTAGTAGGTGAGGCATGCAAAGCTTCTGTTCCTCTTAAAGCTGAACCTATAACCATGTAAGGTGATGTCAAACTTCTCACAATAGCAATATCCTTGACTATTACAGGATGTGTTCTAGGCATTGATGATTTTACCATAAGGCTAACTTGCTCAAGTAGTCATTCATCAACAACAGGTGTAGCCTCTTATACTAGGTCAAACTCGACAATCTGAAGAAAACAAAAGAGTAAACAAAATAAGTCGTTTCTTGCATTAAAAAAAAAATAAATAAAAAGAAAAAGAAAATGGTATTTAAAAGGCAAAAGGAGCGAGTGTACATCATCAAGGGTGGCTTGTTCGGTAGAACAACTCTCGACATCATTAAAGAATCTCCCCAAGGTTTACTGTAGCATCTCTTAGAATCGCGGTCTCACGCGTTTTGGACCCTCCATGTCTGAAATTCATCTCAGAGCTTGGTTCGCTGGCATGCTGTCACTGCCTTCCACTAGATTCTGCTTTCTATTAGTACGGCAAATGCTCGAGGGCTCACAAGCGCCATCCAAGGACTTTTGTTCCTTAGCATTCTAGCATTCCGTAGGATCTTTCCCTTTCTTCCCCTTTGGGAGTTTTCGATGAGCCAACTTCCGCATTGTTCTCTTGTTTGGATGAGTTGGCTTCTGTACTATTCTCAAGGATGGAGACACTAGTTCTAAGGTCATTAATAGTCACCTTAGACCTCCAATTCTTATATGCTGAAGTAACATATTGACTTAGTGTCAAGGAGCGACAGGGTAAAACACCTTGAGACATACTCCATAAAAATAAGAGCCCCTTCTAATATCGAAGAGCATCTTCATATGACACTGCTCAAGTATGAGGATCCTTAAGAAGCACCTTGGCAAATTCCTTGGCAAAAGCCAAATTGTTTGCTAAACCAATATGGGTTGTAGGGTTCAACATAGAAAGTTGGGGCACGACAAATAGGAAGGAAGCCATCTTGAAGGGATATTAAGTAACTGACCTTGTCTTTATCTAACTCACCATTATCAAGAAGGGTCTCCGATCGATTAGGAAAAGAGGATGCTTGCGTTTTGGTTTTTCATAAACCCTAGCCATACCTACTACACAAGGAGGAGAGAGTGGCGGTAGGCAGGTGGTGTGGCAGCCCGCTAGTGGTGTGGCAGCCGGCTGGTGGCCTGGTGGTGGGTAGCGAGGCAGCTAGTGGAGAGAGATAGAGTGTGGCGTGAAACAAGGAGAAAGAGGGAGGGTGTGCATGAGAGAAGGAGGAACAAAGAGACGGAGTGACTAATTTGGAGGCTAAGAAAATACCCCTCTAGGGTTAGGGTTTGGGTGGAAAAAAGAAAAAAGAGAGAGAAAAAGAAAGAAGGAATTTCTTACTTCATAAAATAGTTTTCCTTAGTATTTTCCGAACATTTAGGTGCAAAGAATCAAAAAATCCTTGCAGTCTTTGGCTTGGATTGACTAACTAAAATCGTAAACATATATCCTTAAACTACCTATAAAAATCAAATCACCTTTCGGGCTCAAGCATTCTAAGTTGAGTCGTCTAGAAAAGCAAACAAAATGAATATTAAAAAAAATTGCAAATTTTTGGGGTTTTGCACTCTACCCCCGTTAAGGAAGTTTCGTCCTTGAAACTTCGCACATACTTGGGTAGTCAAATGAGTGATGATACTTGGATCGCATTTCTTGTTCCGGTTCCCAGTTATCCTCCGATGCCTCATGATTAGCCCAAAGGGCCTTCACCAGTGGCGTTGTCTTCTTACGGAGTTATTTTTCTTACGAATTCTTGATACGAATTGGTTTGTTCTTGGTCTTCCTACAATTATAAGGGGTCCGTTTGATAACACGGGAGGGGTCATGGATATACTTGGGTAACTGTGATACATAAAAGACATTATGTACCCTTGGTAATTCAGGTGGTAGCTCTAACCAGTGGGCTACCTCCCCAACTCGCTAAATGATGGAATATGGCCCAAAGTATCTAGGACTAAACTTGTCTGTCATGCCAAACCTCGTAATGCTCTTGGTTGGAGACACTCTAAGGAAAACATGGTCTCTCACCTCGAACTCGAGAGGCTTATAACTTTTGCCCACGTAGCTTTTCTGATGGCTTCGAGCTGCCTTCATTTGTTCTTATATTATCCTAACCTTTTGAGCAGTAACTTGGATTAGGTCGAATCCAAATGGTCAACACATCATCAATCTCCTGTTGACACAGTGGGGTTCTTCATCTTCTGCCATACAACACTTCATAAGGGGCCATCCTAATACTCAAATGATAACTATTGTTATAGGAGAACACGATTAGTGCCAGTTACTCGTCCCATGCTTTCTTGAAGTCTAGCGTGCAAGCTCATAGCATATCTTCCAGGGTTTGAATTGTCCTCTTAGCCTGCTCATTTATAGCTGGGTAGAAGGTTGTACTAAAATGTAGCAGTGTCCCAAATGCCTCTTGTACCTTCTGTTATAACCTAGATTGGAATCTTATGCCTCGATCTACAACTGTAGAACTTGGTACCCCATGTAATCGAACGATCTCCTGTAGATAACCACAGGCCAATTGATCTAGTGTCCATATGTTCCTCATTAGCATAAAGTGGACTGTCTTTGTGAGGTAGTCCAGGATTACCCAGATTGCATTATTCTTTCTCTGGGTTGGTGATAATCCCACAACAAAATCCATTGAGACTGAGTCCCATTTACACTCAGGAACCTCAAATGGTTGCAAGAGGCCTGTGGGTCTTTGGTGTTCCATTTTCACCTGTTGATAGGTAAGACATTTAGCCATGTATTCTATTACCACCTATTTCTTGTTACTCCAACAGAAGGTCCGCTTCAATTCCTTATACAGTTTGTTTCCGCCAGGGTGTACTAAGTGTGGGTTCAACGTGCCGGGTGCCTTGAATTTCCTTAATAAGGGTGGGTTGTACTTCCAAGGTATAAAGCATAGGTTTGTTCCTCCTTGTCACTACATTGATTTCCAACTTCTTAAAGCCCTCGCATAAATCTCTGGGTAATGCCAATAAGTAGCTAAGGGTTGGGTATGGTCTGCGACTTAAAGCATGGGCTGTGACTTAATGCATCAGCTATCGCATTTGCTTTCCCTAGGTGGTACTGAAAGTTTAGGTCATAATCCTTAAGGAATTCTAACCACCTTGTCTGCCTCGGGTTTAAATCTCTCTGTGAAAGTAGGCACTTTAGACTTTGGTGATTGGTAAAAATCTCACAGCGTACCCCGTACAAGTAATGCCTCCAAATCCTCAGTGCAAACACCACTGCTGCCAATTCTAAGTCGTGAGTCAGACAATTCTGCTCAGGGGTCTTTAATTGTGGGGAGGCATAGGCTATGACACAATTTTTTTGCTTCAACACACAACCTAATCTGTTTTTAGACTCGTCGGTATATAACACAAAATTTTCATAGTTGGTGGTTAATGCCAATACAGGTGCACTAGTTAACCTCTTTTTAAGCTCTTAAAAGGCTTCCTTGAACTTGTGAGTCCACTCATACTTAGTGGTTTTCTTCGTCAAGTTAGTTAGAGGCATTGCAATCTTAGAGAAGTTTTGAACAAACCTACGATAATAACCTGCTAACTCCATAAAAGTCCTCACTTCAGTTGCATTCTTGGGTCTAGGCCACTGGGTTACAACTTCTATCTTTTTAGGATCCACAGAGATTCCCTCTCTGGACACCACATGCGCCAAAAATGCCACTTTCCCTAGCCAAAACTCGCACTTCCTCAACTTCACACACAACTTATTTTTCCTTAGCACTTCTAGGATCATTCTTAGGTGATGGGTGTGATCCTCCGGTGTCCTTGAATAGATCAATATATTGTCTATGAGTATCACTACAAATTGATCTAGATAAGGTTTAAAGAACCTATTCCTAAGGTCCACAAGTGCCGTTAGGCCGTTGGTAAGCCCAAAAGACATCACTACTTACTCTTGGTGTCCATATCCAGTGTGGAAGGTTGTCGTGGCTATGTCCTCCTCCTTGATATAGAGTTGGTAGCCAGATCGAAGATCTATCTTGAAAAATGTCTCTGCACCCTTTAACTGGTCGAGGAGGTCATCTATCTGAGGCAATGGATAACGGTTCTTGACGGTTATCTTGTTAAGCTCTCGGTAATCGATAAAGGGATGGTTATAAGGTTGGGATAGACACTAGTTGTTAGTTAAAGCAATGGTTATAACCTTTAGCAATGCATTCGAGTGTATGATAAATGGATCCTTACATTTTTGATAGATTTTGAGCTTCTTATGCTATAGGAGTTCGATTCATCTTTTCACCCGAGACCCTAATCATTTTGGTGTGGCTATGTTATTGGCAGGGATGCTCTGAATATGTTTTAGAGTAAGTCCCTAACCATCTATAAACACAGTGAATAGGGAAAATGGCTTCCAACTTATTCAAGCTTTGAGCCATGGAAATTCTATTCAATCCTCGACAAATGTTGGCAAAGGTAGGAATTGACAAGTTTACGTGTTGCCCATGAGCAAGTTTGCTTGCAATTAAAAATACGCTTAGGCGAATAATGCACACTTCTTTAAGTTGTAGCACAAAGAAGGACAATCGGCAAGATAAAAGGGCTTCAAGGTAGATTCTTTGATCAATGCTTCGGGAATGTTGAGTGTAACAAAAAGATCCTTATTCCTCTTGGTTAGTGCTGAGTGAGGAGCACTTGTACAAGATGGATAAGTGTATGCTAGAGCTTTGACCTGCTTCCTATTGCCATGATGAGAAGGGTTGTATAAATCTGTGACCCACGAAACTAGAAGTATATCCACTCAAAAATAGGAAACTGAACAATACCGTTAACATCATGACATAGTCGATAGAATGTATAGAACAAGAAAGTGCAAGTCGTTGGAATGTTATTATCCCCATATCCTACAAAAAAAAGCTCTTTAGTAGATGGAATGGCTTCTTCATGAAAAGAACCATAGGTGGGGATTTCATTTATAATCCGCATGTCCCATAAAGAGATTTGTACGTCGCCACTCTATGTGCAAACACTGTTAGTAGTATGACACTATAACTTGCAAAATCCATCATGTCATAGAAGAATAATTGCAAAATGACACTATAACTTGCAAAATCCATCATATCATAGGAGAATAATTGCAAAATCCTTTGAAAATAGTGAGACACATGTCATACGAGAATAAAGATGTATACAACCCATCATAGAGCCCCCAATCCAAGGTTATAAATTTCATTTAGTTTCATTGGGCACACGGCAAAGCATTCTGTATCGACTCTAAAATAGCACACAACAACCTCACCAATGTACCCCGAAAACCTCGGAAACCTCCGACGACATCGTGGCATACCGCTAATGTCAGACCGAACAATGTTGTACCGCTAAATTTTTAACTTTGAATTCACACTTCCTAGCCAAAGAGAGCAGATTAAATGCCTAGAGGCTCATGGACCCTCAGCTCTTGATGATGGGCCAACTTCGTTGCCACGCCAGCGTTCAACATTATTTTTTTATAGCTAAGTGTGTGCTCAGTTTTGAGCCGAATTAGCGATGTGGGACTTTTGACTAGCTCGGAAGCCATTGCAACTGCAATGCTGGTTTAGTTTTTTTTTTTTATTCTTTTGATAACTCTATTATCGTATATTTGAATTAGGAATTATTTTAAACATTTCTCCTTAAAGTATCAGATCGTGTTATTTATTTCCACAGACTATACTATTTTCAAAAATAGCAAAATTATCTATATTTTAAAACATAATCCCTATTTTTAGGGTCTGATGCAGAACAAACGGTATTAGTATGAGGTGTACAGTTTCACTTAAAAATGGGTACATGTCTCGGTATGATATTAATAACTTTGCCCCAATCGGTAAGTTTCTCTTTATTACAGCCAAAAACATCTTCGAGCTATTCCTAATATCATGGAATGAAAAAATTATCAAAGAAGCAAGGCGAGAAATTGCCCAAGGATAGTATTCCATTCATTATGCGATGGCATAGAAAGGATGTTGCTTGTTAAGAAGGGATTGAGTTGCAAATAATGGCAACTTGAGCTTCAGGACTCTTAGAGATGAAATGACTCTATTTGCACTATATATGTCATGAGTAGATGCTACATTCCAACATGAGTTCGCAAGGTTACTATCAAGTAGATAATGTTTGGATGGTAACTGTTTTGGCATGTCTTCTCGTAGAGTCAGATGTTCTTCAATTGAATCATCTTCTTTGTCCAGGATTGTGAGAATTGGCTTTCTTTGTATGAGGATGAGCCCAAGGTATGCACCATGCTAGAGGAAGAAGGCAAGTCGACTCTAAGTAGATTAAGTAGGGGTGTCTCTTATGAAGAGTCAAATTTGAGAGGAGAAATGATTTCTCTTCTCAAAATGCAACATCACTTCATCATCTAATTGAGGAGTAATTGATTCTGCGGTTTCCTTTAAAAAAAATAAAAGAAGAAGAAGAAACATTAAGTTAAGTTCCCAAAAATCTGCAAATTTGCAAGACCAATCGAAAGTAGTATAATCAAGTCTACTTACTAATCTCTACATAGTCACATAAAAAACACAAAGAGAGCTTAAAAAGGAGAAGAAACAAGGGACGTTTAATTGGGTATTCAAGGCCAAATGCTGCATTTTCCATTCTCCTCTGTGGTTAATCAACATAAAATCAAGAGGAAGAACAGTACCAAGTTTGCTACTCTCTACGGAAAAAAGAGGATGCATCAGTTCCAGAAATTGATTCGGCAGCTACAAAAGATGAAGAAAGTGAAAAAAAAAATTACCATAGAAGGAAATCATAGGGTAATGCAAAATCAATAGTCACAACTAAGTAGTTCATAAGAACTCACGTACACTGAACAGTTGACGCAGATGGATTAAGAGCAACGTATGGGTGAATTTATATAGCAATTGGCCAATCAAGTTTCTTACTCCTACTCCAATTGTAATATCAGAAATCCTATCCTTGTGAATTGTTGATCACAAATTGCTAATGATACTTTATCATAGATCCTCAAGCAAGATTATCACAAGGGGGTAAAAAGAAAAAAGTGAAGGCAAGTTTGTTTGCATCTACTCGAGTGCTCCAGGCAACCCCACCATGTTCGAGACTTCAAAAAAGAAACAAAAAAACAAAAGGAAGAAAAACGAAAAAAGGGAAATTGAAGCCTAAAATGGTTTTTCCAGCTCGTGAAGGTTTATTCTAGAAGTCAATGAAAAGGAATCTAGCTTGTTCATCCAATGTGAGGCCAATCCATTACATTTGGGTTTCGTTTAAAAAAATGGCTCATCACTTATGATGGCAATTCAAACCCAAACCCATTGAGGCTCTGTCCTTTTCGTGGTTTGATGAACCCAACCTACTCTTTCTCATACTCACTTACTTCTTCCCCTTTTCCCACACTTAAACAAAAATACAACTCCTTTCCACTCTCACCCACTCCTTCCCCCCCTTTCCCACACTCCTTCATTCAACTACCCAACTTCATTCAACTCATTTCAACTCCTGCCCCCTCTCACCTATCCTTCCCCCCCTTTCCCACACTTAAAAAAAAAATATCACTCTTACCAACTCTTACCCACTCCTTCCTGATAGAAAAATTTGGTTGAACGTAGTACAGGATAAACCAAGTAAATCGTGAAAAGGAACATTGTCCTTAAGACTTATTTTTTGTACCACAAATAATCTTATGGATAATCTACTTGGTAAAAACAAGTGTGTGTTTCAAGGTTCTCTCAAAAGTTAATCGATGAGGGTGTTGCAGTCACTCACATTGATTTTTTGTCTGTGATTATGATTTTACTCTTCCTTATATAGAGGAGTGATCATGCCTGAAGAGGCACCAAAAATGGATAGGGCGGTTAAATCTTGAAGAAGTACCATACTTATCCACCTTTTCACCAAAAGGATTGGATAAGGTGGGTAAACCTGAAAGGGCATCATGCTTATCCACCTTTTAGGATAAGCACTATAAAAACCTGCCTTTTTTATTTTATTCTTGGAAAATTCCAACAATCCCCCGCCTTTTCCAAGAGATAGAACAAACCCCCGCCATTCTAACAAACACACAATCACAACCGAGAACACAAAGAGATTTATGCATAAGAGAAGTATCTCCCGATTTGAACTTCCATTTAGTGAAATATAATTTCAATTAATCTGAATGTAAATAGTAGACAAGTCTTTGAACTATTCATCCTCTTTGATTAAGTGGATATATTTCACACACAAATCTCATTACACACTTAAAATTTGACACTATTATCCGGCCATGTGTCCATATCCATCATGAGTGCATCAAGCCAAGCCCTGTTGTTCTTTGAAGCGGCCACACTTCACACTCACTTAGGTAAACCTTAGAAATATGCTCCTGTAACACAAGCCATTCAATCAAGATCTATTAAGAGTATAAAACTCACCCTCTTATAACATTACAGTACTCAAGCACTCTTACCTCGGGATAAAATATATTAGTGCTTCCAATCACTATGCAAGGTTGTCACTTATTGAACTTAGAACGTGATGTCATACCACGAATTATGTTGAGGCTTCCTTGCTAGTAATTGTAGATATGCGCTTAAGTCCCATCCCCCTTGATGTTCTCAACACCAAGTCTCTTGCTAGACCCTTAGTTAAAGGATTTGCAAGATTCTCATTTGTTTGCACATAATTACCTGTGATCACTCCATCTTTGATCAACTGATGGACATAGGCATGTCTAAGTCCAATGTGCCTTGATTTTTCGTTATAGACATGACTATAAACCTTGGATAGTGTGGTCTGGCTATCATAAAGTATGGAGAGTGGCGACATTGGTTTTGGCCATAAAGGCACTTCCAATAGCAAATTCCGCAGCCACTCTGCCTCCTTGCTGGTTGCAGCCAAAGCCACAAACTTAGCAGCCATGGTGGAGTCGATTATGCAGGTTTGTTTCTTGGATGCCCAAGATACTACCCCTCCACCAAGCAAGTATATATAACCTAATGTAGAGGCATAATCCTCCTTATCAGTTATCCAACTTGCATTTGAGTATCCTTCTAAGACCGAAGGATAACCTGAATAACACAGAACATAATCTTGAGTTTTCTTTAAGTATTTCAAAACTTAACGTATTGCATGCCAATGAAACTGACTAAGGTTACTAGTATATCGACTTAACTTCCTAACAACAAATACAATATCTGGCACTGTACTTGTCATGGCATACATCAAGTAACCTATGACCTTTGCATACTCAAGTTGTGCGATAGGTCTCCTACTGTTTCGAGCCAACTTATACGTTGGATCGAAAGGAGTGGCCACTGGGGAGCAATCTTTGTAATTGAACCTCTCAAGCACTTTCTCAATACAATGAGATTGGGACAAGTGGATTCCATCATTATTTCTAATGATCTTAATACCGAGTATAACATCGGCTTCTCCCATGTCTTTAATGGAGAACTTGGAAGTAGAAAACACTTGGTTTTCTCTATTTTCTTTAAGTCAGTGCCAAAAACTAGCACGTCATCAACATATAAGCATATAATCACACTTTTTCCATGTTCAAACTTAGAATATACACATTTGTCAGATTCATTGATACTAAACCCATAAGATAGCACTACTTCATCAAACTTTTGATGCCATTGTTTAGGTGCTTGTTTTAGGCCATACAATGATCTTATGTGTTTGCATACTTTGTTTTCTTGGCCTGAAACAACAAAACCTTTTGGTTATTTCATGTACACCTCTTCCTCTAATTCACCATTTAAGAATGCTGTTTTCACATCCATTTGGTGAATTACTAGCCTTTGAATTGCAGTAAGAGCAATGAGAACTCTTATGGTTGCAATCCTAGTCATCGGTGCATATGTGTCAAAGTAGTCAATACCATATTTTTGGCTAAAACCCCTTATGACCAACCGAGCTTTAAACCTTTCTATGGTACCATCTAATTTTCTTTTTCTTTTAAAGATCCACTTTGATGTGAGAGGCTTACATCCCGGGGGTAAATCAACTAAGAACCATGTGTTATTTTCCATGATTGAGTCCATTTCATCTTGGACTGCTTCTTTTCAAAAAGAAGCATTTTGAGATTCCATAGCCTCTTTAAATGAGTTAGGATCCGAATCAATGCTATAAACATAGGGTATTTTATTTTCAATGGAATCCCTTGTTCCCTCTATCAAATAGACAAAGAAATCAGAACCACAGGATTTCTCCTTTCTAATTCATTTACTTCTCCTTACTTCAACTATGTCTCCTTGTTCTTGATCATTACTCGGAGTTATAGTGGTTGGAATAAAATCATTTGGTTTAGGAATTGAAGAGAATCTAGTTTCATCAAAAATGGCATCAATTGATTTTATCACGGTGTTAACCGTAATAGAAGCATTTGGTTCTATGACCAAAAATCTATAGGTTTTGCTATGTTCAGCATAGCCTATAAAGATGCACTCAATTCCTCTTTCTCCCAATTTTCTTTTCTTGGGTTCCGGTACTCTTACAATAGCCCTACACCCCCAAACTCTGAAATAACTCAGGTTTGGTTTTTTCTTATTTCATAATTCATAAGGAGTAATTGAATTCTTTTTATTAGGAACCCTATTTAGGATGTAGCATGCTGTGAGCATCACTTCATCCCAAAAGCCTTCACTTAAACCGGATTTAGAAAGCATAGCATTGATCATTTCAGTTAGTGTTCTATTTTTCCTTTCCACCACACCATTTTGTTGTGGTGTATAAGGTGCTATGACCTCATGGATTATACCGGTTGATTGAAAATAATTTGGATTATAATATTCACCACCCCTATCCGATCTTAGTCTTTTAATGAAGGTTTCACAATGCAACTCAGATTCATTCTTAAATATCTTAAACATGTCTAGTGCTTCACTTTTAGCATGTAAAAGGTATACTTGGCAATATCTTGTAAAATAATCAATGAAAGTGACATAGTATTTCTTTCACCCAAAAGAGGGAGTGTTATGAAAATCACCTAGATCACTATGAATTAATTCAAGTAATTTAGTGATTCTTTGAACAGTTGGAAAAGAACTTCTAGTGATCTTTGTTAACATGCATGTCTTACATTTCTCTATGTTTCCATCAAAATTAGGAATTAACTCAAGTCTCGACATCTCTTTTAATCTTTTATAATTAACATGTCCAACACGATTATGGCATAGAGAAGATAAAGAATACACAAGCACGTAAGCAGAATCATTCATCTTATTACCCCTAGAAGGAGTAATTACATTTAACTTTTAAACATGTCACCACTAGCATAACTCTTCCCCACAAAGTCACTCCCTTTAGACAGGATAAACTTATCGGCCTCATACACTTGTTTAAAGCCAAACTTATTAAGAAGAAAACCAGAAACAAGATTCTTTCTAACTTCCGGCACAAAATATACATCACTTAAAGTAAGAATTTTGCCAGAAGTGAAGACTAACTCTACTTGGCCTATTCCTTCAACATCAACAGTAGATGTATTGCCCATGTAGAGTACTTTTCCATCTTCAACCGACACAAGAGTCTTGAACAAAGAACGATCCTTACACACATGCTTGGAAGCACCCAAATCAACCCACCAATCATTGTCACTTTGAACAATGTTGATTTGATCATTGATCATGGCTACAAAGTTGTCCTTTGCCTTTGCCTTTTGGTTGTTCAAGCCATGTTTGCGATTCCAAATGGTACAATATCTTTTCTTGTGGCCTGGTTTGTTGCATTCCCAACAAACCACTTTAGCCTTCTTGTTGCTCTTGTTGGTGTTGTCTTTATTAGGCCTCTTCTTGTTTCCCTTTGGCACTTGACTCGACTCACCATCTTCAACAATATGAATCTTGGAGATATGCTCTTTTGACTCATCCTGCACACGTAACTCTTCTTCTATTCGAAGATGGTTAGCGAATTCCTCAAGTGACATTTATTCTTTCTTATGTTTTAAATTTCTTTTAGTGTCTTTCCAAGAGGGGGGAAGTTTGTCCACTATAGAGGAAACTATAATAGTCTCATCCATGTGTATTTTATGTTGCTTGAAGTGACTTAGGATTCGTTGAATTTCATGCAATTTATCGAGAACAGAACGTCCTTCGACCATCTTATAGTTATTAAATTGACTTACAAGGAAATTCTTGCTAGAGGTATCTTCTGTCAAATACTTGTTCTCTAGCGCCTCCCATAATTCCTTTGCCGATTCCATGCCTTGATAGACATCGAACAAGGCGTCCGACATATGTCCTCGACAAATGTAGTCATCGTTCTCAAACTTGGATCTTCGTCGGGCTTGCTCCAAAGTCTTATTTTCCATCTCTATTGGGTATGGAGTGTTGAGTACATACACGACCTTCAAAGTTGTAAGAAGGAAATGCATCTTCTTTTGCCAGCGCCGGAAGCCCACACCCTCGAATTTGTCCAACTTCTGAAAGTTGGATGTCATTTCACGAATTGACGCCATCTCAAATAAGTCTTAAGATTGATAGAAAAATTGGGTTGAATGTAGTACAAGATAAACCAAGTAAATCGTGAAAATGAACACTTTCCTTAAGACTTATTTGTTGTACCACAAATAATCTTAGGGATAATTTACTTGGTAAAAACAAGTGTGTGTTTCAAGGTTCTCTCAAAAGTTAATCGATAAGGGTGCTGCAGTCACTCACATTGATTTTTTGTCCGTGATTGTGATTTCACTCTTCCTTATATAGAGGAGTGATCATGCCTAAAGAGGCACCAAAAATGGATAGGGTGGTTAAATCTTGAAGAGGTACTATACTTATCCACCTTTTCACCGAAAGGATTGGATAAGGTGGGTAAACCTGAAAGGGCACCATGCTTATCCACCTTTTCAGATAAGCACTATAAAAACCCGCCATTTTTATTTTATTCCTGGAAAATTCCAACACTTCCCCCTATTTCCTACACTCACCCATCCCACACCTATCATTTACTACTAAAAAGAGCAGGGCCTAAATTTGAATTCTTTTTGAAAACAAAAGGCAAGCAAATTGACCCGAGTGATGTACTGAGTTGTCAAGCTACTTGACCAAAGAAAAAAAAAAGAAGAGGAAAAGACATATACTCATATAATCTCAATCATTTCCATTTGCTTAAGTGTTGGAGTAAACATTCAGCGTCAAATCAGATGGCACTACATCTAAGGAATATATAATCATTCAACCAAACAAAAATTGTCATGTGTTGGGTTAACTTTGGCTGACTCATTTGTTCAAATTTAAATAGAATTAAATTCCAAAATAAAAAATTGCTTTGTGTTGTTGATGATGCATGAAATATTTATTATTTTTTATTTTAAATAGAGAGATAATTGTAGGAATGTAGGCCTAGACCCAAAGCTCAGTGCAAACGTTGGCTCAAGGAGCCTATAAACAAGTGTCTTCCCCCTCACTTTGTAAATCCAGCATTTGTAAAATTCAAACGTTTACACTGCAAGTAGCATCCAGCTACCAAGCGAGAAGAACCAGAACTTATAAGACTTCATAAACAAGAATCAAGCATTTTGCAGGTAAAACTAAAGACAATTTCAGGGTTCTTCATCCAATTTTGCATTGGTGGAGAAAAGGGGTCACACATTTGAATCACTCAAATTACAAAGAGATCGAGGTAGAGGGTTATTTCATTGTATTCCGCATAGAAATTGCATCTATATATACAATACCAAAAAATTAAATTTGTTTCTCAATATCTTATCTTATTTATTTTGATTTGAAATTCGTATTTACAGCATTATTTTTCTTTTATTTAATATATAAAGCATTGATATTTAAGTTACATAAAGGCTCCCTTAATGAAAACAAAAAAGTCATATGAAGAACCCCCAACCTCTTTTTCGGGCTTCAAGTCAAGATCGCTATTAAGGTCTATTCTTTTCATTTGTAAATGAAGGTTGGTAAATGAATGAATGTAGTAAAGATAGGTAAAAATTGGTTTTTTTGTTGAATTATAAATTATATTGATAGGAGTTAGTTAAAGTTGGGAAAGATTAGAAGAAGTTGGTTGACGTTGGCAGAAGATGGAGAATGTCAGTAAGAAATGTAAAAGATCGGGGATTTCTTTCTAAGAAATTCTGAAGAAATTAGTAAGAGTTGGTAAAAGTTAGTAGGATTTAGTTAGAGTTAGAAAAAATTAATTAGAGTTGGAAAGAAATAGGATTTTTTTTGTAAAAATTTGTAAAAGTAAAAAAATTAGTAAAAGTTAGTAGAAGTTGGTGAGAATGGGCAGAAGTTAGTAAAAATGGATTTACCAATAAGAAGAGCATGTCCTATTCTCACGGGGAAAAGAAATATTCTTCTTGAGTACCCTTCAAATTTGTTATATGCTTACCCCAACATTTTTATTAGTGTGTCTGTAATAAGGCTAGATTGCTAGAATAAAAATATGGCCAACTTTGTTCATCAGTTGGAGAGTTTGGTATTCAAGAAGTTCATCTAAGAATTCATCTTTAGACCTGATCAGTTATGATAAATTATTTGATGGGTTTTTATATATGAATAAAATGTCATATAATGCAGGAAGTTGGTCATAAATTTTTTCCCTGTTTCTGACTCCTCCTTTCCGTATGTATAGTTGTTTTTACTTGGGTGCGTGACTGGCTCATGTGTTTTGGGTTTCATGTTTAGTATGCAATAGTGGCTGCAACTTTTTTCTTTTTTTACTAATAATAGTTGAAAAATGTAAACACCTCCAAGATAATAGAGGGTTTATTTTCATCAAAAGCAAGATAAAAACAAGTATCAAAGTTTTTCTAAGCGAAAGGTCTCAAGTTCAAATTTTAATATCCTTCATGTTGGATTTCGTGGCCCAAATTCCAAGAATCAGCACAGTGGGCCCGTGCTAGACGACACGGCCGTGTTAGGGCGAAGAAGCGAAGCGTCGAGGGAAGACAGAAAAACGGCAATGGGGTGTCATGCCATGTGGCACGGTCGTGCCGTGCTCAGCTTTGGGCGCGGGTTCTGGTGGCGGCTAGGGTTACTTCGACGTGCAGTTTTCTCCTAACGACTAGAGTTCTTTTTCAAAGGGTAAAACCCTGATTTTCTAGACCCTATATAAAGGGGTCATAGCTAGGATCTGAAATAACTCCATAACTCCTTAATCCCTGAATCCCTAGATACATTAAGAGGTAGAGAGACTTTGAGAGAAATTACAAGAGAGGTTGTAACTCTGATGTTGGATCAAATCACTTGTTGTAATTGTGATCGTTTTGTATTCTCCCTGCTCATATAGTGGATTGATTGTGCTTGTCGCCGTCCGTGCATTGGGTTTCCACGTAAATCTTGTATGTCGTTGTTTTGTTCTTGTTATCGTTTTTTAAATTTCTGAATATCTGTTTCATCCTATTACTTCCGCCATTAGTTTGCTCTAATTCCTAACAAGTGGTATCAGAGCTTGGGTTTAGGATGTCTTCAATTATGAAGGTTGATATTCAGAAATTTGATGGGGAGATTAGTTTTAATCTCTAGAAGGTGCATATGGGAGCAGTTCTCATCCAGCATGGGTTGTAGAGGGTTCTGCAAGGACCTCACGTGAATTTCGAGAAGATGACTGACGAACAATCGGCAATAGACCAAAAGAAGAAGCGTGGATCGCTGACAGACGAGGAATGGGAAGAATTGGAGTTGAAGACACTTTTTGCCATACAATTGTGCTTGGTAGCACATGTCTTGCAAGAGGTGCTTGATAAGACAACTGCGGTGGATCTTTGGGTTCGGCTGGAGGAACTCTAGATGACGAAGAGTCTCGCCAACAAGACCCGTTTGAAGGAAAGGTTGTACACCTTTCGTATGGTTGAAGGTACCCCTGTTCAAAAACACTTGAATGAGTTTAACTCTATTCTTGTTGATTTGGAGAGTCTTGATGTGAAAATTGAGGATGAGGATAAGGCTATTTTGCTTGTTGTATCGTTACTCCCTTCTTATAAACACTTTAAGGAGATTATGATATAGAGTAATTCTAATACTATATCGTTTAAGGATGTTAAGTCAAATCTGTTGTCTAAGGAAAAGTTTGATCTTGACATTTATGCTAATTCTGTTGAGGGATTAGTAGTAATGGGTAAAACTGAAAAGGGAAACAGTAAGAACCGTTCTATGTCTAAAAATCCCCACATTGGTAAGACCTGCAATTACTGTGGTAAATTAGGTCATATTGTTGCTAACTGTTGGCAACTGCAAAACAAAAGGGAGAAAGAAGAAGATAATTCTTGTGAGCCTGCTGAAGCTTCATTTGCTGAATCTGATTATGATGGTGACGTTTTGTTTACTACCTCTACTGAAAGGGGGAGCGATCCTGATTGGATTCTTGACTCTGGATGTACCTATCATATGTGTCATCACAAGGATTGGTTTTCAACATATGATCCAATTGACTCAACTGTTGTTCACATGGGCAATAATGCCCAATGTAAACTAACTGGAATTGGTACTGTTAAAATCAAGACTCATGACTTTATCGAATGTTCGTCACATTCCTGACTTGAAGCGTAACTCATCTCTTTGGGCACCCTTGAATCCAAGGGGTGCAAATATTCAGTTGAAGGTGGAGTTCTGAAATTCTCGAAGGGCAGTTGGATTCTACTGAAGGGTTTAAGGCATGGAAGCCTCTATGTCTTGCGGGCATCTACTACGACAGGTTATATGAAGAAAGGCTCATACAAGTCATCTCCCAGAGCTAAGTTCAAGCATTGCTTAGACTTAGTTAGCATTCCCAATTTTTGAGCACCCTTCGAGGCATTGCCCCTTGGGGGGCGTCACCCTTCGGGGTGCCATGACGGTGCCAGAGAGTTGGTGATTGGAGATTTCGGTCCAAGACGGAGATTGTTGGGTTTTGTGGCCTAAAATCTAAGAATTAGCACGGTGGGACCGTGCTAGACGACACGGGAGTGTCAGGGCGAAGAAGCGGAGCGTCGTGGGAAGACAGAAAAATGGCACTGGGGTGCCGTGCTTAGCTTTGGGCCCGGGTTCTGGTGGCGGTTAGGGGTACTTCGGCGTGCAGTTTTCTCCTGACGGCTAGGGTTCTTTTCAAAGAGTAAAACCCTGGTTTTCTAGACCCTATATAAAGGGGTCATACCTAGGATCTAAAATAACTCCATAACTCCTAAATCCCTGAATCCCTAAACACATTGAGAGGTAGAGAAACTTTGAGAGAAATTATACGAGATGTTGTAATTCTGCTGTTGGATCAAATCACTTGTTGTGATTGTGATCGTTTTGTATTCTCCCTGCTCATATAGTGGATTGATTGTGCTCGTCGCCGTCCGTGGTTTTTTCCCGCATTGGGTTTCCACGTAAATCTTGTGTGTCGTTTTGTTTTTGTTATCGATTTAAGTTTCTGAATATCTGTTTCATCTTATTGCTTCTACTATTAGTTTGCTTTAATTCCTAACACTTCATATTGACTTATTGTGCAAGGTAAATGTAGTCTTTGTAGCATCCACGCTTCTAACTGCAATGACATTCACGTAATGGAGCGTATTAGATTATAAATCTATTCCTATATATTCAACCATCAGTTTAAATTTTTAATTAAGATAGTTCTTAATAAGTGCAAATACGAGACTGTTCAAAGAAAATGAGTAATTCTAATTAATTATCTATGAATCAACATTATATGATTCTGCTGTACTCAAAATCTCCATTATATCTGAATTCATGGCCCCAACACGTCTTCAATTTCAACAAGTAATACGTCCATCTGTACAAACAGGACCTTCTTACTTCACTCTTGTGTGGAGCCCATTCATTCGGCATAAGAATCTTGACTATTCAACCTTGGCGGCTGGCATATACCAAAGAGGTAGCTTTCGTGTTCATTTTCTCAACTACACGCGTCGATGAAATGAAGTCTAAATGCACATCATGTAGTAATTAAAATTGAGATTTTAAATACATTATCTGACTGTAGTATCTTTTTTAATTATGAAAAAAATGATTTTAGATTAACTATGAAACAATGATTTTATCACTTAATTCTCTTTTAAGTAGGAGGAAGAATAATTGGCTGGTGACTCTAATATATGTAGTGATCCTGTTTAAAGAACGAGGAAGCTCATATCAGATTTTTCATTTGAATTGTGTACAACTCAGAAATTTTCATATGCCTTCCATCAAATCTCCGAACTTCTAGCGCCTTGCTTTAAAACTAGAGTGATATCCAATTTTTAAAAAACTACTCCTATAAATGCTCAAAGTAAATGCAATTCATCATAGAAGAAGATAGAAAATTAATGAGTGAGATTCGGATCTATGTTCACTTCAGACAAAAACATAAAATTTCTTGCTATGCATGTTAATTTCAATATGTGAATAATGTTCAACCATCAAAAAGACATATGAAATCATCTCATCTTAAACTTCACTTTATCATATATCTATGCGTTGCTTGGGAAACCAAAAATGGCATCTCCATGTAAACATTCAAGTTATAATCAATTAATTCCTACTTTAAATTAGAAATGAAATTTTCATAGAATCATAATTGTAAACTTTCTTTCCATTTTATCAAATTCAATAAACTTTTAGGAATCTAATTCTTCATTAACAAAATTTTATAGGTCGCGTTTATTATTTTTTGTTTTTCATTAGACTCCTTTAACACCACCACGACTAGATTTTTTTATTTTTTATTTTCAGTTCACCGTTCCTAGAAAAGATAACCAGACACGAGGTAATCTCCTTAGAAAAAAGGGGGAAAAAGCGGTAATTAAATCCCACCTGGTCTTGTAAGGACATATCTACAAGCATATCACATCCGATTACCAAGATGGACTACAGTGGAGGTGAAAATTCACACCTTGACAATTCTTCACCTATGAATGACAATTTTTCCTGCACCGTTTTGCCTATAAATAAGCATGAAAGAGGTCCTCCATTCTTAACACTTTCTCATCTAGCTCTTTTACTTCACTTTGTTTTGATTAATACGTCACCTTCACGATGGCTTTCCCACAAGCTTTTCTCTCGCTTGGAATACTATTTCTCATATGCCACGCTGTTGTTTCAGCTCGAGATCTGCCAAAATCTGCTGAAAAAACTGGTAAGTTAGACCAACCTCTACATATATTCGATTCAATTGATGTTTGACCACTTTATGTATAGTCACTTTGGTGAGTCTTTTTCGGTTGATAATAGTTCACCCCAAATCTGGATTTCACATTTAAAATTTTCTCAACTGGCACAATAAAATTTTCAAGCAACGAGATCCATATTCATTCATATTTATTTAGTTGCAAGAATTGATTTTTGGTTGAATATAATATAATACGATCAACATTATAATATAATCAAAATTACATAGCTTGTAATAGTCATAATTGTCAGATGAATACTATTTGCAATACTCTCTTACAACCAAACAAGAAAATGGAAATACAATGACAAACTTGTTTGTATTATCATATCATTTACATCCAATCAAATAGTACCTAAATATTTAGTTCATTTTGGTTATTTCATTGTTGCTTTTAAAAGTGGAAGATTCATATGAAAAGATCTACTCAAAAGAGCTATAGTATAACTGATATGAGACTGGGAGGTTCATCTCCGCCACCCCAGTTCAATTTTGGGAGGCAACAAAAATCTTGTGGGGAATTTCTGGATCTTAGTGTACATGTGTAAGTGGGTTGGCCCCAGTAGCCTAGCTGTAGCTCCTCTTGGGTAGTCCTAAATAGGACCCAAGAGAAGGGGGTTTCTTGGGTAGTCCTGAATAGGACCAAAGAGAAGGGGTTTTCTTCACCGTACCATTGTTATAAAAAAAATAAAAATGAAAAGAACATATCTAGTAGCCTTTACAAACATACAAGTCATACTACGACAGATTTACATTAGGAGTACCTATGCACATACTTGCTAATTTGGAAAGTTAATCTACAAATAATATCAATATTTTCTAACACAGGATATTTTGTTTGTGAAATGATTTTAAAAGGTATCCTCCCTCAAAACCATATGCTTTTCCATGTTAATGACCAATCTTCGGAACTTGGGAAGGAGACGATCACGGTTGAACAAATTGGGCCAATATGTCGTCGTAAAGGCTGCCCTACGGCGAGATCCCCACCACCGCCAATTTCGCCATCAAAAGAAGGTGTTAAGAATAACAATGAAGAGGTGAAGGAGGCCATCAATCCTGATGGTCTCAGTGGATTCAATCGGCATGGTCGCTAAGTCATGCACTCATGTATGACCATCCTTGACCTTGATTGAGACAAGAATTAAGGGAAGGCGTCTCCAATTTTATTTCCACTTTGCACGTTTGTGCGTACTAATAATTAATTGTGATAAGAGTATGCATACATTTATATGTGTATGCGTGTGACATGTATCATAACTCGTCTACAATCAAATCCTGCATTTATATGTATGCGGGGAAGTCAGACTCAAAAACTTAAAAGGGTTGGTTGATACCAAATGCACATTTAAATAGTTATGTTTCTTAAATATTTGTTACGTGATCTATATTTGATGAGAAACGTACATTTGTTGAATAACTTTAAATTGTTACATTATTAGTTGTAGATCCATTGAGGTCTAAAATATGTGCTGAATTTTGTTTATACAAATTATATCACAATATTTTCAAATCTATAAATTTGAGAATGTGTATATTCCTCCTACTGCCCCTGAAAGTAATGGCTCCAATTCATCTCACCCCCTTTTGCTAGGTCTATAGATGTAGTCATATATTATACTACATTATATAAATGCTGTATTTGTATGTAGATCAGCGCAATTTGATTTTAAACTTTTCGTCCATATAGGAATAAAAACTAAATATTATTATTCTATAGAAAAGGGTATTATTTCTATTATGATCCATATCCTTAATATTGCAACAAAAAGATCATTTTGAACTACTATCTATTTTATGAAAACTATATAATTTTAAGAGTTGTATAATTTGGTAATGTATTATTACAAGGAACCTTCTATTTTAATTAGGATTTAATAAGGGAATAGTATTTCCATACCCTTATAATACATGAGAAATCTTATAAATTTTTATTGCGTTGATAACCTATAAAATAATTTCTCAAAAAATTATGTGTAAAATATTGCAGATGTCCAGATGCACATCAATCCCCAAAAAAATTACACATACAAATATACATATATAGATAAATAGATATAAAAATAAAGACATACATACATACATATATATATATATATATATATATATATATATATATATATATATATACACATATATACATATATATATATATATATATATATA